>NW_024121566.1:946544-1212626 GCF_016745375.1 Pimephales promelas
GTCACGGGTGACAAAATCGCTCAGTAAACGGAACCTTCTTGAGAGTCCTGAGTTTCCTAGGGGAACGTATTGGGTGCAACACTCCACTACGGTTCCGGGTGTGATGGAAACATGCCCGTACTGATTAGCGCTAATGCATTGCAGGTGTGAGAGAGAGAGGAGCGGCGCTCACACAGGCTTCCTGTTTCATAAGCCACAATATAAAAGGAGCATTTAGAGAGTGTTTGCAGCGCGGTTGGTGGGTGTACAGTGTGTCAAGATTCCAAAGGGTTGACTCTGGGCAGTGCTGGATACAGGCTTCCTTGGAAAAATCGTTGGAGTGTGGAGATCGCCCATTCGAGTTTGCTGGGTCAGATTGATCGTTTGTGGGAAGACTGCTGGGCCGAGCTAGGGCTGGATCTGTGCTGTGGAAGGAGAGAGGAAAGATAAGTGAATTGTTTTCATCTTATGAACATTTGAACCACTTGAAGAGGATACAGTGAATGTGGATCTGACTGTTGGAGGAGCTATGTGTTTCAGAGTGTGATGAGGAGGAATTAAAAGTGAAAACCCTGTAAACGAGCGCAACGGCCGGAGTGGGGCCTCTGTCCAACCCTATCGTGTGAGTGAATTGCAGTGCTTTTGCCTTATTGATACACATTGATTTATTGCTGTGGAATTGAAGTGAACACAAGTGTGCTGTGTCTTTGTTGAGAAGTGGCCCCATCCATGCTTACACGTTCGTGGAAGGTTATTATATCTGCCCCCGTCAGAAGCCCAGAGTGATACAGTGAACTGAAGAGAGAGTACTTTGTACTGTGAAGATCCCCACCTGTTCTACTTGCTGTTTGAGCCCTAGAAGCATACAGCACCACTGGTAAAGTAACCTTATGACTCACTGTCTCCCTATTGTGAACTGAAGAGAGAGTACTGTGTACTGTGACTATCCTCACCTGTTCTACTTACTGTTTGAGCCCAGAAGTATACAGCAACGCTGATAAAGTAATCGTTTAACCCACTGTCGCCCTACTGTGAACTGAGGAGAGAATACTTTGTACTGTGAAGATCCACACCTGTTCTACTTGCTGTTTGAGCCCAGAAGCATACAGCACCACTGGTAAAGTAACTTTATGACTCACTGTCCCCCTATTGTGAACTGAAGAGAGAGTACTGTGTACTGTGACTATCCTCACCTGTTCTACTTACTGTTTGAGCCCAGAAGTATACAGCAACGCTGATAAAGTAATCGTTTAACCCACTGTCGCCCTACTGTGAACTGAGGAGAGAGTACTTTGTACTGTGAAGATCCACACCTGTTCTACTTGCTGTTTGAGCCCAGAAGCATACAGCACCACTGGTAAAGTAACCTATGACTACTGTCTCCCTATTGTGAGAACTGAAGAGAGAGTACTGTGTACTGCTGTGAATATCCTCACCTGTTCTACTTACTGTTTGAGCCCAGAAGTATACAGCAACGCTGATAAAGTAATCGTTAATCCACTGCTTCATTACCGTGCACCCACGAGAGTACCCTGTACTGTGAAGAATCCTTACCTGCCATACTTACTGTCTGAGTCTGGAAGTCTGCAGCACCGCTGGGGAAAAAGTAAGCTTTTAATCCACTGCTTTATTATCGTGCACCAACGAGAGTACTCTGTACTGTGAAGAATCCTTACCTGCCATACTTACTGTCTGAGTCTGGAAGTCTGCAGCACCGCTGGGGAAAAGTAAGCTTTTAATCCACTGCTTTATTATCGTGCACCAACGAGAGTACTCTGTACTGTGAAGAATCCTTACCCGCCATACTTACTGTCTGAGTCTGGAAGTCTGCAGCACCGCTGGGGGAAAAGTAAGCTTTTAATCCACTGTTTATTATCGTGCACCAACGAGAGTACTCTGTACTGTGAAGAATCCTTACCCGCCATACTTACTGTCTGAGTCTGGAAGTCTGCAGCACCGCTGGGGGAAAAGTAAGCTTTTAATCCACTGCTTTATTATCGTGCACCAACGAGAGTACTCTGTACTGTGAAGAATCCTTACCTGCCATACTTACTGTCTGAGTCTGGAAGTCTGCAGCACCGCTGGGGAAAAGTAAGCTTTTAATCCACTGCTTTATTATCGTGCACCAACGAGAGTACTCTGTACTGTGAAGAATCCTTACCCGCCATACTTACTGTCTGAGTCTGGAAGTCTGCAGCACCGCTGGGGAAGAGTAAGCTTCTAATCCACTGCTTCATTACTGTGCACCAACGAGAGTACTTTGTACCGTGAAGAATCCTTACCTGACATACTTTCTCTTGGGTCTGGAAGTCTGCAGCACCGCTGGGGAGAAGTAAGCTTCAACCCCCCTGCTCCATCATCGTACATCGACGAGAGTCTCTTGAACTGTGAGAAACCTTTGGCTTAATAAAGATTGTTACTCCTTTGAAATTTATCTCTGTCTCCGGGTCCTCTGTTGTGTGCCTGTGGTGTCGGCTCCTCACGGTGGTGACTCAGTTAGAGGGGGGGTGGTTGGTCACCCGAGCGTTCCTCCCCTCGACCTGTGACATCAAAAGTGGCGTAGTCGGCAGGGTACACACCGTGAGTTGTAGCGGCCACAGGTACGCGATGGCGGACGAAGAGGCACCTGCGGCTCGTCCTCAAGTCATGCCGATCTTCATGGGAGCTCCCTGGGCGCAGCGCTATGGAGGACCGGGATCGGAGTTAAGCTTACAGGATTGGAAGGCGCAGACGGAGTATCTGGCTGGACTACAGGGACTGAGTGCAGCACAGAGAGTACAGTTTGTGTTGGGGTCGCTGGAAGGAGAAGCCAAAAGGGAAGTTCTGGCTGCATCGGAAGCCACACGTGCTACCGCAAAAACTATCTTCGATTTCTTGTTCGGATTATATGGAGACTCCACCCCAGTGGCCACTCTTCGTGCCCAGTTCTTTAACTATAAACAGGGGCCTACGCAGACACTTCGGGCATACTCCTTGAAGTTGCGGGAGCAGTTTGGCTGGCTGAAGGGGCGACCGGACATGGACTGGGTGAAGGGGATGACTTGTTACGAGATCAATTCGTCTTGGGGCTGCGTGAAGGGCCAGTACGTCAGGGCATACGACTCCAGCTTCGACGAGACCCCACTATGACCTTTGAGGCTCTGCGACAAGAGGCCTTGGCGTTAGAACTGGACCAGGGAGAGGTAACTCGCACACCAGTCTGTGTGGCAGCAAGTAGTGCCAGTGGACCTGCGCCTGTCGAACCGAGCGATTGGAAACAGAAACTGAGGGCCGAACTGTTGGAGGATGTCAAGGGACAGATGGCGGAATTATCCCGGAACCTGCTGGGTGAGCTTCGTCGAGGGCGAGTTGAAGGCGGAGCAGTGGGGCGAGAGAGGTCGTATTCAGAGGAAGGGCGAGGTCCTCTGCGCCGCCCCCTACGTCCTGTGGGCCCCCGGTTCCAGTGGGACGACCAAGGAAGGCCCATTTGTATAAATTGTGGAGATCCTGGACATATCAGTCGCCAGTGTGGGCTTCGTCGGGGTTCTCAAGGGGGTTTTTAGTTCCACCGGCCACTGTGGGTCAAGTGGCCGGGACCCCTTTGCGTGACCCTCTTTCTGTTCCTGTTGCACGAGATGACTGGGTGGGACATTGCCCTACCGTGGAGGTTCAAGCTAATGGAGTCACGATAGACTGTTTGGTTGACACAGGGTCTCAAGTTACGCTATTCTCGGAGAGCCTGGCCCAGGAGTTGTTCGCAGATCATCGGCTCCAAGCAACTGAAGCTTCCAGGCTGACCCTACGGGGGGCTAATGGTTTGGACATCCCCTACACGGGGTACATCGTGGTAGACTTTCTTGTCCGAGGGGTCCCCGTCCAACAAAAAGGGGTAGTTATTGTCCGAGATCATTGCTTGGGAAATCATCGAGCACTTTTAGGGATGAACGTTATACTGGATTGCTGGGAAGAATTGTTTCGGGGGCCGCCGGCTCGGATGTCTCCGTCACCGGCAAAACAGGACTGGGACCGAATTCTGGCCGATTGTAAAAGAGTGCACGCAGCTAATCACATAGAAGAGAGGGAAGACATCGGTCGAGTTGCCTGTAGGTATGCTCTGTCCATCCCAGCTCAGAGTGAGACCGTTCTTTGGGTCCGAGTACCCGCAAGACCCCGTGGGTCAGGCACCTGTGTCCTGGTAGAGCCTCACGAAGATTGTCAGCCAGTTGAAGTGGCTCACGGACTGGCGGTTGTCCATCGGGGGCGAGTCTCAGTAAAAGTACGGAACACAAATCCTTACCCAGTGCTCCTTCGTCGACACCAACGTCTGGCCCGAGTTTCCTCGGTACGTCCTGCCCAGGTGCACGAGCACCAAGCTGTCTGCTTCAGACAGGTGAGCCCTGCGGTGGTGGAAGTTGCCGTCCGCCCTGTCGAGGTAGAACTGGGTTCGGTTGGAGGAGGGATGCCGGCCCATCTGATGGGAGAGTCCCTGAAGGGTGAGAATCTGGAAGAGGAGCAAGTGGTACAGCTTCAGGAGCTTTTGAGGAAGTGGCAACATGTGTTTTCAAAACATGAAGAGGACTATGGCTGCACAGGGGTGGTGAAGCATCAAATACCCACTGGTGAGGCGACGCCTAGTCGAGAGCGGTACCGTCCGGTGCCCCCCACTCTTTATACCGAGGTCCGCACCCTGTTGAAAGGTATGCTGGAGGGAGGAATCATCCGAGAAAGCAGTAGTCCTTGGGCTGCGCCCATCGTTCTGGTGCAGAAGAAGACGGGAGCCTGGAGGTTTTGCGTCGACTATCGCAAACTTAACAGTGTAACGAAGAAAGATGCATTCCCGTTGCCACGGATTGAAGACTCACTCACCAGTCTTACCCAAGCGGCATGGTACTCGACATTGGACCTGGCAAGTGGATACTGGCAGGTGCAGGTGGATGACCGAGATAGGGAGAAGACAGCTTTCACCACCCCGTTTGGGTTATTTGAATGGGACCGTATGCCGTTCGGTCTGTGCAACGCTCCTGCGACTTTCCAACGCCTGATGCAGCGCTGCCTAGGAGGACAATTAGTCGACTCAACGCTGGTCTACCTAGACGATGTGATCGTCTTCTCCCCTGATTTCCACACTCACCTGCATCATCTGGAAGGAGTTTTCAGGGCCATGGAGAAATATGGGCTGAAGCTTAGGCCGGAAAAATGCCAGTTACTGCGGAAAGAGGTGCAGTTCTTGGGACATCGCGTCAGTGCTGTAGGGATCTCCCCTGACCCAGAGAAGGTGGCGGCGGTCCAAGGATGGGAGCCACCCCGGACAGTAAGACAGGTGCGGTCGTTCCTGGGCTTTGTGGGATATTATCGTCGCTTTATAAAGGGATTCTCTGGGCTTGCTAAGCCACTGAACCAACTCTTGGCTGGCACTGGACGTGCCCGTGGTAAAGGCTCCCCCTCAGTACACTGGGATTCCACCTGTGAGACCGCTTTCCAGAACCTTAAACAGGAACTCCTGAAGGCCCCAATCTTAGCCTATGCAGATTTCACCCAGCCGTTTCTCCTGTACACTGACGCCAGCAATGCAGGATTGGGGGCCGTGCTGGCCCAAGAGCATCAAGGAGTGGAGAGAGTGATAGCTTACGCAAGTCGAAGTTTACATCCCGCCGAACGAAACGCTGCAAACTATAGCTCCTTTAAAATCGAACTACTGGCGATGAAGTGGGCCATGACGGAGAAGTTTAAAGACTACTTGTGGGGAGCCAAGGTAACGGTGATTACAGACAACAATCCCTTAGTACACTTGCAATCCGCTAAATTGGGGGCAGTGGAGCAGCGCTGGGTGGCACAGCTAGCAAATTATGATTACCAGCTAAAATACCGTCCCGGCAGAGAGCACGTAAATGCAGATGCCCTGTCCAGACTCCCAGCCACCCAGAGGGACGATCAAGCACCCCTCGGTGCCCTTGGTACCGAAGATGAGCTGCTGGTGGCCGTGGTGGAAGCTCCCGGGGCCCCGGAGTCTGTTCCATCTAGTTGGGGGTGGGACCCCGGACGGTGGAGAGAGCTGCAGCAGAGAGATGCGGATTTGGGTCAGCTCCTGTTGTACCTCCGACAGGGAAACATGCCGAGGGCAGAGGAAAGACGGTCTCAGACGGTGGGGGTACGACAGCTTCTGAGACAGTGGAAGAGGCTGCAACTCCGAGAAGGAGTAATTTGTCGTTCAAGACGGGATCCCCGCACACAGGAGACTGTACACCAAGTTGTTGTACCAGAGGGCCAAGTTTCGGAGCTGTTGAATGCCTATCACACCCATACTGGTCATCAGGGCCAAGAGAGGACACTGTCCCTGCTGAGGAGGTATTTCCACTGGCCTAGGATGGAAAAGAAAGTTGAGGAATTTGTTCAGAGCTGCCCACGGTGTACCTTGTTCAAACGCAGGAAGGAGGTCCGAGCCCCATTGGTCCCCCTGCGACCGAAAGCACCTCTGCATATCGTAGGGATAGATTTCCTGACTCTGGGTCGACCAACAGACCGATTCCAGAATATTCTGGTCATGACGGACCTATTTACTAAATATGCCTGGGCCGTCCCCACCGTCGATCAAACGGCAGTTACCACAGCCAACGCCCTTTGGAGAGCAGTGATACAACCTTTTGGCTGCCCAGAAACCCTACACTCGGACCAAGGTTCAAATTTCGAGTCCCGGGTCATCCAAGAGCTGAGCCGCCTCTATGGGTGCCGAAAGACCCATACGACCTCATACCACCCTCAGGGTAACGGAGGGTGCGAAAGATTCAACCAGACCTTGCTGGGGTTGCTGGGGACCCTAGAGAGTGAACAACAGGGCCAATGGGCCGAGAGTCTTCCCTCGCTGTTACAAGCATACAACAACAGTGTGCACAGTGTCACCGGTTATGCTCCTTCCTACCTTATGTTTGGGCGCCACCTCCGCTTGCCTGTGGACTTGCTCATGGGGACCGAGGCTGTGGAAAGAGGGTATAGTACCACTGACTGGGTAAATCGGCACCACCACCAACTGCTCAATGCCTACCGACGAGTCTCAGACCATCTGAGTACAGCAGCCGCCAAGAATAAGAGACTATACGACCGGACTGCCCGAGAGGCCCCTTTGTTACCTGGGGAGCGAGTGCTGGTATGGGACAACCGGCGCCCAGGGAAAGGGAAGCTCAGTGCCCGCTGGGAGTCGACGCCATATGTGGTGGAACAACGACAAGGGCCTGATGCCCCCGTCTACTCTGTACGGCCCGAAGGGAAGCCCGGACCAATACGGGTGCTCCATCGAAACCTGCTCCGTCCCTGCCCGAACTACCCGCAACTAGCGGCTGAGGCTCCAAGTGCACCACCCGCCTTAGAGGCACCTATGATAGGGTGGGCTGTGGTCCCGAGGGACCCTGAGGTTGAAGCCAGAGCGGCTCTGCCCTCGCCACCCCGACGATCTCAACGGAACACCCGAGGACAACCACCTGAGAGGTACGGCGAATGGAATTGAGGGACGCCCGTTCCAGGGACTGGAACCGATTGGCAAGGGGGATGTCACGGGTGACAAAATCGCTCAGTAAACGGAACCTTCTTGAGAGTCCTGAGTTTCCTAGGGGAACGTATTGGGTGCAACACTCCACTACGGTTCCGGGTGTGATGGAAACATGCCCGTACTGATTAGCGCTAATGCATTGCAGGTGTGAGAGAGAGAGGAGCGGCACTCACACAGACTCCCTGTTTCATAAGCCACGATATAAAAGGGGCATTTAGAGAGTGTTTGCAGTGCGGTTGGTGGGTGTACAGTGTGTCAAGATTCCAAAGGGTTGACTCTGGGCAGTGCTGGATACAGGCTTCCTTGGAAAAATCGTTGGAGTGTGGAGATCGCCCATTCGAGTTTGCTGGGTCAGATTGATCGTTTGTGGGAAGACTGCTGGGCCGAGCTAGGGCTGGATCTGTGCTGTGGAAGGAGAGAGGAAAGATAAGTGAATTGTTTTCATCTTATGAACATTTGAACCACTTGAAGAGGATACAGTGAATGTGGATCTGACTGTTGGAGGAGCTATGTGTTTCAGAGTGTGATGAGGAGGAATTAAAAGTGGAAACCCTGTAAACGAGCGCAACGGCCGGAGTGGGGCCTCTGTCCAACCCTATCGTGTGAGTGAATTGCAGTGCTTTTGCCTTATTGATACACATTGATTTATTGCTGTGGAATTGAAGTGAACACAAGTGTGCTGTGTCTTTGTTGAGAAGTGGCCCCCATCCATGCTTACACGTTCGTGGAAGGTTATTATATCTGCCCCCGTCAGAAGCCCAGAGTGATACAGTGAACTGAAGAGAGAGTACTTTGTACTGTGAAGATCCCCACCTGTTCTACTTGCTGTTTGAGCCTAGAAGCATACAGCACCACTGGTAAAGTAACCTTATGACTCACTGTCTCCCTATTGTGAACTGAAGAGAGAGTACTGTGTACTGTGACTATCCTCACCTGTTCTACTTGCTGTTTGAGCCCAGAAGTATACAGCAACGCTGATAAAGTAATCGTTTAACCCACTGTCGCCCTACTGTGAACTGAGCAGAGAATACTTTGTACTGTGAAGATCTCCACCTGTTCTACTTGCTGTTTGAGCCCAGAAGCATACAGCACCACCGGTAAAGTAACTTTATGACTCACTGTCCCCCTATTGTGAACTGAAGAGAGAGTACTGTGTACTGTGACTATCCTCACCTGTTCTACTTACTGTTTGAGCCCAGAAGTATACAGCAACGCTGATAAAGTAATCGTTTAACCCACTGTCGCCCTACTGTGAACTGAGCAGAGAATACTTTGTACTGTGAAGATCTCCACCTGTTCTACTTGCTGTTTGAGCCCAGAAGCATACAGCACCACGGTAAAGTAACTTTATGACTCACTGTCCCCCTATTGTGAACTGAAGAGAGAGTACTGTGTACTGTGACTATCCTCACCTGTTCTACTTACTGTTTGAGCCCAGAAGTATACAGCAACGCTGATAAAGTAATCGTTTAACCCACTGTCGCCCTACTGTGAACTGAGGAGAGAGTACTTTGTACTGTGAAGATCCACACCTGTTCTACTTGCTGTTTGAGCCCAGAAGCATACAGCACCACTGGTAAAGTAACCTTATGATTCACTGTCTCCCTATTGTGAACTGAAGAGAGAGTACTGTGTACTGTGAATATCCTCACCTGTTCTACTTACTGTTTGAGCCCAGAAGTATACAGCAACGCTGATAAAGTAATCGTTTAATCCACTGCTTCATTACCGTGCACCCACGAGAGTACCCTGCACTGTGAAGAATCCTTACCTGCCATACTTACCGTCTGAGTCTGGAAGTCTGCAGCACCGCTGGGGAAAAGTAAGCTTTTAATCCACTGCTTTATTATCGTGCACCAACGAGAGTACTCTGTACTGTGAAGAATCCTTACCCGCCATACTTACTGTCTGAGTCTGGAAGTCTGCAGCACCGCTGGGGGAAAAGTAAGCTTTTAATCCACTGTTTTATTATCGTGCACCAACGAGAGTACTCTGTACTGTGAAGAATCCTTACCCGCCATACTTACTGTCCGAGTCTGGAAGTCTGCAGCACCGCTGGGGAAAAGTAAGCTTTTAATCCACTGCTTTATTATCGTGCACCAACGAGAGTACTCTGTACTGTGAAGAATCCTTACCTGCCATACTTACTGTCTGAGTCTGGAAGTCTGCAGCACCGCTGGGGGAAAAGTAAGCTTTTAATCCACTGCTTTATTATCGTGCACCAACGAGAGTACTCTGTACTGTGAAGAATCCTTACCCGCCATACTTACTGTCTGAGTCTGGAAGTCTGCAGCACCGCTGGGGAAGAGTAAGCTTCTAATCCACTGCTTCATTACTGTGCACCAACGAGAGTACTTTGTACCGTGAAGAATCCTTACCTGACATACTTTCTCTTGGGTCTGGAAGTCTGCAGCACCGCTGGGGAGAAGTAAGCTTCAACCCCCCCCTGCTCCATCATCGTACATCGACGAGAGTCTCTTGAACTGTGAGAAACTTTTGGTTTAATAAAGATTGTTACTCCTTTGAAACTTATCTCTGTCTCCGGGTCCTCTGTTGTGTGCCTGTGGTGTCGGCTCCTCACGGTGGTGACTCAGTTAGAGGGGGGGTGGTTGGTCACCCGAGCGTTCCTCCCCTCGACCTGTGACATTAGCATAATTTCATACAAATTAATACATGTATTATACCTTCGCTCGTGCATGTCGTTGGATTCCGTCGTGTTGAATATGGAGAGAACAACCAGCGCTGTGTTTCCAGCTGTTTCCCTCGCATGCACTAATGGATGTCTGATAATTTCAGAGCTTTCTCTCCGTCCATGCGATAGATGCACACCCTTGAATGAGCGTGGATTTCTAGTTCATATACTTGAACTTCTGAGGTAATATCTTTGGTTTGACCCATCTGAGAAACAGAGGCGGCCAAAATCAGATTGTAAAATGGACTGAATTAAAGCTCTTTACGAACTTGACGTGAGATGCCGACTGACATTTGTGCTTGCGTTGAATCATGCACAAGCTTAGAGCAATAATACATTTTTAACTAGCAGAATAATAATGCATCAAGATGCACATATTGGACTGCTTGTATGTTGTGAGAAATGTGTGTGATCTGTGTTATGTCGGCTTCTTGTATACATGCTCTTAACTAATTGCCCCTTGTAAAATTAATAAAGTTGATAAAAAAGTAAATAGTCTCACTTTTAGTTACATCTTAACTATAATATTTCGAAGGGCAAAAACATGAACTTTAACCGTTGGCTTTACCTTTTCAATTCAGAGCGAGGGCAGTAGCATATAGCATTAGTACCTCAGCTCCACCCGCGTCCCGCCTCTTTGCCCATTTTAATTTATCCGGTCGTGACGAGAGGTGACGCACTGCCAAGATGGCGACGGCCGGCCACGCCCACTTTAGGCTTCAAAAACGCTCTTCAGAAACCTATGGGTGACGTCACGGATACTACGTCCATATTTTTTTACAGTCTATGGTAATATCCTATACTAAACCTAAACTAATATTGACAAAATATATATCATTTGAAAGATTACAATTTGTAGTTTTCATATTTGATTTTAAAAATAAATTACAGAAGAGCCGTAATCTATCAATTTGCAACAAGCATATTTTCACATTCCTAAGCCGTGTTAAGACCTTTATTTTGAAATAGTGATTGAACATGAAAAATCATGAAAGAATGGAAAACTCAGTTTGTTTTCATGCAAAGAGTTCAAAAGATAACATCCATTACATTTTTTTTTTTTTTTGAAAAAAGGTCTGAAAATGTTTTAAATATAAAGAAAAAAAGATAGATTTACCATTTGTGATGTGGCAGCGAGCTGTAATTATTTTTATGTGATTATTGAGGTTGAATTCATATCAAAATATGCCAAACGTCCCAAACTACTTATGAATAGGATGCCTACTTCATAAATTTAATGAAAATTGTGAAAATAATGGTTCAGATCACTCAAATCACATATGGAAATGGAGGCGCCATTATTTGAACAGTAATGTAGTCTGGTTGTGACCTAGTGGAAGTGTTTGGTACTGTGCCCAAACAAAATCTTACTGAAAGCTATTTTTTTTTAGTTATCAACCTAAAATGTTAAACCCAACTTGTTCAGACTTTTGGCTTTTGATTTTCCAAAAAATATATTTTATATAAAATATGAATAATTCAATTTTTACATTTTCATAAACTCAAACATATATATAATTTTTATTTTTCACTTTCTTAATTTATTTTACTTCTACAAAGATCTGCCAACTGTCTTCTTTAAAACAATCTTACACCTGTATTCCAAAGCATTCTTTAATTACAACCATTTGAGTTCAAAATGTGCATTTTCATGGATATTCAAAAAAGGGGGCGCGACACTTAAGAGGTTATGGGTTAGAGAGTTACAAAATTATACGACTAAAACAGTTTGGATAGTTGTTAATATGAGATTTAACTATTGTATGACATGAGTAGCTCTCAGACACTACTTTTTAAAAAGTATTTCACAAATGCAAAAAGGTTGGAGCCCCAGTAGCTCTCGGCCACTTGGTTGGAGACCCCATAGAGTATCATTACAGTCATCTGAATCTAGGAATATAACACATATAAATAAAGTGTTTTCAGAATCACAAAGAACAAACAAACAAACAAACAAATAATAATTAAATAAATATTTCACAAGGAGAGCCAAAAAAATTGTGTGAAAAATGTCACTTTTCTGTTCTTAAGCCTGTGCACATGTGTGTACTGTATAAAACTGTCAAAAGCTGCAAAAAATGTCTTTTCCATTTTTTTGCATGGCCTAGCACAGTGCAAAAATACATCTGTATATAGTGCAACAGTCTCAAACTCAGTTCCTGGAGCGTCTGAACACCTGATCCAGCTCATCAAGGTCTTAAGGGTTACTGGAAAATGGTAAAGTCTGCAGGATTTCTGATGGAGTTACAGAGTTTCAGACACTGGTATAGTGGGTCTGCTATGTTCTTGTAAATTGCATTAGTATATGCATTCTTTGCCTGTTTCATCATGTTAAAAAATATGAAGAAATTGTTCTTCTCCATAGATATCGGATGGAGTGAATGTGTGTTCTGTGCACATTTATGAGGTTTGTTTACTCAATCCAGTATATAGTCCTTATTCATCCAAACACCTGATCACATTTCATATTCACAAATGTAAATTAATAAATGGCAAAACGGATTTTAAAGTGCTTAATGAGATGTGATGTCAAAATCTAAAAAATAACAAAGCAATTAAAACAACTGCAATATACTCTTCATTTGACATTTTCATATGAAAAGTACCTATTTATTTACTCTCTCTGTTCTTTGTCCTCCCCCCACATGTCTTTTTTTTTCACACTGTGCAATGCTTCCATCTAGTGCACCATGTTCACATCACAGTGGACATATAACCCACCTGTAACTGGGGGAAGATCTTTTTTTTTTTTTACTTCCTGTGAAGTGATGTATCGATGTTCCCTTATTCCCTATGCCATTTGCAGTGCCCTTCGAACTGAACATGTTCATTCCCTTCGAATTGGAATCTCACTTAAGATGGCAAAATACCCTGTGAAGTCCACTTCGCAGTCCACTTAAGGTCGAATGGAACGCACCTAAACACAAAACAAAAGTAGGCAGCAGTCCCTCACGGAAGAGTGCTGTCACACATAATAAAACAGAAACACAATACAAAATCCAGGCCTGGCCTCTCTCGCCCTTCACTGTCGTTGCTTTCTAGCACGGTCCGATTCTCTTTCCCTTTTTCTGGACATTTCTGACTTGGATGTAAACCCCCCCCCTCCCCATGCTTTACTTCCAGGATGATTCGCCCTACTACGACTTTGTTTATCACTGAAACGTCTTTGAAGCTGTTATATTAAGGTACAGATCTTGCATAGAGTGCCTTTAAATAATTTTGCATTTTGGATCCAACTCTCACTTCGTCTCTTGAGTTCACCCTGCGTTACAGAAGACCTGACTAAAGATGGATCCAGCAATCCATCATGGCCGCCAGTCTTCTGACAACATGGTTTCCTCCACACCTGTGTCTTTGGACAAGATTTCTGCCGCCACACCTGCGTCTTCAGACAAGATGGCCGCCGCCACGCCTGTGTCTTCAAACAAGATGGTTCCCTCTACGCCTGTGTTTTATGACAAGATGGCTGCCCCACGACTGTGTCTTGGGATAAGATGTCTGCCGCCACACTTGCGTCTTGAGACAAGATCCGAAGACGCAGAGAGCACAACCATCTCAGGCAAAGACGGTATGAGGATCAGACAGTTCATGAGGGATGGCATGTTCATAGCCCACTCCTCATCTATAAAGTTCAAACAGAAAGACTCGTTTAATATGTTTAATATTTTTATTCTAAAGAAAATAAACAGACAATACATTTAAGTCCATCTTTATAGACCCCAAATGGCAGGTATACTGGCAGGACAAAGGAAAGGGTCAACCTGCTGGTGGTGGTGGGGGAGTGTGGGAATGAGACAGATTAGTGTATGTGTAAGCCCCGATGGTACAGTATGCTGCAGTATGTATGTACTGTATGCACATGGACCACCTGGCTGGTGTCTTGGCCAATGCAGACATAGATGGCAGAGCAAAAAAGGCTCACTGCTTTGAGTTGGATAGTATTTATAAGAGTTGAGAATAAGATATATGTTGATGCTTTTGCAGATCAAAGCCACCATGGAGGATGGGATGTTTGTGGCACTTCCTGTCATCTCTTTTCTCTTCCATCAGGTGATTCAAATTACTGCTCCAGTGAAATCATGCGATTTTACCTCGCATCAGGGAAAGGGAAACAGAGAGAATAGGGGCCAGGGGTGACACTATTATATATAGATATATATAGACATATATAGATATATGTCTTCCCAGGTTGTTAGTGTCATTGGAAGTCTCCAACTACCATACAAACTATGGCAGGCAGAGTCGAACCAGATGGTAAGCTGTCGGAGTTCCTGGCAGCTATTAAAGAGCAGCACCAACAGAAAGAAAGAGAAACTGAGTCACCCTTTTAAAAGCTGAAGCTAAAAAGCTAGCAGAAGGTCAACCTATCAGTCAGTGTGCCCCAAGATTGCCGAAAGTCACATAATGTTCTGGAGCACAAGGGCTGTGTCCGAAAACGTAGACAGCTGACTTATTGCCTCGCTGTCGTATCAGGCGACGACTTTGCAGGCAGCGTTTTCGCACGAAGGTTCCTCACGAAACTAATTTCGGACAGACTTCCTTGGCAGCATAACGGTTTAATAATCTACCACCAAATACAGTGAGCTTTGGTGAGAACTAAGTGAATATTTAATGACTGCAACAGCCATTTCTAGATAGAAATAACATCATAGGTGGAAAACGTTGATAAAAAAATTTACGTTTACACACAAACTGATGACCGGCCGCAACGTTCAGACGCCATCTTTATTTTGCTTGCTCAACTGTCACAGAATGGAAAGCACACGACTGTGAGATATTAAAGGCAGTGAAGGATAGGTCTACTTCGTAATCAGAATGTGTTCAAAGTAAAACAAGCAGCTGTGCAAAATACGATACACCGGTGTTTTGCCAGATAAGAAGTTTATGTATAATCTTTTTACTCTTTTAATTCCCTTTTTGACTGTTTTAATTTTCCTTGCTTTTTATTTTGTGATAATTTAAAATTTTTTCAGTGTAAAGCACTTTGAATTACCATATTGTATGAAATGTGCTATATAAATAAACATTGAACAAAAAATAACATTGCATTCGGACGTGCCTTGATGCCTTCCGACTTGGAAATGCATCCTGCGAAGGACACCACATTTTGGCAACAAGGATGGCTGATTTTTTCTACCTCTGCCCGCCGTTCCTCGCTCACCCGGGTGAACCTCCTATACCGTGGCCCCATTGGCTGCAGTCCTTTGACATATCTAATCGCAGTCGGCCTCACAGATGTGAGTGTGCCATGGAAATCAGCGACAGTAGCGACAGTAGTCTGTGATGGCCCTGAATGAACATTTCGCCACTCCACAGAGTGTATTCCTCCGGCGCCATCAACTCCCCGGTGAGTCTGTGCATCAGTATGTGGCCAATCTGAGAGGGCTAGCGAATTCTTGTAAATTCGGAGGACTGCGCGGTAAAATAATCCGTGGTCAGCTGATTGAACACACTAATACCGTATTATTCTGAATATAAGACTAAACCCAAAAATGCCCATACCAGGGACAAACATGCCATAATTGTGGAAAACTGAAACATTTTGCTAGTATCTGCCATTCAGCCCCAGCTAGACAAACACACACCAATCAGTCCCAACCTGTCATTATCCACAATGTAACTTCAGGTCTTGTGCCATTCAGCCGTCACCCTGAATAATGTGAGTGTCCCACTACTATTGGATACAGTTGCAGTGTGTCCCTGCTCAATGCAAGCACTTACAGTCAGTTTTTTCAGCGTTTTTGGGTTCGGGCTGAATACCGAACTCAGGGCCCTCCCCCCCCGGACAGCAAGCCAAATACACATTAAACTTTACTCCCTCTAATTGTATGTAAGTGTGAACTATCTCTTCCTTTTTTCCCCAAATGAATTATGCACCTGCACCAAGCAGAATCATATAACAATTTAGCAAATTGAACAGACTAATGCCAGGGCTCTTTCCTAACGTTTTCCCTATAGGTTTTGCTAAAAGATTAGCCTGGATGCCCGCCCGAACCCCGCCCACAACATTTTTTGGTCGGGAAGTTCGGTCTGGACTCGATCCATTGAGGAGAAATTATGATCAGGCAAAAAATGATCGGGCCAATCAGATTGCATGGGCGGGCTTTATACGATGATGGACAGATGATCTGCAGGGACGTAATCATCACGTTATCAAAGAGCGCTTAACTGGTTTCCCTCAGAGATGACTGCAGCTGGAGAATTGAGATGTATAGATTCCGCTGTCGCGTCTGTTTTTAAAATTAATCGACAGCGCATTCATTTTAATAGACAAACAGAAAACTGCAATCTACTTGGTCGCTAAGTTAAGAAGATGGGACGTAATGAAAAGCATGTGGTCGTTGTGGTTTCCCCTTTGGTCGCACTCACGAAGGACCAAGTGAAAGAAGCAACACTCGTTATTTAACTTCTAAAATAAGTAAGTTCTGTTGTTGACAACTATGCTATGCAAAGTAGTTGACTTACTGCGTTGCTCTGATTGGTTGTAGGTCTGTCCGACTATCCAATTGAGAGGTTCTTTTTTTCCTGGTTCGGTTAAGACGCCTCATAATCAAAGCCCAACGGAGCGGTCTCAGACTCATATTCTCAATAGAATATGACATGAGTATGACGAAGTCAGGCTACTAAAAGATGTTTTGTGAATCAAAAAGAACTTCTCAGCCGAAACTTCAGCATCATATGCGAGGATAGGTTTATGTTCACTCATGCGAGTTGCTACACGGTCTGAAACAGATTTCTTTAATTGTTCAAGCACCAATAAATATTTTTTATGTTATGTCCTGTTTTGCTCCATGTTTTGTAGTCCTTTTGTAGTTTTTCTTTTGATTAGCTCCTGTCCCCAGGTGTGTCTTGTTTGCCTATCACCCCTTGTGTATATATACGTCAGTGTTTACAGTTAGTGATGGGAAGTCCGGCTTTTTTGAAAGATTCTGCTCTTTTGGCTCGGCTCTTACGGCTCTTCATTTAGTATCATCATGCCTTCTATTTAAACCCAATTTAGCAATTTTTTATTCAGTGTTTTCATAAAAGCCTTGTTTGTTTATGCATTTTTTGTTACAAAAAATACACAGTTACTATTATTAAACGTTTTAATAAAACTGTAATTGAACACAGAACCACAGCAAACAAATCAAATCTCTGTCGCTGGCCTGTACCACTACACTTGCTGTCTTCACTGTGCGTGTCCACCTTTCTTCTTTCACATAATGGTATGATCCTAGTCTTACCTCCCATGTGATTGGCCGCATGGTGTGCCCCTCCAAATAAAGTCCCACCCCAACTAAAGATTTGGCTCTCCCCGACGGGAATCGGCTCGTTTGCGAATGACACATCACTATTACCAATGTTCATTGTCTGGTGATATCGTTAGATGTTATTGCGAGTGCCCTTGTTGTCAGTTTTGTTTGCCTTCCGTGTCTGTATTTATCAGTTTTTCCTGGCTTTACTTTTATTATGTTTGTTTGAATAAATGTTTTCTGCATCTGGGTCCTATTCTCATTCCTTTGAAACAGCCACCATTACAGATCTGATTATTCTTGGGCTTATGTCCTGTTTTCAACACAGTCTCATGAAGATGCGTATCTATACCACGAGTGTAATTTCTCGTGGCATTTATACGCCAAAAGTGTTTTTTTCGTGTATATGGTACGCACTAAAAAACCCTGGGTTAGGTTTAGGGGGGAGGGGGGTGGGGAGTTCGTGCGTATTATACGCAAAAAAGTGCGTATCATATGTACGCGAAAATCGCGTGCCAAATACACGCAAAAACTGTTTTTGGCGTATAAATGCCACGAGAAATGACATTCGTGCCATAGACACGAACTTTCATGAGATCGGGCTGCTGTTTTGTAGTCATTTGTATTTTTTTTTTTGTTGATTAGCTCCTAGATCTAGATCCAAAGGAAGGCAAACAAAACCGACAACAAGTGCACACATAACCTCCATAGAAGGAAAACACCAGACAAAGACCATTGGAAACATTGAGGTACATATATATACACAAGGGGCAAATAAGACACACCTGAGAACAATCAGGAGCTAATCAACAAGAAAAACTACAAAGAACTACAAAACATGGCGCAAAATAGGACGTAGCATAAAAGTCCACATAAGTCATGGGGGATGTTGGCAAGAAATGTATCCATGATGACATTCAATTAGCAATTCATGTTTCACATAATGATTCTTTATTAATCAGATTGATGCGGTGAATGAATGTTTTAACCTAGTTCTTTATGAGTCTTACATTAAGATTATCTGTGTATTAGTTAAGCATGAATTATTGCATATATAAGTGTTACCAAACAGATTATTTTCATACTAACAAGATTGCGTGTTGATTTTAACCCCTAAAGCAGAAGTTAATTTGCACATTATCTATGCTGTACTTCATGTAGCCTACATAAATACAGTACTTTACTCACACTATTAAAATGACCAACATTAGAAACATTTACAGTGCATTCATATTTTAGCGAATTAACAATGAACTGTGTTTGTGCGAAAGTGTGTTTGTAAACGTGAATAGTATGATGGATAAGTAAAAGAATGGCAAAGTATTGCAGGTTAATCAACATTTTCATATTTTTACTCTTGTGTAAGCGTACTTATCAAAACCTTTTCTAGCCTTCAACAGCTTTCTCAGAACTTACATAAAGTCAAACTCTCCGACAACATCATCTTTTTACATTTAATTACTTTAAAATCAGTTTTTTTACAGTCATTCTCAACTCACCTCCACTGAAAATGTGAGTTTCAGTAAATCTGTACTGAAGTGTGAAATGTGTCATCAAGGGAGTGTGGTTTCAAGGGAGTTTAAAACCAACGTCAGTTTTTAGACATTCTGTGAAGTCAATAAAAAAATTCAGGAACTTGAGCAAACCTGAGTTGAGTTCCGAATGGCTTTTCAAGACTATAAAACAGATTATACTGGGGGAAAAGATTCAGTGTTCGCCTAAAATGAATCAGAGCATTTTTTTGAAGAGTGCTTACTCTGTTAAAGCACAGTAAGCCTCTTAAGACAGATCAGTGTATAGTAAGTATTGTTCCATTACACCCTTCATAATCACTTCCACACTTCAGCTACTGCCTATCTATCTATCTATCTATCTATCTATCTATCTATCTATCTATCTATCTATCTATCTATCTATCTATCTATCTATCTATCTATCTATCTATCTATCTATCTATCGTTGTTAATCAAATTCCATTATCATAATGTATATGTATTTATTAATTTCTAGACAAGGGTTGTAGACACACTATCTTGACTCTGTAATGTGTGTTTTAGGGTGTGAATCCCATGACATCACTATGCAGTGAAAATACAGCCATTGAGATAATCACATTTATTACAGAAACTCATATAATGAAAAACACTGATAATTATGTGTATATTAATAGTTGAAGTACGCACTATAGCTGTATATGTGTATGTTGTCTCAGTGTGTGTGTTCATTATAGCCCAGGTGTGATCAGCTGCTCTCCGATCCTCTTTATGCTGAGCTCTGCAAACACACACACACACACACACACACACTCCTCCCGTCTCTCCTGTGCTCCATTTCACGCACCTACAGTCACACACACAGGAACAGCAGAGAGGACGCAAAACAAGGTGACACCTTCAGCAGACATTCAGGCAGGTACATTCACATTTCTGCTTTTCTCTGCTCACATTTTCACTTATTTCACTGTCAAATGAAGATTTAGTCAGAGGTGTGCTCGGAGTGTGTGTCAAGTGACTGTAACTGAGACCGGTACAGTAGCATTTGTCATGATGTCACACTGAAGGTACAGTGACCTTAATCCTGATCGGAACATCCACATTTACACTGAATGTATCATGTCAAATATTATATGTAGCAAATAATAATTGCTTATTATATCTTTTTTTACATCAAGGGTCAGTTTTTTTTTTCTACACTGTAATTTATTTGTTACATTTTTTCCTCCTGTAATCAGTGTTTGCAGGTGTGACATCATCACAGACGGACACTATGAGCAGAGTCTAATCTAAATAGATAAAACTTAGTTCTGTCACCAATAACAACACACGAATAAACATAACTATATTATTTAATTTAATGTTATAGTCCATCTATTTATGTCATATTATCCATCCAGCTTTTATAGCACTAATAAAATACATGTATTGATAGATGTCAGTAGTATATGACGCTTGTTAAATTGCAGATATATGTTTGGTTGTTATCATAGGCAAGGTTAAAGTTAGCCGAACGCTGGTGTTTTTATAGTTGATGGATTCAGCAGATCAGTCCAGTATGAACATTTAAAATAATAGCAGTGTGTGCTGAAGCCAGACAACCCCATGAATCATCTCAGGATGAGCTGTGAGATTTAGAAAGTGGAATTACTCATTAAATTTAAAATAAAAACAAACATGATAAAGGTGAAGGGGCATGTGCTCATCTGCAGTCGACAGATGTCATTGTATTGCGGAATCTAATACTGTTATAATCTCATAATCCTACATGCTTTTCAGTGATAGAAATGTGTGAAGAATTTGCGTAAGCGTATGTTTCATATACATAAAAAAAGGCAATCCAAAGAATTTATCCAATACAAATCCATTTGTTGATGTTAATTATCTTAGCGGGAGTACTGTTAACTCTTTCTAATTCAAACAGTCAGGCTGTGTTTCCCCAAAGCATCGTAAACCTGCATAGATCATAGAAACCACAGGCACCAATGTTCTCTACATATTCGTAGGCTTTTGGATAAAATAGCTCTGGTCTTGACAGTTTATTTCATTTTATGTTTTTGTTTATCTATATAAAATTATGAAATATTCTTAATTTTCCCTTGGAGGACCATGTTTTTACTATTCTTTAATGCATTTCTAGAGCCGGATCAGTAAACAGTCTGGTGTTTTTTAAACACAGCTTCATCTGTGACCCCAGGGACTGAGACGTCATGTCAGGGGACGGTAGCCAGGGAGACTCGACCCAGAGCAATGGAGTCAAAAATCACAGGTATACCTTTTCTGTCATGGGATTTTGTGTCCCTATCTCATTTTAAAATGACTGTGAATATAAAAGTTCACATTGTTTTTTTGTTTTGTTTTTTGTTAAAAAACGATTGCATTTTTTGCATATTAGTATTATTGTTGTTGCTGTCCATGTTGTTAAAACCTCATGTAATCAAGTGGAGTCCATTTTATTTGTTTAGCTGAGTGAAACAATACGCCATTAACTAGCTACATAAAGGATACGGCCTATAATTATGCTCACATTATGTGAGTCGGTTATAACAATAGAAGACCTAATACAGAGCCTTGTGGCACTCCATAATCTTACGCTTGTGTTAGGTTTGAATATACCTTTACACAAACAAAGTGATTGTGAAATTTTTTGGGGGGAAGTATTTAAACATTTCTTCAGCCAGTGTAAGGGAATGAAATCCTTGGTTGTACAATTGGTTTTCTAGTATTTAGTAGTCTTCAGCCTTTATCAGGTTCAGGTTAATGAAATGAGCAATGGAGCAATAACATTTACATGTATTCATACAGTCATGTAGGTCAAAAGAGGAAAGAGGAACATTTGTAGTTTAGGACAGGTTACAGTTTACATTAAATTACTATACAGGTTAATATATATATATACAGTATATATTAAAGACACTATAAAAGTGTCTTTAATTACTATATAAGTTAATCGTTTGATACAACGCAATTTTTGTGTACATGTTTTTACATTGTACTTGCATTTAAAAAAAAGCCTTGCATTTATAATTACAGCTGTATTACTATAAATTAATTTAAAGTAAAATAACATCTATAATTTCACTGTTGTAATACTTATCCCTCCCTTAAACCTACGCATAGTAAGATTTTGCGAATCCAGAAAGATAGACGTTTGTGTGGTGATTGAAGACAATGCTGGTAAACACTCTGCTCACTTCTTGGTGTTCTTGTGTTGAACAACATCATGTGAAAGTTATGGGGTTAAGCCGGGTTTATACCTGATGTCATCACAGCAGCATTACTGTGTGTTTGCTTTGAGACATTGCACCGGTTGATTCTGCTTTGGTCTATTTTCCTTGAAGACCTTCTATTCTGTAGTGTAAAGTTACTCAAAGTGAACTTGTAGACCTGTTGTGTATAAGCAGTATCACGACTGCAATCTTAGTATTGATCTGAATATTGTGGCTGTGATAATCTGTGGCACGAGGATACAGCCATGCTTATATTTGGAACAACAGCACTTTTGCTCATGTAATATTGCTAAAAATAAATTGCATTTATAGTACGGAGGCGTATTGTACGGAGGCGTATTGCATTCACTTGAAGAAAAAAAATCTACTCTGTTTTTCTGAATTAACGAGTTAATTTTTCATGAGAAAAAAAAATTGCTCTGTTTTTCTGAATTAATGAGTTATTTTTTCATGAGAACATTTTTTTTGCTCTGTTTTTCTGAATTAATGAGTTAATTTTTCATGAGAAAAAAAATTGCTCTGTTTTTCTGAATTAACGAGTTATTTTTTCATGAGAACATTTTTTTTTGCTCTGTTTTTCTGAATTAATGAGTTAATTTTTCATGAGAAAATTTTTTTGCTCTGTTTTTCTGAATTAATGAGTTAATTTTTAATGGAATTTTTTTTTGCTCTGTTTTTCTGAATTAATGAGTTAATTCAGAAAAACAGCAAAAATAAATTTTCTCATGAAAAATTAACTCATTAATTCAGAAAAACAGAGCAAAAACTTTTTTTCTCATGAAAAATTAACTCATTAATTCAGAAAAACAGAGCAAATTTTTTTTTTCTCATGAAAAATTAACTTGTTAATTCAGAAAAACAGAGTAGATTTTTTTTCTTCAAGTGAATGCAATACGCCTCCGTACCGTAGTGTATAGCGTCCCCCCAAATTCTGAAATTTGCTTCATTATCCGTCTTGCAATAGGTCGGCTCTTCCTGCTGCGATGTTCTCTCGAAACAATGCCAGTATGTGGAGCGTTCTCAAAAAATGCATCGGGATGGTAAGCAAATTTATTTTTACACATACTGTGTTAGTGTTTCTTCAACTTCAGGCACTTGATAGTCCAAAAATTTGGTTGTAATCTGAAATTATTTTTGAATGTTTTTATTTGTTTGTTTTGTTGTTTTTTTTGCCAGATTAATTCTATTCCTGTTAATCATTTATTTTCATCTTTCAATCTTCACAGGAACTGTCGAAAATCACAATGCCAGTGATTTTTAATGAGCCTTTGAGTTTTCTTCAGAGATTGACTGAATACATGGAACACACATACCTCATCCAGAAGGCCAACGCTTCACAAGACTCCATCAACAGAATGAAGGTAACGCTATATTTAAATTTTTAAGGCCAAATACTGCTTGGTGAAGAGAAAAATAGGGCAGGGACCTATTGAATAAAACAGATTCGCATTTTAACCCTGGCCTGTTTTAGTCTCACGTAGCCAGAGCTTCAGATAGAAGGTAGAAAGTCTGTACTCCATCGCAGCTTTCATTGGCTAAGGACCGCCTAGGGCCGTCTAATTGACATGTAAAGAAACCAATGACAGTTTGTTGTGTTCCTCGTCATGTTAAAAGCCCCCTGAAACCAAAATTATTATTTTTTTTAGCTTTTAGTATGAATATGTTAGCCTTAAGGTTATGAATATGCTGGTGTGTTCGAAAACAATGACAAAATTGACTTTAGGAGAAACATTGTCTCTTACTTCCACTAAATTGATAGATTTTTATGATATCACCACAGACTTTAGCTTCTCACCACATCTTCTGTCCAATCAAATGCTCTCTAGAATGAAAAGTGTCTCGCGCCCTATGCTATAAATACCACCGTGCCAAAGCAGCCGTTGACACGGCATGGAGTAAAATGGGTTGGAGATTAGGGCTGTCAGAAAGACTGGCATGCATCTCAAATTATTCATTCAGGAATGTTTTGCAAGTTTACTTACAACAATGGAGCCACAAATTTCACATACCTTTAAAAACCCATTGTTTAGTTTTTCTTGATAAGTGCTCATTGTCACAGTTGTAAACATGATGGCTTTCTTCTTCCATGAGAGGGTTTGGCCAGAGCCCATCTAACGGAGAGCCTTGGCACTTCCTATTAGCCCCGTTGTGTATTCTGCCCAGTCTTCTGACATTTCAGTAAATCACGCTGATTAAATCTAAACATCGCTTGTCATATCACGTGCAAATAATACTTTGTTCTCAAATTGTTAATGTAAAATTGGTAATGTCCTTCCGATATGTATCCTTGTTTTCGCATGGGTCTGGTTGCAGTCTCTTTTTTTTCTGTTGCCACTCGGAACGAAGTCTTTTGCATTTTACAGCGGGTGAATCTGTCGAATCTGTGATTGTCGTTTGAACCTTTCAAATTGATAAGTTTAATTATATCAAGTGCAGTGAGAAAAGGCTATAAATCTCCACATCCATCCTCCAAATGTTTTTTTTAACTGATAGTTTTAGTTTTCGTTTACGAAAATAACCTTGCTTCAGAATCAGCTTCATCCACAGCCAGTCTACTCTCCCAGGTTCTGGAAACAGTCCTCCGAAAAATGCGCAGCACACAGTCGAATATTTTAGTTGTCCTGTTCTGGAACAGTGTTGTAAATAAAGCTCAAACACTGTTTTCTAAGTGTGTCCTCTTTTGGAAGGCCAAACAAAGTTTGGCTTTCGCAACGAAAAACACAGCATCTCCACGACATGGTGGCGCCGGCAGCAACAATAACACAATGGGAATAAAAGTTACGCCTTCTTTCTTTGCATATACGTTTGGGCGGTGTTTTGTGGAGGCGTGTTTGAACAAAGTGTCCTTCTTACATATGTTACATGTACTTACCATAGTAATAACAGTAAATTATGCATAATTACATGCAATTAACCAAATCTTAATCCTTCCCCTAAGTAAGTCCCTGTAGTCCCTACTTCACTGTAGTAAGTACATGTACTGTAGATGTCAGCTGAAGATTTCAGCTTCATAATTCCAGGTTTGGTTGAAGTTAACTCACTATTTTTAGAGCAGTTTTTTTTCCACAAAACTTTCTTTGAGGTCAAACAATAATTGGCAGAACTTTGACCTGGATTATACTACCGGTATATGCTTTGCATTTATATAGTCAGCATACAGAATCGATTTTATGTAATCTTATGTAAATACAATTTCACTGCATTTTATTAGAGGTGAATAGCTATTACATTGATTGAATTTTAGGTTTTATACATAAAATTAATTATGACTAGAGGCAAAAAATCTAAGCATTTAACAATCATACACTGTAAAAAATATCCGTGATTTTAACAGTAAAAGACTGTAAAAATGCTACAGTGCAAAACTGTTAATTGGTTAACAGAAAGTTTCCGTACTTTATACGGTAAATAACTGTGATATAATTTTACAGTAAAATACCGTTAAATTTACAGTTTTGGAAAGTGAAAAAGAACAAATCGTTGTATATTTTACAGTGAAAAACCGTAAATTGACATTCCCACAATTCCCTGTGTGACACTTCACATTTGATGTATTTTTGTTGAAATAACTATAGTTCCTCATAGTTTTATTGTTTTTTTTTTCTAATCAGTTATGTACATTAGGGTTTTATGTTACATTTAATGTTGTTAAATCTCATGTGTGTTACCATGATGGTGTTTAATGTTTGTGTGAATGACACTGTGCAGCTTCTTTATATAAGTATTACTTAAATAAGCAATCACTTATGATGAGCTGTGATTGCTCAAGTAACTCTCATCACTGCTGTGATGATTGATGGTTGTCAGTGTATTACAATGGTCTAAAACAAATATCAATAAGTTGGTAAATCAACATTTTATCAGAAATAAAATACGGTTTATTACTGTAAATTTTAAGTTAAGCCTGTAAAACCATTAACGTTCCTACCGTATTTTTACCGGTAAAGTTCTGGCAATCACAGCTGCCGTTTTTTTACCGTAAAATTTACGGTTTATTTTTTACAGTGTACACTATAGACCTGAAATGTACTATGGCTCTGCTACCATCAACTGAAACAAACTCTCGACATGTCAGTGATGTTAGGTTTCTTTGGTTTTTGAGAATGTGGCAGCGTTTGCTGTGTCAGCTGTGGCCTCGCAGTGGGAGAGGACCGGCAAACCCTTCAACCCTCTGCTGGGAGAAACCTATGAGCTGCTCAGGTCAGTGTCTGCTCATTTATGAGCTGATCATGTCAATGTTTCCAGTGAGCTGATCACGCCAGTGTTTCTTCTCATCAGAGAGGATCTGGGGTTCAGGTGGATCTCTGAGCAGGTCAGTCATCATCCACCAGTCAGTGCCTTCCACGCCGAGGGCATAAAGAACGACTTCATGTTTCATGGCTCCATTTACCCCAAACTCAAGTTCTGGGGAAAGAGTGTGGAGGCCGAACCTCGTGGAATCATCACCCTAGAGCTTCCCGTGTGAGTGATTTCCAGCCTTTACATGTGTGCACCAGTAAACATCATGTTCTCACAGACATAAACATTTATTAAACACCTTTATCACTGACATATTTATCTCTAATTTGTTGTTCCGCAGTCACAATGAAGCTTACACCTGGACCAACCCGACCTGCTGTGTTCATAACATTATCATGGGACAACTGTGGATTGAGCAATATGGAAATGTTGAAATTATTAATCATAAGTAAGAGAAAATATCATGAAAGGATTATTAGGTGTAAATTCACAATGAAAACAATGAAAGAGTCTAACTACTGCAGAAGACAAACACACAAATGATTTCACTGTGTTTTTTGTTAACAGAACTGGGGAAAGATGTTGTTTAACTTTCAAGTCGTGTGGCATGTTTGGAAAAGAGTTGCATAAAGTGGAAGGATACATACTTGATAAAAGGTATGTAAACACTACTTTTTGTCACAGAGCCTCCAAATTGGCTTATTCAGTTTTGACTGCAGTGTGGCAGCCAATATGTGATGCAAATACAATATGTGATGGTTCACTTTGAAATTAATTTTTGGTATGTTTTATCTTACCTCAAGGGCATCCAAGATGTAGGTGTCTTTGTTTCCGCCGTAGTTTCAATTTTGATATTTTTAGGTCAAACCAAATTTTTAGGTTTATTTGACCATAAACCTCCATCAAAAAAACGATGGAGGTCTATGGTCACCACCTCAAAGAGGATGCACAGAGAAGTCCAAATTAAACATGATTTAATGACTCGTTAAAAAAAACATATAAATACTGTTCGTTTTCTCACACAAACCACTCGTTTCGTGTCTTGGGCCATCAATACTTACATTTACGAGTAAGAAAAATCGGTAACACTTTACAATAAGGTTCATTTATTAAACATTAGTTAATGTATTAACTAACATGAACTAACCGTGATCAATACATTTGTTACTGTTTTTGTTAATCTTTGTTAACGTTAGTTAATACAAATCCAGCTGTTCATTGTTTGTTCATGTTAGTTCACAGTGCATTAACTAATGTTAACAAGATTTTAATAAAGTATTAGTAAATGTTGAAATTAACATTAACAAAGATTAAACTTAACTGTCACCGTCCCACAGGTGGGACGTTTGCCACTATATTTTTAAAACAATAATATCTTAGTAAATACCTTAAATAATATTGACAAACTATATATCATTTGAAAGCTTACAATCTCTAGTTTCCATATTTGGTGACTGATTTTCAAAATATATTACAGAGGAGCCATAATTTATCAATATAAAACAAGAATATTTTCATACTCATAAGGCGTGTTCAGACCTTTATTTTAAAATAGCAGTAAACATGAAAAATCATGAAAAAATGGTAGATACCTCAGTTTGTTTTCATGCCAAAAGTTCAAAAGATAGAATCCATTCAATTATTTTGGAAAAAAAAGGTCTGAAAAGTTTAAAATATCAAGAAAAAAATAATAAATTCACCATTTGTGACGTGGCAGCTAGCTATGACTTATATGCGTGTTCTTTGTATGTGTTTCTTAGAGGTTCAATTCATATCAAAATCTGCCAAACTTCCCATGCTACTCCTGAATAGGATCTCTACTTCAGAAATTGTATGAAAATTGTGAAAATAATGGTTCATATCACTCAAAACAGGAATGGAAATGCAGGCGCCCTTATATGGGCAGTAATGGAGTCTGATTGTGCCCTAGTGAAAAAGTTTGGTACTGCGCTCAAACAAAATCTTACTGAAAGCTCATTTTTTGAGATATCAACCTAAAATTTGAAACACAACTTGTTCAGATTTTTGGCTTTGATCTTTCTGACATTTTAGAGTAGCCCAGGTTTTGAAAATATATATTTTATGTAAAATATGAATAATTAATATTTTTACATTGTACATTTCCATAAACTCAAACTTCTATAACTTTTTTTCTGTTTCACTTTCTTAATTTATTTCACTTCTACAAAAATCTGCCAAATGTCTTCTTTAAAACAAGACCAATCATATGTCTATATTCCAAAGCATTCTTGAATTACAACCATTTAAGTTCGAAATGTACATTTTCATGTCTATTCAAAAAAGGGGGGGTGACAGTTAACAGGTTAACAAATGCTGTAGACGTATTGTTCATTCTTAGTTAATGTTAACAAATGTAGTTAAATAATGAACCTTATTGTAAAGTGTTACCGAGAAATCTTTGACAAACAAAAGCCACTCACAGTTACGATCGTTTTCTTGATGTCTGTCCAGTAAAAAAAAGGTCTGTGCTCTCTATGGCAAGTGGACGGAGTGCTTGTATTCTGTGGATCCAGCGACGTTTGATGCTCACAGGAAATCTGACCCGAAGCGTTCTGACAGGAAGGGAAGTACACAGGTGACTGTCGAGATAATGACACAAATATTGATTCGTTTTACATTTTCATGTAATATGTTATCGAACACAAACATGCATTTAAAACCACCAGAGCAGAATTGGACTTGGTGTTAATAACATTAATCAAATGTCTAATGTAATGTGTTTTACAAATGTTGCAGAGTAATAATGCGGAAGAGGAGCCGGATGAGATGCCTCCTCCAGAGACAGAGACTGTGCAGGTGATTCCAGGAAGTGAGCTCATCTGGAGGATATCACCGCGGCCAGACAACTCGGGAAAAGTATGCAGAATATTTCACTATTTGTCATTATATGGCCTTTTTTTCAAATGATGTGGTTATAATTTGGGCTGCAAGTGACTGCAATGATCGGTCATGATTCTATGTGATGTGACTTTTTACTGAATTACAATATATTTTCTGAAATAGAATCAAATTTCTCATTCTCTGAGATCCCTTCCTGTTTATAGTCTGGGGGCTTTTGTATTGGCTATGGGGCACAGCTATATTTATGTGTATATTAACATTTGTTTCACTGTCCATGGGCCATCTGTACCACCCTGTAAATGTAATGGGATGTTGTGGGAAGAAGCACAAAGAAGAAGAATCAGGTTCAAATAGTACTTTTATTATATCCACGGGCATTTCCAACGATAGGTAGGCAGGCAAACTAGCCTGGATGCCCGCCTGAACCCCGCCCACAACATTTTTTGGTTGGGAAGTTCGGTCTGGACTCTGTTGAGAAGTACAGGGGTTGGACAATGAAACTGAAACACTGGCCAATGTTGGAGGTTTCACATCTATATGCCTGGCGGCCAATCTTCAGAGTGAAGCACGGGTGGATCAGTGATGGTTTGAGCTCCAATATCATGACAATCCTGATTGTATTTGATGGACACGACACTGCCGAGGACTACCAAACCCTTCTGGAGGATCATGAGCACCTGATGCTCAAACCGTGTATCAGCATGATCATGCACCAACACACACAGCAAGACTTGTGACAGAAGGGTTTGATGAAGATGAAAGTGACGTTGAACATCTCCCATGGTCTGACAGTCACCAGATCTGAATATTATTGAGGTGTTTTGGAGGAGCGAGTCCACCAGCATCATATAGTGACCTGGACACTGTTCTGGAAGAGGAACGGCTCATAATCCCTCTGGTCACTGTGAAGGACTTCTATCTGTCAATTGGTGCTGTATTTGGATGCAAAATGAGGCCCTCACCATTCTAACAAATTATTGTGTTGTAAAACCAGGGGTTTCAGTTTCATTGTCCAACCCCTGTAATGATGCTCACAGTCCAGCCCACAGCCAGAGAGAGCGTTGGTGCCGGAAGTAAATTTCCCATTCATTTCTCCCATTGACGTTTTGTAAAATCCATATCTAAAGAGTTTTAGAGCATGTCTGAGGATAACCAGCTACGGCTGAACTCATAAGCATACAACACATCATTTCGAGTGAAAAAACGAAGAGAAAATCCAAAAAAAGTTAAGGGTTCAAGCCTGTGTACATATTTTCATCTCAGAGCAAAGGAAATACTCCTCCATAAACCACCGCGCCTCACTAAAGTCGACTGAAGCCACCGTGAAGGAGCCTTTTGAGTGACTTCCAAATCTGACGACGGCCTCGTGAACTTTTTTCTCCAGTGAATTTTATATAGTGAGTGTGCAGGGAAACGCTGGTTTACTGAAGCTTATTTGTAAAACGCATTTACAGCTGCACATGCTAAAACATTGAGCATCTGGCTCGCTCATAGGCTGTGCTGCGGCAACTGCACATCCAATGGCGACCAATGAACTAGCCCCACATCATTACGCGATCTTCAGTCTTCACGGACCTTCGCAGGGTTTAACCAGACAGTTACACGACTTCCACCAATCAGATACATTACTGTGGGATTGTAGGATTGTGGGTAATGAAGTACTTATCCAAGACATCGTGAATTAAAGGCATTTATCTTAAAACAAGGTTAGTGCCCCATGAACTTTTGGCGTTCATATGAGCAAATACAATCGCCTAGTACAGCCGTAGCTGGTTTAAAGTCTACCATGTATGGTTACGTTTTTATGGCTTATATCTCAAATGTCAATGGAGAAATTGTATTGAATTCTTACTTCCGGCACCGGCTGTGGGCGGGACTGTGATGCTCTATTATGATCGGTTCAGAAATCGTCAAGCCAATCAAATTGCCAGGGTGGGCTTTATACGATGATGGACAGATGATCTGCAGTTACGTAATCATCACATTATCAAAGAGTGCTTGGGTTGAACTGGTTTCCCTCAAAGATTGCCGCCACTGGAGGACCGAGATGTATAGATTCCGCTATCGCGAAGAATCAGGTTCAAACAGTAATTTAATTATATGCACAGGTATTTCAAACGATAATTAGGCAGGCTATACAGTATATAACTGAAAAACCTTGGTGAAGTGATGTAGAACTAATGCCATCAAGACTAATTTAAGTGTACAGTTATTTAAAAAAAATCACCTAAGAATGACTGTCAGGCAGACATGATCAAGCTTTCAACAATGTTGAATATGCAAGAAGACAAAAAACAAGACATTGATTTTCTTATATGCATTTTACCAACCACTGTTAATACATAAAAAGAAACATCCTGTTTTGTGACAAACTGTCATTCATTCCTCTTTGTCTTCTTTCTCTTTCTGTCAGTACTATGCCTTTACATCATTTGCTCTGCAGTTGAATGAGTTGGATGCAGAGATGGAGCGAGTTCTTCCACAAACAGACTGTCGTCTGAGACCTGATATCAGAGCCCTGGAGAGCGGACACATAGGTACATTAACCTCTTGTTGTATTCATTCACCCATAAAAAAACATCCAGCTAATTTAATGAAATGCAGGATGGTTGAGTTTAGGCTGTATCTGTTTTGTTCTTATCCCTAAAGCCCATGTTGAGCCTGCAGTCAAGCTTCCTGTTTTTCTGACCATTAAGGTGGTGCTTATATCATAAACCCCTCCCTCCTTCGTTTTGAACATTTGCATAATGAAATGAAATGAAAGAAATGACAAAAGCACATAAACAAAAGCACTTAAAAATCATAACTAAAATTAAAATGAAATAACACTGGAACATTGGAATGTTGTTGCAGTGCTCACTCAATATTATACACTCACCTAAAGGATTATTAGGAACACCTGTTCAATTTCTCATTAATGCAATTATCTAATCAACCAATCACATGGCAGTTGCTTCAATACATTTAGGGGTGTAGTCCTGATCAAGACAATCTCCTGAACTCCAAACTGAATGTCAGAATGGGAAAGAAAGGGGATTTAAGCAATTTTGAGCGTGGCATGGTTGTTGGTGCCTGACGGGCCAGTCTGAGTATTTCACAATCTGCTCAGTTACTGGGATTTTCACGCATAACCATTTCTAGGGTTTACAAAGAATGGTGTTAAAAGGGAAAAACATCCAGTATGTGGCAGTCCTGTGGGTGAAAATGCCTTGTTGATGCTAGAGGTCAGAGGAGAATGGGCCGACTGATTCAAGCTGATAGAATTTTGACTGAAATAACCACTCGTTACAACCGAGATATGCAGCAAAGCATTTGTGAATCCACAACACACACAACCTTGAGGCAGATGGGCTACACCAGAAGACCCCACCTGGTCCCACTCATCTCCACTACAAATTGGAAAAAAAAGGGCTACAATTTGCAAGAGCTCACCAAAATTGGACAGTTGAAGACTGGAAAAATGTTGCCTGGTCTGATGAGTCTCGATTTCTGTTGAGACATTCAGATGGTAGAGTCAGAATTTGGCGTAAACAGAATGAGAACATGGATCCATCATGCCTTGTTACCACTGTGCAGGCTGGTGGTGGTGGTGTAATGGTGTGGGGGATGTTTTCTTGGCACACTTTAGGCCCCTTAGTCCCAATTGGGCATCGTTTAAATGCCAATGCAATCCTCTGATGGCTACTTCCAGCAAGATAATGCACCATGTCACAAAGCTAAAATCATTTTAAACTGGTTTCTTGAACCTGACAATGAGTTCACTGTACAATAATGGCCCCAAAAAGTCACCAGATCTAAACCCAATAGAGCATCTTTGGGATGTGGTGGAACGAGAGCTTCGTGCCCTGGATGTGCATCCCACAAATCTCCATCAACTGCAAGATGCTATCCTATCAATATGGGCCAACATTTCTAAAAAATGCTTTCAGCACCTTGTTGAATCAATGCCATGTAGAATTAAGGCAGTTTTGAAGGAGAAAGGGGGTCAAACACAGTTTTAGTATGGTGTTCCTAATAATCCTTTAGGTGAGTGAATATGTTTAATATTAAACGCATATCAACATCCTGCCCTCAATGATGGACGACAGATCGTCAGTCCTTGATCCATACATCATCAGTTATTGTTCAACTTTATATATAATGATATCATTTAAAACTACTTAATTATATATCGCATTGCTGCTGTTTCCCCAGATGTAGCCAGTGCAGAGAAGAACAGACTGGAGGAAAAACAACGCATGGCTCGGAAAAATCGCTCCCAATCAAATGAAGAATGGAAAATAAGGTTTGAAATGTTAGCTATTCTGCTTTTTTCCATGATCATCTTTCTTCAGTGTGTAATTTTGAAAAAGCTCTGCAAAGCACAAAGTCCCTCCAGCGGGAGTTCTTCTCTATATCAGAGTCAGTGTTTCTGAACTCCTGAAACGCCTTAATTGTAGTGTTTGAGTTTCTTTCGGTAACAAACACGTCACAGTAGTCCTCATTTAAATAATTCTCAGAATAAAGGGGCGGAGCCTGGTTGAGTTAGTTAGTAGTGTGTTGAAATTGGCATTTATGGTAGGAGGCGGGACATTTCCAAACACGCTCGAAGCGCTCGACCAATCACAACACACTGATCCAGCCGACCAATCAGAGCACATTGTGCTTTTCAGAAGGAGGGGCTTCATAGAGACAGGAACTAAACCAAGCGTTACTGACAGACTGGGAAGAGAGGAGCCGCAACAATGGATAATATGGGGAAAATAAGGTGTTTTATGAACATTCAAGCATGAAAACCTATTCTAGTAGAGCCTGAAAACAAAATCAAGACTTTGTAAAAAGGCATAATAGATCCTCTTGAATAAATACACATCAGAGTACGTAACTGTGGCGTCTTCTTTGCGCTAAAACGACGACCCCTTCCCACAAAGTGAGGTTGATCTACACAACAACCAGACTTGAGCTGTTACTGAATTTATCCTGATCTATTAGTTTACGATCCAGTTATGCAGGCAAAGCAATGAAAAATGAAACAATGATTACTGTGTTTATCACTATTTATCATACTGATAAACTAATTTAGCAGTATAATTCCAGTGTTTCAGAAGCTGACTCATTTCCCAGACCTCACACAATAATGTCTAAATCAGCAGTCTAGTATCAGTAGTCTATATTCGCCATTCAAAAACTAGGACTAGGACACAACTAGACAAACCATAAACAAGGCAATGCTTGCTTACCATTTTGAATACCAATCAGGCTGAACACTTTTTTCATTTCTGGCGGCTTATGTTATGAAAATATTTGCATATTGCTCAAAAGCTCAAAGTTTGTACCGTCTTCACTTTGCTAGTTTTCGTCACTTTTGCCTTTATTCTTATACATTGAATCGCTAGAGCTGACATGTGTAACATACCTCGAAAACTACCCCGACAGACGCTCACTGACGCCTCTACAGTGGTCTTGGTGTGTCATGGTCCTAAAGAGTCTGTGTGTTTATAGAAATCGGCAGATCTGATCTACACCTTAACATCAAACTCATGTTCACACACAGGTGGTTTCATCAGGGGCCGAGCCCTCACACCAAAGCTCCAGATTGGCTCTACAACGGCAGCTACTGGAACAGGAACTACTCACAACTGCCTGATATATACTGACCTCAAACCACTGCAGACATCTGGGAGAATGGAGTACTGTACAAACGCCCTACTGTTGAGGAAACGCGTTGAGTTTATATAAATGCATCATATATGGTGATAAACTGGATGATACAGGGCATCCTGATGTAATAGTGTTTCTTGTACAACTCCTTTAAATAGATTAGGATCTCTTTCACATCCATTTCTAATGCTCCAGAATGAGACATACATATTCTGATGATGTGTGATGTGAAAATACTGTAGTCAACTTAGATTTAAATCGATTTAATGTGAATATTGAAAAGTTCTTCTGAAGAGTGTTTTGGAAGGACAAAATAATCTGTTTGTTTGACAACGATGGTACTCTGCATTTACACCAAATTGTGTCATTGTAATGCAAGTTTTAAAGATTCGTGTTTTGACATTAGCAGGTTTGCTAAAATTCAACAAAAAGGAAATCATAACATGAACAGAATAAATAGAAATAACTATATATGAATATACACAAAAAATGTCATCCTGTAAACACGTTTATTCATTCCATGTAACACTTTTTACCATTGCTAAATAAAGGCTTTCTGAAACGTATTTTTTTAATGAAAAAATGTAAATTATATAGTGCTACCGTGAGCTAGTGGTTTGGAGGAGAAAACAATTAAATGTGTAATGTAAATTCCAACGGATCACTTCACTAACTTGACCTCGGTCTACAGGTCCATCCTGGGGTAAAAAAAAGTGTTTTTTCTCCACTATTGGTGTCTAGTAATAAAGCCATTTTAGATATCTGAAATAATATTGATATCAGAAATACATTTTCAGATATCAAAAATGGTAATTTTTACTAGTAACAATTGAATTGTTGATATCAAGAATAGACATTTCAACTAGTGACAATTTAATTATTGATATCAGGAATTCACATTTTTACTAGTATGTAATTATTGATATCAAAAATGATATTTCTGCTAGTTAAAAAACAATTCTTGATATCAACAATTCATTTTGAATGGCAGCTACTAGTAATAATTGTATTTCTGATATGTGAAATTGGAATTTCAACTAGTAAGAAATCAATTCTTGATATCAACAATTGGTTTTGAATGGCAGCCTATGGGGACATTTCACTAGTGAAAATATAATTGTTGATATCAAAAATGTAAAAAATGTAATTCTTGATATCAAAAATGTAATTGTTGATACCAAGAATTTAATTGTTGACATCAAGAATTCATATCCTGGAGATGAATAAAAGCTAAAACGGCTAAAACTTAAGCAGGTCGGGTTTGCTGTGGAAAAGCGCTATGTCTCCCTCCCAGTACTTCTCCAGAAGCATTTTTAGATAATTACGTAATAATTTCCTATTCCTAGTAATCCATTCTGCTCTTTTTCAACACACCTCGAATGTTGTCTCGCACATATGCTCATGGAAATTTCTAACATTGACGTTATTGTTTGAGATAAATCAATTAAACTGTAACAAGAAATCATTTTCTTTTGTTTACAGTTTTGTTATTCTACGTTCTACAGATCCTACTCTCCAAAAATTAAAAACACTGGGTTTAACTGGGTTAAAAACAACTAATTTGGTAACCCAGCACTTGCTGGGTAAATATTGGACATAACAAATTATGGGTTAAAATAACTCTACAAGTTGGGTTAAATGTTTTAACCCAGCAGGGTTGGGTTACATAATTTAACCCAAATTCTGCTCACACTGACTGCTAATTTTAGCTCATAGTGTGTTATTTGCATTTCAAGCTAATGTTATTCACATATATGTTTTAGTCTATATAAATGATTTAATTATATAATTTAGTAAGTGAATTGACTCAAAACCTTGTTCAGATGATTCATATCAAGACGTTTGTCAAGCTTTTGATATTAAAGCGCTCTTGAATGTAGGACTAATTTCTTACGCATCTAATCCCATGCCTCCGTTGCTAATTCCAAAACGTCATTTTAGAGTTAGTAGTAACGGAAGTTTGAGCCACTGATAGCAGACTAATGTAATGATGGGGGACACACTTACAATTCACTGAAATATTCGAAGACCGACTGTTTCCATCGACTGTAGCAGGTCTTAAACACCAATTGTGTGAACACAGACTGAACGCGCGTTTGGGCATGATCAGTCAGAAGTATCAAATTACATTCATAATGGCCTTAGTAGGCCTAAACTAGTCTGTCCCGGCTTTATCCAGTTATTAATGCAGTTATTAGAGAGAGAGAGAGAGAGAGAGAGAGACGTTAAAATAATGAGACAGAAAAGCAAGTGCGTCAATATTATTATTTATTTATTAACTTCGTTTTAATTAGTTCGTTCATTATTGTTTTCTATAATTGAGGACTATTAATTCATTTATATAGCCTCATCAGTTTAATTTTCTATTTAGCCTATTATAGATAGGACTAAACTTTATTTATTAAAATTAAACTGTATGCGTCAACTGATTGTGAAGTTAGACATCGAAAATTGCAGATCAAGCGCATGGGGCTGCATGTCTTCTCTTGTTATGAATTGTATCCTATTTTCCGTTAACTACGCGCAGTGATATGGAACTGTAATGCGGTTCAAACTTGCCTGAAACTACTTTAGCCGTCAAAATAATTGCACACCTATTGAATGTTCTCAACCAATCAGAATCAAGCGTTCAACAGCCCTGTAGTATAATTGATTTGAATATCCCCAACTGAGCAAGCCAAAGGCGACAGTGGCAAGGAACTGAAAAACTCCATCAGGTGACCCGATGGAGGAAAAAAAACCTTGGGAGAACCCAGGCTCAGTCGGGGGCCAGTTCTCCTCTGGCGCTTATGAACTAGAGGCCGAATTTACAGTAACTGTCACGTAAAAATGTATATGAATGTTTTTAAATAGACTTTAAACGCGATCCTGCGATAAATTGGTAGTAACAGCCCTGCAGATGACGTTCACATGCGCATTAAGAATTGATTCAATAGTTATGTGCGTTTGAATATATGCGCGCAGGTTTTTAAATTCCCTCATGCCTGAACAAACTACTTGTCTATAAATTTGATACAGATTTTCGAATCACTTCAGGGTAGGGACGCGAAACGAATTCACATCGCTTAATCTGTAGAGTGGGAAAGGGATCCTCCAGAGGCTAGTTGGCACTTTAGCACTGCATTGTCATCGTCATCGTGTCCAGGCTAAGGTCATGGCCAGATCTGGATACAGCCTGGAAATTCAGTATTGACTACACCCTGAGACTCTGAGGCACACACCTCAAGCACAGATCAAGGGTGTTAACACCACAATCAATCCAGTGAAATCTTTACAAAAAAATTAGTTTAGAAGAGTTTAACAGAGTACCTGTTCGTAATCCGGTCCAGGGGTCACATTCAGTCCCGTAGCAGCCAAAAGTTAAAAGCCGTCTGTTAAAAGATTAATGCTTATAGTTGACATGAAATGTCAAGCATGGACAGCAGTGAGAGTAATATTTGACATATGGCAGTAAACTCACCCTGAGTTGTTACGTCCACTCTGTGATCTGGTGCTGGACTGTGGTGGACTGGAGCTGAAGGGGTTTGAACCTGCGGCTCTATAGGAGGAACGACTTCAAGACCACTGGATAGAGGTTCCTGAAGACCATGATCCTCTAGAGCACAGGCACTGTCCAGTAGAGAATTTCACGTTTCAAATAAATGATGCTTTGGATAAAAAGTGTCAGCTCAATATCTAACTGTTCTGTGTGAAATACATAATAATTACACACTGCATACCCATTATGGTGATTCTTTTGTTAAAATATAACACATGGATTTGTAATGGTCATTTGATTTACCCTCAGCACTTCTCTCATTTATCGGTGCAGTGGTCTGGTCTGGTCTGAGCTGCGATAATGAAGAGACGGCAGCTTCACAAAACTTCCCGTCCTTGTCCTCTTTCTCATCGGCATCTCATTTTCCTCAAATGGTCGATGCTTTTCAGCCGCGTCGACTCAATCTGGATACGACCTGGACAGAGAAACAGAGTACCTGTGCGTAATCCGGTCCAGGGGTCACCGTAGCAGCCATGTATGTCCATGTTTTGATCTTATCCACTCCATTAAATTTGGGTTTTGACAGCAACTGTTTTGGGGAAAAAATAATTGGAGAAGAAAAATATACATTTCACCTTTCGCCATTATTAAAAGTAACAGAAATACACGTTTTCACTTTCTTGGATTGTTTCATTGGCAGGTGGCATGCCAGTTTTCCAGGTATATATGGGATTGCATTAATCTTTCTGAAAATGATGTACAGAGCTCTAATAAACAGAAAACTTCTCTCGCTAGTGGCTGCAGTGGTCTGATCGTCCACTTTCTGACCCTGACCTCAGCTGCTGCTCCGACCTACTCCTCCTCTTCTGTCTCTCCTGACTATCGCTTCCCTTTCTAACAGGTTGATGATAAACATACATTACACATATAAGAGATTTGACCTTGACTTTTCCTGTTTCACAATAAACTAAGAACATATCAAACAAATAGACAAAAAAAGTGTCTTCCAAATATTAATATACAGGTGAAACTCGAAAAATTAGAACATTGTGCAAAAGTTCATTTATTTACGTAATTCAACTTAAAAGGTGAAACTAATATGTTATAGAGACTCATAACATGCAAAGTGAGACATTTCAAGCCTTTATTTGTTACAATTGTGATGATTATGGATGAAACCCCAAATTCAGTTAGAATACAATTATAACAAATAAAGGAAATATCACACTTTGCATGTTATGAGTCTCTCTATCATATATTAGTTTGACCTTTTAAATTGAATTACTGAAATAAATTAACTTTTGCATGATATTCTAATTTTTTGAGCTTCACCTGTAAATCCAAATTCATTTCTAGCTTATTAGGGTCATTACCTTAAACCAATTATGGGAAATGATTTGCTCCAAACCAATCCGCCGTCTTGGGTTTTCCTGCAGGAGGCGTCGAATCAGGTCGCAGCAATCTGTGAAGAGACCTTAAACTTTACACCTGCTGTCTTTCTATTAAGCTGTGAGATTAGACTACGCTATATTGTACGGTTAAAAAAAATGGAATTGGTAAAAGACATATTTTATAAAGCTTTCTGGTTTTGGTGTTACTGTTACTTCTTTGTTTCATTTGTTCTATTTTGGTGATTTGAAATTATAATTGATCATCTTTTTGTGATGGATGCCATTTTACCTTTTGACAAGTGACGCTCAGACCAGATGTCATCATTAATCATCAGATGTTCTTCGGGTTCTGGATAGCCTCCACACACCATCTGGAATAAGAGCATTCCCAGAGACCACACAGTAGCTGGTTTAGCGTGGTACCTGTGGAATGCGTCGAACTCAGGTGGACAGTACGTTATGGTGCCTAGAAAGAGATTTGTCTGATGGTTAAGCTTGAAATCCCATAGCATGTTTTCTCCAGGTGACGATACACGGGGCAACTTATTGAGCAATGTTGGCGTTAACAGGAAACCAGGTGAGATAAAGGGCCCATGACCGATCTAAAGCATCCAGGTAGAAATTTGTTGCCCATTCTCAATGAGAAAGCGCCCAAGCAACATCGTTCTGCAAATTTGCTCAAAAAAGTTGCCCCGTGTATCAACACCTTCTGTATCCATTAGAGTAAATGAATAATTTAGTTGTTTTTATTCACAATTCTGGAGTTTTAAAAGTGAGAACAATCCATGGCCAAACCAGGCGTGAGGCGACATATTTAGTGAGAATATATTCATCTAAATTTAAAAAATAAAAACTCTTTTCAAACCTTGATTCATAATACATACCACAGAAGTCGTCATAGCCGGACTCTTTCAGGAATCTCCCGCACCCGAAGTCAATCAGTTTGACCTCAAGTGTTTTTTTGTTGATCAGCAGGTTTTGTAACTTGATGTCGCCGTGGAAAACTCCTCGGTCACAGCACGTCTGAGCAGCCGTTGTTGCCTGCGCCATGATTGTCCGTGCCGTTTCCTCCCTGAGGATGCGTTTGTGATCAACCCAAAAATGAAACACATCTTCGCAGTGTGGGGGACGCTCCAAGACCATGATATATTTGTCATGCTGGTCCTGCCAGTCCAGCAGTTCAATAATCTCTTTAACTTTGGGGCCCCTATTAACAGCGGTTAACATGCCGACCTCTAATGGGAGGATTGTAGGATGACCAGGCTGGAAGAAAGATCATTGTTGTTTAGAGGATTTTTAGAAGATTTTAGAATAAAATATGTTTGTTCAGTTTTGGAAAAATGTTGTTTTCATGATCAAACTTACAACTTTGACGAATTGCATGCTCCTGAACTTTTTGACAAATTTCACTGCCACCTGATCAACAAAACAAAACATTTAGCCCATTACAATTACATTTACAAACATGTAAACTGCACCACATAGCCTAGTGAACATAACATACAATAAAAGGACTTGAAATGGATAGTGAGACGAAAAAGAATTTGCTAAATTGATAAATGTAAGATGACTATACCTCAAGTCCATCCTCCAAGCGCTTCCCTTCATAAACCTTGCCGAATCCTCCCACACCAAGCTTTTTGCCGATTTTAAACCGGCTCAGAATGTCGCCTGTTAAAAGATTAATGGTTATATTTGACATGAAATGTCAAGTATGGACAGCAGTGCGAGTAATATTTGAGATATGGCAGTAAACCAAATTGTACATTGTAAAAACACTTAAGTTTAATTTGAATATAATGTGGTGGTGTGTGGATGGATTTGTAATGGTCAATTTGACTTGCCCTCACTTGTCCGTGTAGTCGCGGCGTATCTGAATGTTGACGGTGTGAATCTGTAACGGAAGTCGCACACCTGAGCGAGGGGCTTTCTCTTCACTGCCATGATGGCAGTTGTCAGTGTACATTTGGCTAACTTCATCATATTTACTGCAGAATAAACAACGAGAAGACTGACGGACGGTATGTGTTTCACACGGCTGAACTAAGTTAGCTGACAAACACAACACAAAGAACCATGACAACGCTCAACTTCTTTATGACGTCATTTTCGAACGCGCGTGAGACTGAAGCTGAACTCTTGTCATTGTTCACAGCGGGGAAAAGTATTGTTTTCGATTCTAATGTTTCTACATAAAACATCTCACCTTGTCCTTTCACTTCATAATAAAAAATAATATTTCTAGTATCATTTTATAACAATATTTTATATTTAAAGTCAGAATAATTGAGGGTTTGACAGGATTAATAAGAGAACATTCAAAAATGTGTTAAGATAATTTGGTGACATATCAGGACAAGTAAAAAATTTATTTAAATCCTAAAATATAAATGGACCACTTGCACTGAACTTCGCGACGGACTTCCGTTTGGAAACATATCACTTATCTTTACGTTTAATGAGTTGAACAAACGCCACCTAAAATGAGTGTCTGTAATAAAATTTTATATTTTGGAATTTTTTATTGACAGAAGAAGGGATATTCTGATGTTTACCGTGTGCATAATTGTCAAAACTCATCGGAACATGAAGTTCAAATCCAAAACAAGCCAATCCGAGAAAGCTGCGACTGTTAAAATACGCCATTATTTCACCACAGGGTTTCAGTGTTCGTCTACAGCTAAAGTCTACAGCATCGGACTCTGTTTATCCTTTTCAAAGACACAATTTTCAGGCCAGTGTTTATTTTGTTTTGTGTACTTATTTTTTTTATTGAAAAATATAATTTTGTTAGAAAACGTCGAGTTTTCTGAGAAATGTTTTCGATAATAACGGATGACAGAAATTGGCGGCGGAGGATTAACTTGAATTTACGTGTTTCTGGACATGGTTAGTTATTAACTAACTGTTGACTTTAGTTATTATTAACTGACTGTTATATGTTCTCGTATTAAATATTTTCAATTAGTTTTTTTTTTTTTTGACAGTATGTATTTTTAGACATGAGGGGGGAACTCGTTCATCAGTCTGAGGATAACTTAGGTAAGTTAACTTAAAACAACTAGGCTAAACTAATAAACGGTCATAAAATTAATGAACTGACTTTTTTCCAAACAAAAATGGCATCTGTCCCTTTATAATACCCCTAACACTCAAGGGATTTTTAATGATTTTTTAAGTGACATGCTTAAAATTAAAGCAGCTCTTGTTGTGCGTTTCTATTACAGATAAAGAAGTGGTTATGTAGTAAAGTGATAGTAAGTGAAGGCACACAGCTATCCATAAAATAGAGCCTTAACCTTTGTTAGTTAAACAAAATAGAAAGGTCTTTTCTGTTTTTTTTCAGTGTGAGTGATTTTCATCTGATTTTTGTAAGTGATCGATCTAGAAGTATCATACAGTTCTGATTTGCCATGTTCTTAACATACTGTTTTAGTTAAAAAAAAGTTAAATTGAGTGCACATTAATTCACAAAGGCATTTGCAATATATTTGACTCCTTTTCATGAGCTACACCCCAAAGACTCTTTTCAGAGCCCAGGCCCATTTTACACAGCTTTGTACAGTAAGTATGTGTTTTAATTAACCTCAAAGACAACTGAAACACTATTTTTAATTAATCTAGTTAAAAGTTATTTTGCACATGATTTCCAGTACACGAGAGTAGATTTTAAAACTTCAAGCAGATTTGTACTCGGCTTGGCTTTCGCCAAGATTAGCACAAACTAAGACGTAGCTTTACAGTAAACTATGCTTCTCCATCCATTTCCGCTTCTTTCCATAAGGTGGTGTGACTCCTCTTCTGTCCGGCATTACGGCTGCAGTGTACCTGGCGCGTCAGCACACACGACGGCTGAAACTACAGTGTGGTCACCCCAGTGGACCAGCACCACAAACGTCTGGATTGAGCCGAGTAGGGGACATCTCTAGGGTCTTCACATATTGATACACAGGTAAGTAATAACTTTTCCCCTGTTTGCTTGTCTTGATTATTGGCATCCTAAGATCCTTAAAAATGTGACCTTTACCTGTCTCTGCCTTTACTGTACTATTAATTTTGCATCAGGAAAGCCTATACTTTATAGTGGCGTGAGTGGACCGGTTGCAAGGGAATGGTTTACAGGTAGGCCAGGGCAGTAATTTAGTGGAAATATTTATCTTTGACCTAGATAAAGCTACAGGAAAACTCCATTGTCAACATCAGGTTAATGCTGAGTGCTGTAACGTTGCAAATTTTATGTTTATGTTGGTATAGATATTTAATATAGATACAAACTAGAAATTATCTATTTATAAAACATATAAAAACTAATAGATTTTTAGTCATCTGCAAGAACAACTAAAACTAAATAGTAACGATTTACAGGCCAGAGGTTCTATTTATAACATGTTTGCATTATTGAGCGATGTAGCCAATCACCAACATGACATCATGACTTTTGCGTAAACATACACGGCACTTTCGAGTCAAGTGGCGTGTTATCTCTACGCATTTTGAGCTATTCCCTCACTGCTCATAACAGACTTTTTTATTCAGTGCTGAATTCTGTATGCTGGCAAATCCTCTAATTATAACAAACAAAGTGTAGATATTATGAAAGATTCATTGTTCAGTCAGCTTCATTGATAATAACAGAGATGTGTGAGATCGCGATGAACTGTCAGCTTTTTTGGAATTATTAAAGGGATAGTTCACTTTGAAATTAATTTTTGGTATGTTTTAGCTTAACTCAAGGGCATTCAAGATGTTGGTGTCTTTGTTTCCACAGTATTTTCAATTTTGATATTTTTAGGTCAAACCATTGTTGTCTGTCAGTCATATAATGCAGGTCTATGGTCACCACCTCAGAGAGTATGCACAGAGAAGTCCAAATTAAATATGATTTAATGACTCATAAATGTAAGTACACATTGATGGCCTAAGACACGAAATGAGCGGTTTGTGTGAGAAAACGAACAGTATTTATATCGTTTTTACCTCGTGTAATCACAGTCGCATCCAAGTGATCTGAATCAGTTGTGCAATGTCCAACTGAACCGAACTGAATCAGTTTAATGTTACGCCGGAAGTGATCGCTTGCGTGTGACGTCACTCAATATTTACACGGAGATTTCGGAAGTTTTACATTTTAATAAACATATTTAGATATACCGAAATCGTCTTCCATTGCGGTTTCCCGTATATCTAAATATGTTTAGTGAAAGGTAAAACTTCCGAAATCTCTGTATAAACAAAGAGTGACCTATGCGCGCGAGAGATCACTTCCAGCGCATGCGCAGACCGAAGCGCCCATGCCGTCAGATTATTTTGACATGGCTATGATTACAAGAGGTAAAAACGATATAAATACTGTTCGTTTTCTCACACAAACCGCTCGTTTCGTGTCTTAGGCCATCAATATGTACTTACATTTACGAGTCATTAAAGGGCACCTATTATGGAAAATTAACTTTTACATGGTGTTTGAACATAAATGTGTGTTGGCAGTGTGTGAGCAAAACCATCCTATAATGATAAAAATCCACCCAGTGGTTTTTTTACAATCTCAATAAATCATATGCACTGTCTCAGAACGAGCTGTTCTGAGATTCAGCTCTTTGTGATGTAGAAAGTGAGAAAGGGGTTTGATCAGTGGCGGCTCCTGCAAAATCTCTCAGGGGGGGCAAATATTTGGATGATTGATAAGGACAAGGCCCACCCATGCAATGGATAAATTAAGAGCTTAAGCATGTAAAGTCAACTTCACTTTAATATTAATGACAAATAAAGTGACTTAATAACAATAAATCTTCTTGTTTCTATACTCACTATTATTACACTTATTACATCACATTAAAGAGATTCGGCACACAAATTAAGATATTTTTGATTATATCTAAGAGCTGGATCACTCCTCCATACACAGCAAATTCTGGTTTTTGGAATAAACTCCGTTAGTTAAAATCAACTCAATCTGAGTGTACATGTGAGACCATCAAATAGACTCCAGCACAGAGTTAAAATATGTTAGTAAACAGTATAACTAGCCTATAACGTAACAGCTACGCGATGACCAAACGTGTTTGTCAGAAAATATAGAACATTTTTAAATATATTCTCTTTTACCTACCTCACGACGAGGCACATAAGTCCATTATTCCTTTATCCAGCGGCAGGGTCGTGTCGTGGCGCACTTCTCAAAAATAACTCCAGGTGTAGCTAGTGTTAAAACCAAAACACACTCCTGAACACCAATGAATGAACTGAAAATACAACACAGCCGGGGAGTATCCAATAACACAAAGTGTAGTCAGAGTTAAAAAAATAAAAACTCATGATTTTTCAACTCCTGAAATTTGCTGTGTAGGCTTCTAAAGGACTGTGTTCGCCATGACGTTGTTCAAGTTCAACTGTCTAAGCCACAACTCGCGAGATGTCCCAACAGTCTCTCTCACTCTCGCTTTTTTTTTAAAATCAATTTGATAAAGATAATAAAGTAGTGTTTCTTTTTTTATTGTTGCTGTTTGAATTCAAAAATGTTTTAAAATATTATTTGTCAAATATTAAAGATTTTTAATAGTGTATGTTTGTTCCCACCAATCGCTGCACAAGTTAAGGATACGTATGATGATGTAAGCACGCTAGTGCGAGCCCTCCCGGAACCCATAGAGAATGCGTTGCAGTGCCTGCAGTTCGAAAAAAAACATCTTTGAATGCAAGTCTATGGGAACACTCTGGGCGATTCTCAGCCAGAGTGAAATCGCCCAAAAAGAGGCGGTACTCCACAGAACGTGACATGACGCTGATTGGACTATATAGTGATGGCTAGCGTAACTCTCTGGTTGAATGAGATTGTGAATGTGATTCACATTTTGGAGGTGCGTCGCCCAATCGCCCCAATGAAGAAACCGCCCCTGGGTTTGATTGACAGTGTGGTTTTGGCCTAGACCCCGCCCTCGGTGATCTGTACAGCATCCTCGCCGGTAATGTCTCTTGGAAACATAAGTGTTCTGTCGTGGACTCGTGGGTTAATCCTGTTGTTGTAGTTTAAAAGTTAATCCTCAAGTGTGGATCGTCATCTACTGTTTGCGATCCACCGTCACATCCAGTAACAGTAAGTGTGTTTTATGATTTTTGAGCAAATAGTCTTTTCAGTCAATGTCAGCCAATTCAACAACAAATGCGTCAAAACAAAGTTGTTGTCGTCGTAGGATGTCTGTGTAGGCTATATAATTTAAACCTTGTTTGTATAGTGTGTAACCACACTTTTATATATATTTAAAGATATTGTATTAAAAACTGCATACATGTTCTTGTTCTTTAAGTTAGCCATCTCCTCACATTTGCCACAGAAGCACCTGTATGACAAGTAAACATGACGCCACAGGTCCCTCGCATAAATGTAATATCGCTTGTACGTAGCAAACTTTATCACAGTAGCGCTATGTGTATGTAGTTTCAAAAAAACTGCGCCAGCATTAGTGTTTTTGTGTGTCTGTGTGTGTGTGTTGCACATCATGCCCATCATTTCAAAGGGGACGCGATTACAACGCTAAGTACATAAATGTATCAAATAACCATACCGAGACGTACTGGTCCATTCTCATTTGTGTTTATTTTTCCGTTCGTCATCTGGGTCTGATCAGAGATTATTTATATATTCCGATTCAAACGTACGCTGAATGACATTTAAAACAGCGGTTTCTTTCTCTCAGTCTCTCAGTACCGACTGCCATTGGTATCAAGTTACGCCCTCATTCAAAGGCAGGGCGGGGATATGCAGCTCATTAGCATTTAAAGCCGTATACCTCCGAAACAGCTCATTTTTAAGCTGGCCCCAAAATGACATTTTCAAATGGTTATAATAAATTAACTGTGGGGTATTTTGAGCTGAAACTTCACAAATACATTCTAGGGACACCAGAGACCAATATTACATCTTGTAAAAAGGGGCATAATAGGTGCCCTTTAAATCATGTTTAATTTTGACTTCTCTGTGCATGCTCTTAGAAGGTGAACCGAGGGTGGACCCCCCCCAAACCTCCAGTGTATGACTGATAGACAACAACGGTTTGACCTAAAAATGTCAAAATTGAAAATACTGTGGAAACAAAGACACCTACATCTTGGATGCCCGTGAGGTAAGCTAAAACATATCAAAAATTAATTTTAAAGTGAACTATCCCTTTAAAGATGAACTGAACTGAAATTTGAGAAAAGGTGATAAAACAGATGTATTTTATTTATTCTCATTGGTACAATTTTTAAAATGGCAGAATTTGTTAAAAGGGATAAAATGGTATGAATATGAGGACATAACCCATAACTGGCTGACGTGCGTACAGAAAGTTCCTTTCAAAGTATCAACAAGGACGTATTTGCGTCCTTATCAGCCTGCTCAATTCACCTGCTCAATTTAGTATCTCATGAGAGCTCTCGCGCTGGTATCGTTGTCAGTTGACAAGAACATCACAGTTAGGTCACCAGCGCTGGGCGATATATCGATATATTTCAAATTTGCGCTATGATCCTTGCTCCAAGCAAGCTGCTGACTGCTTTTGTAGAAATATGTAGCAGCTATATCGTGCATTCAGTCAGTTGCAGACAGTCCTGACACCTCCGTCTCAACAGCATTAGTGTACAACGCGACAAATACTCGCAATATTAGCGCAGAAGTACGGCTACATCAGTTCAGCGAGTTCACAAAAGTTAATTTGCATGGGCTTTTAAAGCCTTGCCGGTTAAACATGTCATTCACTGCTGATGCGCTGTTCTGAGCGCGAACACCCGACGTGCACATGTACTAAAAGCTTGTCTAACAGCGCCTGGTTGCTGGAATATGTTATCTGTCGAGTATTATTTCGCTAATACTCTCAAATACACACAAGGTTTACATAAGAACATTTGGTTATGTCTAAACTCAAAGCAAACCGAGAAAATTGAGAGAAATCTGCTTGTTAAATGCTCCGTGTATTGAGAATGAGGAGTTGACGTCATTCTACAGAGCCCCTCCTCTCTCCACCATGTTGGTAGGATTCCCACGGCAAAACAGTGATTACGTGTGTTTTTAGCTCGGTAGTAGAGGAGTTTCTCTCAATTCCGCACTGTTTTACCATGCCTGGAAGTAACTGCTGCGTTAAAAACTCCTCCAGTAACTCACACGATACATATGGAAAATATAGGAACATTGGAATACAGTTTTTTAGATTACCGAAATGGACACAGCATCAGAGACCCCATTTACACCTGGTATTAAAATGCGATCTGTATCCAGATAAGTTATCCGGATAATAAAAATTTTTTTACTCGTTACATGTTCAGTGAGGCTTGTATTACAGTTGTATTACAGTGTATTGTCTGCTTTTACTTCTTAAAGGCAACAGACTATGTGAAAGTTTTAAAGCAGTCTTTTAGTGCCAGTTCAGAGCGGTCGCGTCTGTAACATTGTTTTTTCCTCATAAATGCGAACGCGAAAACTAAAATAAAATGAATATTTTAAGTTCTATGGAGACTGGAGAGCCAACCCTTCCTCATCCGATTTGCGCAGTGTAATTAACAGAATTACAAAAAATCGATTTTGCCTCCTATTTTTTTGTCACGCATGAATGTGTCTTTTCCCTAATATTAAAAATAAAACATAGACTGATATTTGTCTAATGTCTGGAGTCCTTTAAGGAAGTAGCCTATACGTTTCAATACATGTATTTTCTGAGAATTTTTATTTCAAGTTGACTGCAAATGTCATGTCCATAATGCTGGACTTCCCCAATTTTAAATAATTTATCCTCAACTAGTTTTGTGGTGTAGGTCTACGTATTTTATAATGTTAACTTCAAATAATACTAATAGCCTAATTTAAAGATAAGGCAGCATTGGATCTGGACGGTAAGGAGAATAACGCTGGAGTTGGAAGAGGTGTGTCGCGATTCTGTAGGTTCGTGGATCTGAGTCGTGTGGCGAATCGCGATTTCGGTTTCATATTGCATATCGTTACAGCCCAAAAGTTAAGTTCTACTTAGTTATTTTGGTGAAAGTAACTCAAAAGTAATACATGAGTAATGTAACGCATTACAATTCTGAGACAGTAATATTGTAAGGTAATGAATTACTTTTAAATAACAGTAACAAGTAATACCTAATGTATTACAGTTTGGAAGTAACTTGCACAACACTGGTTATAGTCAGATATGACGGCGCTACTGCGACACGCATCACCGCAGATGAGCAGCTGAGCGTCTATTCATCAAGCCAACGTGCAAACATCGCAAATAAAAGTGAAAGTAAGTCACAGACGCTTAACACACAATCATCTTCAAGTAAAGACACGAAATTATCTTACCAGCGCTGTTGCCACTCTTTAATTGATGTCTTTGATTTGGAAATTAGCTGATGATCAACGAAATGCAGCTCAAATCTGTTGCTTTTGGTGGCGTGCAATCCATTAAATCTGCATACGCGGGAGTTTAAGATCGGATTTATATCCGTTTTGCAAAAACACATTTATGTGGCCAGGTGTAAATGGAATCGGTACTTCATAAACAATATTTATATTTAATATTTATATTTAAACAATATGAATGTAAGCCAGAGGAGAACTGGCCCCCGACTGAGCCTGGGTTCTCCCAAGGTTTTTTCTCCATCCAATCTGATGGAGTTTTGGTTCCTTGCCACTGTCGCCTTGCTTTTGGCTTGCTCAGTTGGGATTATTTAGTGTTTAGCAATGTTGTTGATCCTGTGTTGTGCTACTTTCATGTTATCAGTGTGAAGCTGCTTTGATACAATCTGTATTGTGAAAAGCGCTATATAAATAAATTTGACTTGACTTGACTTATTATCCAGATAACTTATCTGGATACAGATCGCATTTTAATACCAGGTGTAAATGGGGTCAGAGAGTCTCTGACCTGACAGACTCGGAGACGCACCGGCAGTGTTGTAGTCGAGACAACCTCACTCGAGTCCGAGTCGACACCGAGACCAGAGAGAGTCGAGTCCGAGTCGAGTCCGAGTCGAGACTGAGACCAGTGAGGGTTGATTACCTAATTTACTTTTATTTACTCAGAGAAATCCTTTTTTTTTGTTTTTTACTGAATTTACTTAGAGTTTAAAAAATATGATCAGTTTAGGGTAAAAAGGCCACATAGTAGCTGGTGTTAAAAGTAATTTTATTACAATTTGTCATGCGCAGTTGCGCACTAGAAAATCACCAATCACTGGGCGTGTCAATCAATTTAAAAAAATATTTTATTAACATACATTAATAATCATGAAAAATATTTTGAATTGAACTCGAGTGGACTCGGGAATAAGTCCAAGTCCTAAAAAAAAAATGTTCGAGTACGAGTCAATTCCGAGTCCAAGTGGACACGAGTCCATGACAAGACCAAGACCATTAAAATATGGTCTCGAGACCGAGTCCGAGAAGAGTCCGAGTCTCGAGTACTACAACACTGCGCGCCGGATTGCATGGTTGGCTGATGCCTTTAGTATACGATTTTCACTGTTTGCTGTACCTTAACGAACATACGCAAAAGTGTTGTTTGAGTCAAGTCAAGTCAAGTCACATTTATTTATATAGCGCTTTTCACAATACAGATTGTATCAAAGCAGCTTCACAGTGATAACATGAAAGTAGCACAACACAGATCAACAACATTGCTAAACACTAAATAACCCCAACTGAGCAAGCTCAAAGCAAGCCAGTGCCTAGTACATTACTTTTTTATTTCTTTGAAATAAATGTTTGAAACAACTTGATGTTGCTTAACAATATTTATTGAGAACTGATATATATGTATATTTGGACAATATAAGTTTCATGGACAACATAAGTAATAATAATAAAATAATAATACTGTTATTAGTGGAAAAGAACAAATATATTGATGCTGCTTCTCCAAATACAGCTGTTTTGCGCTTTGTGTGAGTTTGTTCCTGTAAGGTCCCTTTTCTTTCGCCTTATCTTTTTGCATTGCTTTACTCTCTTCCTTTTTTCTCGTATTCTTAGACCCGTCTGTGTCCTGCCAAAATAATAAATGCGCGAAAATTAAAGAGCTCTGGAGCCAGTTGCACCAACAGGGCTTACGCCTGGTCTTAAGGTAAGTAGGTCTTAACTCAACATTCTAAGTCCGACCTAATAGTTACGGCCGTTGCACCATCCAGACTTAAGTCCTCTTCTCGCTAAGACCGGGCGTAAATCTTACGGGATTTTGGGCTGCATTGATGGGACAATTTGCCATTAGGCTTATTTACAGAATTACAAAAGACCGCCCATCCTCTTCAGAAATAGGTGAAGATGATCTATTTAGGCCTATCTGTGTTTGGAGCAACGTTATTTCTAATGATATTTTTTGCTTTTCAGTTCCAGCTTTTCCTGCTTGGTCTGTAACTTTTTTGTTTCAGCCTCCACTCTAACAATTTCTTTTTCAAGGAGTGTCTGCTGCAGACTTTCCAGCCTCCTCATCCGTTTCCCCGGCGGTGCACCACTGCTGCCTTCATACGAACTTTGAGGAGTGACTGGCGGCTGTATCGAGTCTGAAAACACAGATAATCTGTCATAGGGATACTGTTATCTGACAACTACTAAAACTGTTAGGCTACTCTAATATCTAGGCTACACACCTCCACAATTAACACTCTCGCTTGAGTGGTCGTCATCCATCTCTGGAGAGACGGCAGTTTCTATGTTGATACCACCACTTTCCGCACCGATCAAACCATTGAAAGCCGGGGAATCCTCTCCAAAGATATCAACAATTATGTCACTGTACACAGATGTGGACCCCCGCCGGTCGGGTGGTGTTTTTTTTGAAGAAAAATCTTTTTTTGCCTTGCTGAGGAGGTCTTTCCACTTTTTTCTGACATCGCTCACTGTCCGAAAGCAGCCGGAGTCAGAGCAATCGTTAATCGCTTCCGTTATATCGCTTCCGTAATTGCTTGGCAGTCAGTGTGTGTCTGTGCTGGCTGTACAGCTCTATTAGTTTTCGTATCTCTATGTCAGTGAAATTTCCTTTCCTTTTTCTTTGATCCTCCATTGATACGGCTTCAAATACGGCCTAGGCTTAAGTTTGGTCGGTGCAACCGACGTTAGGTCAACTCTAAAGACTGGTCTTAACTAAGACCTACTTAGCAGTTAGGACCAGGCTTAGTAAAGCCCTGTTGGTGCAACTGGCCCCTGATGAACTCTCATTGTCCCAGGTACTGTATTCAGATCTGGAAGTACTAACTCAGCACTTTTTTGACATCTTCCTCCGTTATCTTAAAGAGCCTTACAGATGAATTCAGATTTAGCTGCTCAAAAAGAGTATTAGCATCTGGTATGCTTGTACCAAAGGGCACAATTCTGTCAGCCAGGTTTTTCAAGGCACCACCCACTCCATCAGGAGCACGTACCCTTTCCATGGGACGCCTCTGTGAAATTCCATGTTACATGATTAAATCCTCGCATAACTGTCGGAGCTAGATAAAAGTTTGTTTTGTTCCGGCACTGAGATGTGGGCCCATCTGAAATGAAGTGGATGTACCTCTCGTAAGCTCCTCAGTACCGGGTCAAGGTGAGCCCATGTTGAATGAATGAATGAATGAAAAGTTTTTATTTTGAACATGTAGAAAATAAACAAACAAACAATACATAAAACAACACATTTTTAACTTATACATGTCCGAAAAGGAGTAGGAAGAAGCATAAGCTTATTCAATCCTACCCCATGTTGCTATGGCATTGTGCTGAAGACAGGCTGAAAGCGATGCAAAGGACTGCACTTTCTCCCCACTGAGATAAATAACTCCAGTATGGAGGGTTACCTGCTGGTTGCCACCTCCAAAGTGAGTTTCTTTTATTTCTCTGGTATATTTGCAAGCGTAGTTCTCACTGTAGTCAATATGAACTACTACTTCATTCTGGCTAAGGGACTCTCTCAATTTTCTCATTCTTTCATACTGAAGCTTGATATTGTAGATGTGTCTTGAGAAGTTAGAGAGGTGGTCCTGTGTCAGTTCTACAAGTTTTTCGAAGGAGGTATTTCTCTTCTCAAGAAAAACATTCCTCACATCCTTCTCTTCAGTGGACCCATATGCACCTCTTCTTGGTACAGATTTTGTAACCCACTCCTCCCATATTATGATGTTTCCTTTCAGTGAAGGATCCAGTGTTGTGGGAATTTTCTTATCCTTGCAATTGCTGCATGTCCTGTACATGCAGGACATGTCATTGTCACTACACACACTTGCCTGTCATTGTCACACAATGTCATTTGGAGAGGATGTGGCTATTAATCCTGATGACATGTGTTCTGTCTTGTGAAAAAATATCTGGATTAAATTATGTCCCGTTTCGGAGATACATTACCACATAACCTACCAATAACATGTTTGACTGGCTGGTATAAAAACTTTAAAGGCCTTTTTCTCCGTTTCTTTGTTTGCGTAGTTACTGCACTTTGCCTTTGTAGGGCAGTATAGTAGTGGCTAAAAGGCTGTGTGTGTGTGCATGTGCTCATGTACAGTTCCTAACACCAGACTGATCTCATGAAGTAGCGTGTGTATGACACGCCAATTCGTATTTCCATTTTTGGCGTGCTATCAAGACGCATAATCGCCTTTCAGCGTGTTTATGAACGCCGTTGACTTAACGTTATATAAATGTATGACTTACCTCAACCCCGTCCCTAAACCTAACCATCACTGGGGTTAATGGCATTTCAGTCAGGACCACTTGAGTCAAAAATACCAAAAAGCAATTATTTTCCAAAATATTTATTTGCATGATTGTTAAAGTTACATTTGGCGGTATGGCTCTGTTCTGAATTACCATCCTTTTCATGAGCTCCATGAAAGCTAGTCAGGTAACAGCAGCAGCTTCTGGGGACAATTTCCCATTTAACTGGGAAAGCAGCAAACAATCCCCCTTTGAGAACAGAGCATGCATCAGTGAAAACAGATTGACACTGATTAAGTTAGACGAAGTTGAAGGAGGAGCTAGGGGAGGAGGTGGGTTGCGAGCATGCAGTGGAAGCAACTGAGCAAACAGACTAAAAGATGCCTTTAAATAAGGCCCTTGATTGAAAGACTATAATTGAAGGCGTATCCATCGGATCAGCTGATAGACCGTTATCAGCTGATAGCAGAGCTTGACTATGCGGCCTGCCTGAACTAACGCTGTACGCTAGATTTCAGTCAGGACCACTTGAGTCAAAAATACCAAAAAGCAATTATTTTCCAAAATATTTATTTGCATGATTGTTAAAGTTACATTTGGCGGTATGGCTCTGTTCTGAATTACCATCCTTTTCATGAGCTCCATGAAAGCTAGTCAGGTAACAGCAGCAGCTTCTGGGGACAATTTCCCATTTAACTGGGAAAGCAGCAAACAATCCCCCCAACAGACCATACCAGGCAATCATCCCTGGCTCTTTTAGCAAAAGAGCCAGGAGAGGATCGAATGAGCGTTCAATAAGCTACCTTATTTAGTTTATAAGAATAGCTAAATAGAGAGATAAAAATAATGTTTACAACAACAACAAAAAAATTTTGAAGCTCGATCTAAAGAACTGTAAAAGCCAATTAATTACTGAAGCAATATTTATTGACTACAGATCATAAGCATCACTCATAGCTTTCTGAGCGTCAAGGATAGCTCGCGTATCTGGCCGGAGATACCGTTCATAAGCTGCCGAGGACCATCTACCCATAGCTTTAAGGGTAGAAACGGGAGTAGAGGAAGCAGCCGTTGTAGCAGCCCCTATGCGCAATGAATGAGCTGAATAACGCCCTGGGGGAAGCCCGCAGTATAGACAAAGCAGGCGGAAGCGGGATGCAAACCAGGCTCTGGACATAGGCTTCCCCTCCTCCATAGCAAATAATGGGTCCTCCGGACGAGCTTGAGGACGACTCCTCAAATATGCCGACATAGAAGACAGAGGACAAAAAGCAGAATTAGTTTCAGAAACATAAACAGAAGCTCCTTCCCTGTTCCTATCAGATTTTGAGTGTTTCAAAAAAATAGTGAAGTGGTGAGAAAAAACTGAAACATCAGATATGGTGAGGTCATGTGACGGGTTAAAGGAATCTGTGCGTGTTGAGAACTCACCACCTCTGAGGAAGCCATAGAAAGCAGTAAGCAAAACAGATTCTAACATCATATCAGTGTGAACCCCAAAGCATCCCGCTCTCAGATGTGATATTAATTTTCTCAAAAGTGTTAGTGTGAGAGGGAGGCGATGATCATTGCCTCTAGGTTTCTCTTTTTTAAGTCCATTAAGCAGGAGACGAATTGATGAATTTTTGAGCAAGCTGGAAGTAGATGGATCCAAGCAGCGCAGGTGGAATTGGATGCCGGCGACCATACTTTTAATGGATGATGGCTGTATTTTACGGGACTCAAAACAGTGAACTATAAAAGCACTAACATATGAAACATTGACTGGAAGTACATTTACAGAGAAGGTGGCACAAAAAGAACTAAAATGAGACCAAGCAGTGTCGTACATTTTTAATGTCGATGTTGCTAGACCACTGCGCATGTACTTAGCTGCTGAATCAACATAAGATTGAAGGGTCATGTCTAATCTATTACGGTCTGGCTGAAAGGAGGGCAGACCAAGCTGGTTGATGCTGAACCTGGACACAGGAGGTGGAATTTCTGAAATTCAAATCGAGAAAGTGAATCAGCAACTTGATTGTTTAAGCCTGGAATGTGAGCAGCTCGAAAAATGAAGTTATCCAATATCGATGCCCAAGTAAGGCGCCTGACGAACCGGTTGATAAACGGAACTGATGAGCGACCCTTATTAATAATATTAACAGTTGCCTCATTATCACAAAAGAACAGAATGTGTTTTCTGGACCATTGTTTGCCCCACAAAATACAAGCTATCACAATGGGATACAGTTCCAACAGAGCGGTAGACAGATTATTATCAGGCATGGACATCAGCTCCTTTGGCCATTTACTAGCAAACCACTGACCATTAAAAACCCCCCCAAAACCGACAGAAGGCGCAGCATCTGTATACAATTTAAGGGCTGCAGAAGACTCCAGATCGTCATGATGAAAAAAAGAAATGCCATTCCAATTATTAAGGAGCAAAGACCAGAACCTGAGATCTGATCTGCAGCCTGCATCTAGAGTAACTATGTCCTTAAGATCTTTAACTGATTTAGATATATCGAGGAGTCTGGCAATGAAAGACCTGCCTTGGGGAATTATACGCATTGCAAAATTAAGATGGCCTAGCAGAGAAAGCAAATCTCTTTTTGAAAAACATGTGGACATCTGAGCATTTCTCATGATTTCTCTAATGCGATTTAATTTTTTAAGGGGCAACGAGGCTTGCATTAAATTGGAATCTAAAGTAATGCCTAAAAACTCAATAACTTTGAGAGGACCTAAGGTTTTTTCCTCAGAAAGGGGAACACCTAAATCGGCAAAAGTGTGTTTTAACGCCGAAATGCATCTCTCTGGCTTTGCATTTTTATAATCCACTAGCAGAAAATCGTCTAAAAGATGGAGCACATGCGGTATTTTGCAATTATTAAGAAGAATCCAACATAGCGCCTCTGAAAGTGTATCAAATATTTTTGGACTACTGCGACAGCCAAAAGTAAGCCTGACCGAAAAATAAAATTTTTCCCTCCATTTAATGCCAAATAAATGGCACTGTGATGGATGTAAAGGCATGATTTTAAAGGCGTCTGTAATATCTGCCTTTGCGAGCCAGGCACCCCTACCTGCTTTTTTGATAATTTTAATTGCATCGTCGACTGTTGCGTAAAAGAGAGAAAACGGAGTTAAAGGAATAAGACTATTGATACTTTGAGTGGCATCATTATGAGGGGCAGACAAATCAAAAATTAAGCGCTTCTTCCCTGAATATTTCCGAGTAGCGATCCCTATAGGATTAATCCGACAAATTGAGAAAGGAGACTTATCGAAAGGCCCAATCAGGAATCCTTTCTTAACTTCCTTTTCCAACAAAAAATCAACAATTTCAGGTTCTTTAACAGCAGAAAGCAAATTATTACAGGAAAATGATAACTTAGGCAACCATAACAATCCTGCAAAAAAACCTTGAATAAGTCCAGTTATTAAATAATTGACAAAGCAGCGGTTAGGATGTTTTTTTTAGTGCCTGTCCCAGCTTAGGAACATTGACTGGAGTTGTTGGCTTTATTTCTTTTTGTCCTTTTTCATAAAGCGGGTTCGTCTTGGGCACACAGATTTTGGGTGGCCGTCCCCGCAGTAACTACAAGCATGAACATATTTACAATTATAGAATTTGCAAACATTTTCATTAAAATTAAAGCACAAAGGAGTAGCGAATGGTGTTACCTTAGAGTCAACAGTTTGAAAGCCAGGCTTAGAAGTAAAAGGAGACACAGATTTTGGGCATAGATTGAGAGTGTGAGAATGAGAGCCACAGATCGAGCAGGAGAGAGCTTGATGACCAGTGAAATGTCTGCTTATGAGGGTTAAGTCGACTACGGACCAGTCCAATCTCTGATTAAAACGTTGAATAAACATGGCAGCTTTGGCGGAGAATGATTTGTGATAGTCATAGAAGAGAGTTCCTCCATAAGTCAGAGCCAAGTCAGAAATTATTGCCAAATAGTGTCCAGCTCGGCTCTACGAGACGGATAGATTTCGCAAATGACATCTCTGTAAACCCCAAATGCCACGTTAAATTCAGCTAGTGTTAACATTTTTGAAAGCCGGGGATCGCTGTCTTTCAGCATAACGGACACATCGCCGCAATCGACAACACGCTTCTCACTCATTTCTGAGCACAGTAATATTTTTATAAGATTGACATCATTACCTGCCACGATTTGGCTTCTCAACTGATGAGAAATCGCCGCAGCCGGCGGAAAGAATGGAGCGCCTGAAGACACGGGAACTGCACTTCCCATCGTTCTTCGCGGAATAGTCGCTGCGGCCGTATTTGTGACGTCATCATCCAGCTGCGGAGTAAACACGGGCAGCCGCGCCGTGCCTGAAGTGGAGTTCTCGAGAGACGGGCCAGAGAAGAGAAGATTTGCCGAGGACCTAGAAGATGGACCGGACTCCAAAGCCTGAATTCTGGAGTTCATGTCGGAGAGCGAAAACTGAATGCTGGACAATGCTGATAACACTGGGTCATTGCTTTGGACTGAAGAAGAGTGGACACCTCGGTTTGAGACAACAGGACCACCTGTCCGCTTGGGTGCAACATCAGACGAAGTCGGGTCGAGGTTCTTTCTCTTCTGCGGCTGTTTTCTGCCGGAGAATGGAGGAGGAGGAAGATCTGCTGTCGAGACGTCAATTTTTTCACAGAGCAAAGCAAATAATTCTTTATGCGAAGCTCCAGTCGGTGCCGAGATATCGTGCCTATACAAAGTTTCCAATAACTTCGGCAATGGCCAATCATTGATGCTAGGAGGACTAGAAGATTTACTCGCAAGACGAGAGCTCCGACGAACAGAAGCGTTGCTTTCGTCTTGAAAGGCTTCCTCTGCTTGACTTAGTTGTTGCTGGGATTCTTCAATGGATTCAACTTGCCATTGGTCTTCATCATGTGCGGTGGTAGACATGATCAGCAGTTGAGTGAGTAACGTTACAGCAAAATATATGAGTAATCTCATCGTATTGCGAGAGCTATGTTTGCGAGCATGCAGTGGAAGCAACTGAGCAAACAGACTAAAAGATGCCTTTAAATAAGGCCCTTGATTGAAAGACTATAATTGAAGGCGTATCCATCGGATCAGCTGATAGACCGTTATCAGCTGATAGCAGAGCTTGACTACGCGGCCTGCCTGAACTAACGTTGTACGATAGATTTATGAGTGTTCCCTTACCATCCTAGGTAAAAAAAAAGATATGACTTACCTCAACCCCATCCCTAAACTTAACCGTCACTGGGGTTAATGGCATTTATGACTGGAGATTTGACTGCGTGTACAGACACGCGGAATGATGCGGACGTTAATGGCGTAGACATACACGCGGATAGCTCAAAATGCGTGGAGATAACACGCCACCTGACTCGAAAGTGGCGTATATGTTTACGCAAAAGTCATGATGTCATGTTGCTAACACTATAGTGTTTATTGCCGATTACACTCCAAACCTAACTTCTCTCTCTCCTTCCTTCGGTATTCCTCGAGCAGTTCTGGGTTGCTGTATAATTTTTCCCTGAACTTTGTCAACCTGGCCTTAGCTAAAACGTTTTTTTCTCACTTGCTGACTGCCTACAATGAAACAAATCATGAAGCAAAACATCAACTGTTAGAAAAAAATATTTAAATTCATAAGGTATATTTAAAAGTAATAGAAAATGATTGAATTCTCATTTCCGAAACAGAAGTTCTCTCCACCGCAACTGGTCTTAAATGGTTGCGGTGTATGAGATTGGTGTTTCGGAGGATGAGGTGCCTTGGTATGTTTTGCTAACAAAAGAGAATCCATGATGACTTTGCTAATCTTTTACTCAGTGCATATAATTAGACATTAATGAAGTACAATTTTATAAGAAAAAAATTGTAAATCTAACAATTTTAGAAATGTAGAAAACTACTTGTTTCGGTAATGATAATCAAAATGTTGTGTACCCATTCTGACAAGTGAATATTTTACATTTAATTGGAGAAATATAAAGAGATCTTCTTACCTGGCAGCCATCTTGAAGGAACTGGCCCATGTGCTTCTTCATTCAAAATCAAACTTTATTTAAGTTCTGAATGTGCGTTTTAAGTCCTCAAAAAAATGTTTCGGAGGATGAGAACCACAGTCATGGACGCATCATTTTCCTACTTTTTTACATTATTATTATACATGAATATTCAGTAAATTATTTTTCTGTCATCTGAAATAATCTAGTTTGAAATAATCTGGTATACTTTTATTTTAATTTGTGTAAATTACAACATAACATACATTCAGTTTAGTTGGATGCATTTCGGTAATGAGAATTTTCACAGAAAATGCATTAAAATAGAAAATAAAATTATCCCCATGATGAAATTACACATTGTGCAAGGTAGAGATCAGTATAGTCTTTATTGTGATGTTTTTTTTATATTGCCAAATGACAAGGTTAATATTTAAAATCCTTGGTGCCATGGTGTTTTAATGGTTTCGTGAGAATCACCCGGGTACACCATACTGAACTTATGATCGATAAGACATTTCTTCATTTACTGGTACAAACTGGTAACAGTAATTATGATTTAAACCATGTTAATGCATTTCCACTAATGCCAACATAATTTTTGAGTCTATAGAAAAGAATGCTGTGGTCGTTACTATCAAATGCAGCACTAAGATCCAGTAACACTAATAGAGAGAAACATGATCGGATGATAAGAGCAAACCATTTGTGACTCTAATGAGAACGGTCTCAGTACTATGATACGGGCTAAATACTGACTAGAAAACCTTGCAGATATCATTTCTTTCTAAGGAACTTAGTAGAAGCAGACAATCTGGCTTTTTTTTTCTTGAAAACCAGATTGTACGCGCTTTTTTCCCCTCCATGATTGCTGGAGCTGAGTGATTACACAACGCTTTGAGGGTTTGGAGACAGATTCTGTCACTCTCCTCATACACGCTATTCCAGGGTGACTTTTAGTCTATATTGACAAGCAAAACTTGATGTTTTGTCTTCTTTTGGTAAATTTTTTTAAGAATATAAAATCATATTACTCTATATTAATTACAAGGTTTTTATGTAACTGTTGTATAATGATGACATTTTGGGTGAACGATCCTAATTTTAATGCATAGTTTTCAGATAATAAATTTGATCTAAATATTCAACTTTCTGTGCCGTGTGAAGGGTTTCATATGTAAATTAAGTGTTCCTATTATACTTTTTGAGTATGACTGTTCAATGTTCATGTAATGTGTAATAGAGCGGTTTGTGAATTCAAAAGGTCTGGAAAATTTCAAAGATCAAAATGCAGATAAATGGAGTTATTTTCTCCCCCTTCTCCCAAAAAAGTGATTCTGAACTGCTTAAACCATTGTTCAATAAATACATTCTTATTTCCTGTTCGAACCCACGCATCAAATTTGCATAATGCCAGCCTATGGTCTTTTTTGGCTTCTGCTGAATGAAATGTCAATTTTAACACGGTCTCATGTAGTTGTAACTGGGACTAGAAGAGTTTGAGTTGAGTTGTCGAGAAGCCATGCATTTCCAAAGTATGAGGACTCATGCTGAATAGATAAAATAGATAACATTTGTGTGAGAAGTGTTTTTTGAGCTTGGGTGCATGTTTATATATATATATATATATATATATATATATATAGTGAAATAAGAATGTGGTCAAACCCTAATCTAAGCAAGTGTGATAAATGCTCTATTTATTTATACAAATAAGCCTGTTCAGACAATGAGATGCTACAAAATGCATTATTTTAAGCATGTGAGCTTCATCTGATGGATCTGGTTACCCAATGAAAAACATTAACAATAGTTAGTGACCAGACACAAAATAAACCATTTTGGACAGTTATTATTTTATTACTGTATTTTGAGTTATTTTTAAAAGCGGTATGGTGTATAACATCTGTTAGTGCATATGTCCACTTCGCCTTTCTTTCAACTTTAATATGTCGTTCTACATAAAAGTTCAGGAAGCGTCCAGCCTTGAACCCGGAGGACGTGTCTGAGCCGCATGATTGAGGGAGTTTGAATGGGACATCCGACTGGCGAGCGAGAACATCCGACCTGCTGGCGTGGGACAGCGGACACTCTCATCAAATGGCAGTTTTGGTGTTTGTAATGGAGAGCAGGTAAACAGACGTCTCGAAGGAAACTATCACAAGTATCCTTCCCGACGAAACTGTTCCTGTAAGATATCCTTGTACTCGTCAAAGCCTCCGTCTATGCGGTGCACTCGCCCGGCCTCACAAACCCAGAGCTCCTTACAAACCATCCGGATCAGACGCTCGTCGTGGGACACCAGAACCACACCACCCTAACAGAGAAACACACACACGTCAAGTTTCTGCAAACAACACTTAATTATCTTCAGCTACTCCCTGCTGTTTTGTTTTACATCAAGTGATTACAATGACATAATGAAAATGCAGTAAACACCTCAGATTTGCTTGATCACAGCTAGGGATGGGAATTGATAAGATTTTATCGATATCAATGCCACTAACGATTCTGCTTATCGATCCGATTCTTTAACGATTCTCTTATCGATTCCTTCCATTGCTTTTTTTTTTGGGGGGGGGGGGGGCAAGTGGTTTTATTTGTTTTAAACCTTACACTTGACTAAGCAAACTGTACTTTTGATATAATATATATAATAAATGAAACCTTATTGAAAAGTGTTACGATTAAATGTCCCATGAGTTCAGTGTTGGAAGAGTTGGAAGTGTTGGTCAGTTCAGTTTCAGTTGTTTTAACCATTCATTAAAACAAATCGGTTCAAATGAGTCATTAGTTCGCGAATTGAACGTGTCATTATCGGACGTGTGTGATTTATTCCGGCGGTTGGGACATCCCACACAAGATGTGTGTCATCACAGAAAACATTTCATCTTTTTGTTTTTTCCGTTTATTTGAAGTGCGGTTTGTCAGCTAAATGTGCGGAGCACTTTTCAGAGAAGATAAGGCAACGTAGGCCTATTTTAGCACAATTCACCCAGCGGTAATTCAGGAAAAACAAATCTACGAATGCTGCACATGAAACTTTAGTCTCCCGACCTTACCATTGTGACGATTATTTTGATTAATATGTGCGAGGGAGAGAGAGAGAGAGCAAGACAGCGCTTTGTTTTGAGCAGTGAAGCCAGAGAGAGGTCTCTCTCTCCCTGCTCGTTCAGTTTAGCACGCGTCCTGTCACAAGCGCAGAGGTTCATAGAGAAAGAAAATTTTACTCACCGATCAAATAAGGCTTTGGTGGTACAAAAAAATTGCTTTGGACGCCGTGCTTTGGTGCTTGATAAACGACAAAGGGACAGTTGTGAGTTCACTGTCTGTAGCCTACATACTGGTTGACTCAGAGCAGGAGCATCGATAAGAGGAATCGTTAACGTCGAGGGCATACAATATCGATGGATCGTCAAATTTAGAACCGGTTCTCGAGTGGAGCCGGTTTTCGATTCCCATCCCTAATCACAGCGCAAGAAAACATTAGCAGATTCTGCACTTACTTTGAAAACGTTGAGAGCTTTTGCCAAGGCCTCTATCGTCTCCATGTCCAGATGATTTGTGGGTTCATCCAGAATGTAGAAGTTGGGGCTATTAATGAAAGTCAGAATATGTAAATTAACATGCAAATGAAGGTCATGTGGTGTAAATACGGCTCAAAGGGCGTAAGTGAGGGTTGGTCAATGAGAGTGAGGCCCTGTTTATAGTCGGTGTTAAGATGCGTTTCGGTCTATCGGATCACAAGTGGACGACACTAAACACAGGTGTAAACAGGGTTTAAGAGGCTTTGAGCTTGTCCACTGTCGACCACTTCCAGAGGAAGTTGAAAACGCATTCGACCGGATTGCTTTAGTAGTGTAAACGCTCATGTGATCAAATGTGTTCAAACAGCCACTCTTGGTTAATGTCAAGTTGTCATAACAAAGACATTTTAAACAATGTCAACTTTGCATTAGAAGTGTCATAATTTACCGAATGACACTCAATGACAACAGTCATAAACATTCATAAAGACTCCTTCATGTTCATGACAGGTGTTATGTCATGTTTATGACTGTCATGTCAGTCTTATGCACACCCCTTCAAATAAAGTGTTACCGCTTATTCAAAACAATAACAAAGACAGCTTTTAATCTAGAGTAGTCCCCAATTTAAAGCTTTTTTGGAAACATTTGGGTCTAATCAAGTCAACAAAATATATATATATATAATACTGTTCTAGTGGGAGATTTATATTTTATTAAAATAAAATAGAAACAATTTATTTCAGGCAACATTACTCGTTTTCATTTAGTTTAATGATGTACTAAAATAACTTAATAAAAACTATATTTATATATTTACAACAAAAATTAAATTACTAGAACTTTAACTAAAGAGAAAATATAAAAGTAAAAAAAAAAACATTTATAATTGTATACTAAATGCCATGCTTTCTAAAGCCATCTCCCAAGGATAGCATGTACAGAGTGAACAGCAACGGTCCTAGTACTGAGCCTTGTGGTACACCATACTGAACTTGTGATCGATAAGACATCTCTTCATTTACAATGATATTAAATTAACACCGGTTAGATTCATGTTTTACCAGGGCATGGTCATCTGAGCGAAAGCCACACGGCTCTTCTGTCCTCCTGACAGGCTCGCCACCGGCCGTGTGGCCAGTTCCCCCGTGATGCCATACCGCCCCAACTGATGACGGTACTCTTCCTCCGTCTGACCTGAGCACAGCAACACAGAGACGCTTCAAATTCAGCTAAATGGACTTAATTCAGAAGTCGACAACATTGAGTTACAGGAAAGAAACATTTCAATATGGTGATCAAAGATGAGTTTTAAGGGATACAACTATTGTACGGAGACTTTAAATATTAGTAGAAACTATTCATTGGCAAGTAATGCATTAGTTAATATTACTTTCCCCACCCACACAACTATGTTTAACAAAGTCAAAGACACTTCAACACTTCATGTTGACTTTAAATACGTCAATCACACAGATGATGTGACATGAGTGACCGAGGCCTAGGCTAGAGTAACAGTTCGATATTCTCAGTGTGAATGATGTGATAACATCTTCATTAATGAGCAGGACTTGAGACAGAAGAAGTGTCTCTGTAGGGGTCAGGGATGTAATCCTGATGATTTTTGATGAGAACGAGTGCCAATTTGAGGCATTACCGGGAAATCTGTTCAGCAGCAGCTCTATTGAGCAGACATTGAGGTCCAGTTGATCCACGTGATGCTGACTGAAATATCCAATCTTCAAGTTTCTGTTTGAAAAGACACAGACATGTGAGAGCCAGACAGACGGACGGACCGGTTATAGTCTCTTGGGTGTGGCAGCGAAGCTCACCTGTGGGCATATCGGACACCGTCGATGGGCGTCAGCTCTCCCATTAGCAGCTTCAGTACAGTGGATTTACCAGCGCCATTCTCTCCCACCTAGAGACATGAACACAATCAATGAAGGATGATGTGCTCTCGGGTAACTGATACGAGTTTCTGCTGGCACTTTATTTTACAATCCTGTTAAGCATGTACATACTAAGTGCTTATTAGAGAGTTTAATAATACTGGGTAATATCCCTCATCCCTTAAACCCAACCTAAACCCATTGAGTTGAAGTGTTTAAACTTTACTTATTTATTAAAAATCCTTTAAAATGAAGCATGACAGTGACAGACAAATATTACATAATTTGTTCTTGCATCATTGTTGCATCAATGATAATTTAAATGTTATTTAAAGTACATAATAGTATGATGGTTAAAAGCCATACTTTAGATACTAAATGGAGGTTTCGTATTCAAACCTTTAAATGGAAACATCTGAATGGTTTTTGGTTGACAATCAGCTTGGCGAGTCTATTGATTAAGGGACATTAATCAGGGACAATGACTTGAATGAATGCATGTTTGGTTGTGGGGAAACCGCTAACTAAATATATATTTATAACTATCTAGCTTTCACAGCTGTTACGCAAAAAATTGCTACACTTTTTACTCGTTCTAAACAATGGTCATAGTGATCGCGCCTTAGAAAGCACCAGTGCGTTCTGGGACTGGTTTGTGGAGCTACACAGAGTTGTTTGGTGTTAATGCGAGCACATACGATGCAGATGCGAGACTCGAGATCCGCCGAGACGCTGAGGCCTTTGAAGAGCCGCTGGTCGGGCGAGTATCCGAACTCCACCTCGTCCAACTGCAGGATCGGCGGAGACAGCTTCTCAAAGTTATCCGGGAAACTGTTGGAGATCATAACCAAACACACGTTCACTTCTGACAATCTAACACACACACACACAGTCAGGAAGATGGAGCGAAACTGACCGTAAGACGGCTTCAGTCTCCTTCACCAGGGGCTTGAGTTCAGGCCTGTGACACATACAGGGGGCAAGTGAGCGAGTGCGTGTTTGATCAGTGAATTAACATGAGCTGCTCGGGTCACACTTACAGTTTCTCCAGCAGTTTGAGTTTGCTCTGCACTTGAGCCGCTCTGTTGGCGTTATATCTGAAGCGGTCGATGAACACCTGACACAAGCACAACATTAACACGAGTTGTGTGTGGATCATATCTGTCGATGTTTGGTGGATTGAGAAAACTGTGCAGCATCAGGCATTGAAAAACACACATCCATCAAATAATACTCGCAATATTTGTGAAGCGTTCAGAAAATACACATTTTTTCCTTCTTTCACATTTTGTTGCAGCCATAATTCATATAGAAATTACACAACAGGTCGAAAGTTTGGAATCATTAAGACATCATGAGAGAAGTCTCTTATGCTCAACAAGGCTGCATTTATTTGATCAAAAATCCAGTAAAAACAGTAATATTGTGGAATATTATTACAATTTAAATCAGCTGTTTTATCAGCTGTATTTATATATATACAAAACAATTATACACAGTGCACCCAGAGCCCTAGATGATTAGATGCTCAATTATTAAAAATTATCAATGTCCTTAAAAGGTGAAACTATTCAAAAATGCTGATTTGATGCTCAAACTTTTTTACAATCAATATTAAAACTTATTAAAACTAAAGCTTCATATTTTTGTGGAAACCATGACACATTCATTTTTTCAGAATTCGTTAATTAAAAGAAAGATTACAAATATTCATAATATATTTGGAATATTTCGTAAAAGATTTTACTGTCACTCAATTGAATGCATCTCTGCACTGAGTAAAAGTATTTATTTATGTCTTTCTATTTCTAACCCATTGTGTGATCACATTACTGGAATTTCTAACTTCGATACGATACCTTAAAGAATATCAATATTTGATATTTGATGGCGAAAAACCGCCATATAGATATTCTCATCTGGTGATTTGTTGATAATTTGGGTAATTTTGTTGCAATAGCTTTCACACAGCACAAGGAGGCGTAATTTGAAACTCTGAACTAAATTTAACTCTGAACATGTAACAGCCAGTAATAAGATACGAACAAATAAACAAATTGCAAACGACAGCACAAATAAATAAAATAGAATAAAAAAACAAATAAAATTGGGTTTAAAAGTAGCATTCAGGTAAGAAATACTAATAATACTAATAATATTGAACAGCTAATATAAAAATGCATTAGGTGAACAGAAAAGACATTGTTATTTTCCAACATCCAACATGTTCTGTGTGCTTTATTGATCTGTCCACCTAAAACACATTTTAGGTAAAAAAAAAAAAAAAAAAAATGAGTGAGTGAGCGGAGGCGGCAATGTGTCAATTCAGTGTCAGAAAAAAGAGAAAGCAAGAACGTGCAGTTGGTATTGATGTATCGATACTGCAGTTATTAATCATAATCGAATATTTGACAACACTACTTGCCTCAAACTTTTCCAACAGTCATAATAACACTAAAACAAAGCACTAAATCAGCATTTTAGAATGATTTCTGCGTGAACTAAGACTTTTAAGGACCCGATTTCACACAAATGTAAGACACGGTCTAGGTGAGAGATGTTCTGCAGAGATTGATACCTGTATATGTTCTCTGTACTGTAACTGAGCTTCATATTCTCTCTGCTGGTTCTTCAGTCGGTCTTCTTTGGTCTTGATGAAGTTCTCATAATCACCGCGATAGCTCTCCAGCCGCTGGGAGTGCAGGTGTATGATGTCCGTCACCACCGCGTTCAAGAAGTTACGATCGTGAGACACCACGAGGATGGTGGACTGCCATGTCTAGGGGGAAGAAAGGTCAAATTACTTGGAGGAACCACCATTATTATCAGATTTCGGCCATTGAAACCCTTTTACATGCCATTAGCTTTCATTCAGAACTGATGAAATGTCAGCCATTAACACTAGAGCGGCCACAACGGTCATTTTGAATTTTATATCTACAATAACTTTGTTGAAAAAAATAATAAAATCCTGCTGGTACCTGACTTTTCCTAAAATTGTCTGTATTTTCATTTAAAATGCTTTTCATATAAATTAAGTTACGTAAACGTAAAGCAAAACAAAAAAATTAACATATTTACCTATTTTGGCCATAGACGGTCATATTGACCGCACTGAATTTTGTGGTATTTTTTTGTTAAATATCCCGCGGTTGATCTTGTTCTCTCTCAACTGTCAACAGAAAGGTCCGTCCGGTCACGTCTGTTGCAGTGTTTGCTATATAATAATTTCTACATTAGTTGTTGATCAGAAATAAGCAAATAAAACCGGACTACAGTTATCTATAATACTTACGTTATCTATAGGCTATATACTATATTGCTAGGCTAAAATGTCTAAATTGAATGAGCGAATGAGGAGGAACATGACTCGAACCATGGCCCTGGATATGCTTCAGAACTTGACGAGTGATGATTCGGATGCAGGGGAACAATCGGAGGTGGAAAGTGACAGCGACGTTTCCTGGGTGCAAGTTATCATTTCCTCCTCATCAGAGAGTGATTCAGAGTCAGAGTCCACATCAAGGAAAAAGAGACGGCTGCTATCATCAGACACGGCGGATCCAGATGTTCCGTTCATATCGGATGATCGTGGTGAGCTCCGCTGCCCTGTCCTGCGCTGTTGCTGCATGGGCGGTTCACTAGTTCTGCTAGTCCTATTATTATTATTAGCCTATTGACCGCTTCGCATATCGTCACTAACATTTTCGTCATAGTTTTTGTCATTCAAACCTAGTTTTTATTTATTTATCGTCTCGTTTTCGTCTTTGAAAAAACGTGGTTGACGAAAATAATTACCAAAATTATTCATCAACGAAATAAACACTGTTTTGAATCTAATGGTCAAAATGACCGTTTGTGGCCGTTCTAGTAGTTTTGGAATTCTGGCACTTCTAGTGTTAAAGCTAACTATTGAACCGTCTCGTCTGTCCTAGAAGACACTTACTTGTAAATAGTTTTCCAGCCACAGAATGGCTCTTACATCCAACATGTTTGTGGGCTCTGTATGAAGTGATGAATAAAAGATATGCATCAATATTTAACGCAGATTATCAGTATTACCACCATATTCAGAACATTTACTCACCATCAAGTAACAAAAGATCAGGCCTGAAAAAATAGCATCAGATAAAACAATCATTATTATCATCGCAAAGAAATAATAATCAGACTAGTTAACCATACAGCCTTTTAAATGATACCTGTATACCATTATGAAATAATAGTATAATACATTTTGTTGTAGTATAAAATAGAGCCAGACCGATATTATCGGCCGATATTAGGCATTTTACAAACTATCGGTATCGGCAGTCATAATGGCCGATAAATTAATATTTCAAAAATAAAAACAGACGAAACACGCTTGAACCATGTCATGAGTGTTGGAGTTGTATAGTTTGTCCACCAGAGGGCACTCTACACCGTCCCTGTTGGCAACACTCGTTGAGTTGGTCACGATACATACATTGCTTGAATAAGAATGAAAAGAACATCTCCATCAGTTCTCTTAACTCAAATAAGCATGACAAAATTTGTGACTATCATGTCCAGTTTAAAATAAATAAATAAATAAAATAAAATATCAGCCGATATATCGGAATATCGGATTTTAAAACCCAAAAATATTTGTATCGGTATCGGCCTTCAAAATCCTTTATCGGTCGGGCTCTAGTATAGAATACACCAGTATATAATAAACTCACCGTGCAAACAGGGCACTTGCTAACGCTAACCTCATCCTCCAGCCACCAGAAAACTCCCTACAGGACACACACACACACACACATCAAGGTCCACTGCAGCCATTTAGAAATCAACACGTATTCACTGATAAAGGTTTCACTTATGAAGAGAAGATTTATAAGAGCAAAACAACAGCCATCATTGCACAGCTACACACTCACTTGGTTGTTTGCTGTTGCATTTTGGGTGAAAAGCCTAAACCGGCAAGGATGACGGATGCTCTGAAAGGGGAGGGAAATGAGCATCATATGACTTGACACACTGTTTGGTTACGCTTACATGTCCAGAATAACAATATGGAAGCCTGATCTACAAATACATGACAATTACGTTTAAAATAATCTTTTTCAGATGAAAAAAAAAATAATAATAATTGACGCAAATCATTTTTTACTCACCTGGCGGGCGCTTTATCGGCTTCAATTTCTTCCAGTTTAGCATAAATTTCAGAGAGACGGACACTTTCTAACCCTTCAGCACTGAAAGATTGATGGAAACACACAGAAACAGAGGTTTTAGCTCAAACTAGAAATATATTAAGACCTATTATGCACTTTTACAGTGTCTAGAGCAGGTTTTCATGCTTGAATGTTGATTATTTCCCTCATATTCTCCATTGTTGCGGCTCCTCTCTTCCCAGTCTGTCAGTAACGCTTGGTTTAGTTCCTGTCTTTATGAAGCCCCTCCTACTGAAAAGCACACTGTGCTCTGACTGGTCAGCTGAATCAGTGTGTTGTGATAGGTCGAGCGCTTCGAGCGTGCTTGGGAAATGTCCCGCCTCTTACCATAACCGCCAGTTTAACACACTACTAACTAACTCAACCAGGGCATGAGTCAGTCATTGAGTCATTCATTCATTCAAACGGCTGATTCATTCAGTAATGATGAAGTAAAGGGCTTTCTTCATGAGTGGGCGATTGGTTCACCCAATTGAGTCATTAAAAATGCAATTTCATTCAGAACTGTAACTCGGACTCGCACAACCGTTCTGCTGTGGCTTTATATGCAACACTTCATTGACAAAAAACAGATAATATTGTGTCAAATCACACCTTCAGAGAATATAGTTCCCAGTATGTATACAGTTAAAAGATGACTGTGTCTCATATGTTATTTGTACACACTGTGACTATACAAATCACAACATATAAATAGGAAAATGTTGGTGTTATTTTGACACTTATTGGGAGCTAGCTGGAGCCATTTACTTCCAGTCTTTGTGCTAAGCTAGGCTAGCTGTGTGTGCGTCAGACAGAGTTACGGCACGCATTGAGATGAAAAGGGTATGTATGGACTTATCTAATTCTTTGGGAATTTATCGTATTTACCATATCCACCAAAGTCGATGTGTTCCTTTAAAAAAAAAAAAAAAAAAGGACTAAACTCACTCTTTTCATTTTCTCCGGATGAATACTGTCACTGTTAAAGGGCTTTCTTTTCAATGTGTGACTGTTCGTATTGCACTTAATTTGACTTATTCCCGCAGATTTTGTACTCGAATCTAAAGTGCGCGCACAGTATAATGGGTCAGTGAGTCAGGTCTTAAAGCTACAGCAGCCTACCAAATTATAGAGATATAGACATGACATAATATTAAATGCATCTATATAGCAGATTTTTTCCTTTGGTGTCGATGTCAAAATTGTGGCCTGTGAAAATGGCTCGTAACTTTGGAAAACCAAAAAGGTAGTGCTGTCAAACGATTAAAATATTTAATCGCGATTAATCGCATTAATGTCATAGTTAAATCGCGATTAATCGCACATTTTTATCTATTCAAAATGTCTCTTAATTTCTTTTTGTCCCATTATTTTTTCTCATATTAATGCTCTTATCAACACGGAAAAGTGGATTGGCTTGCTTTGTGCAAATGTTGTTTTTTTTATATTTAAAACAACATTGGAATATACAGTGTTCAATTTCACACTAACATTCTCAGGTGGAGTAAATCATCTCTCAATGTAACACTGTCTATCAACAAAAGAGTGAAAGAGATACTGACGAGGTCCTGATATTGACGAGGGGGCGGAGAATTCACATCAGCTGTGTGTGTGTGTGGGGGGGGGTGCTTGGCCATCATCAAGCAGGATTTCAGACTGGAGGTGCTGCGATGATAGCTCAGTTCACAATGACAACTTTGTAAAAGTACACTTTCCATTCTGAATCTTAAGGCCAATTTATACTTCTGCGTCGGGTGCGCGCGGTAGGTACGGTGTAGCATACGCACAGACGCGTCCCATACCGCGTACCCTTCGCCGTAGCCTCCACCTCTTCAAAAATGTAACTATACGTCGCAACGACACGGACCGCAAGATCGGTGATTGGTCGGCTTGGTAGCATCGCATTTCCTCCTACACATTTCCGCACGTACCTTCTCACGCATTTCCACCACTGTCTATGATTTCCACACGTACCATCTCCTCCGACGTCTTCTCTCATTTCTGCCTTTCAGTTTTAGTAATTTCACTAAAATTACCTGTTTTTCCACCTCAATAAACTCCAACATGATCCGCTCTCTTTCAGTCGCTATTGCTTGTAGTAACCTAGCCGTGAGGAATCTAAACACAGTGGAACATTAAAACTCTCCGCCGCCAACTAGCGTTTCGGAGCAGTACTGCAGAGCAACCAAGACCTGAACGCAGAAGTATAAATGCTCACAACGGCGTCACCTACGTGCGTACCCTCGACGCAGAAGTATAAATTGGCCTTTATTGGCATCCGCAACGTTAACCAACTATTTGGCCGGCTCGAAAGGCCAAACGAGTGTGTGTGGCGTGCCTGTTTTTTGTTTCCGGTCTAGGGCTGTCGCGGTTATGGAATTTCAACTCAATAGCGCGATATGCGGTATTACCGCCATTTATTTATTTAATTTATATGTTTTTGTTGCTATATAAATAAAGTTTACGATGTGGAAAAAAAACGAGGACATTTTCAGTAACCATTGTAACCGAAACTAAACAGCGTCTACAGTATATGCGCATTGAAAGACTTTCACTCAGCGCGCATATTGTTATGACAACGGACTTTGAGCGAGTCATTGAACCGTTCATTCAACGAACACGTTTAAAAAAGCTGATTCACTAAAAGGGATGTAAAGAAACAATATGTTAATTGTTTTTAACATTGATGTTCAACTTTAAGGCTCAGCTGAGCAGCAATGCGTCGCATGGGCAACGCTGAAGCTGATGCTTCACTTATTAGAGACCCATTGATTCAATGTGTGACTCACTGATTTTATTTCGGCTTCCTTGTGTTGTGGGATGCTGACCAGCGCTGCTGCTGACGCGCATTTATGGGAAAATACCCGTGAAGAGGACGTTAAAATGATGATGCAACAAATATTTCGCTTCCCTTTGACACGACAAGCTTTTCACGACTTCAAAGACAGACGCAGGTAATTGCACACGCTCTGCCGATCTCTCTCATTCACTGTCTGTGTGAAGCCTATAGGCTACACATCACCATGATAAACAGTCTTGTTATCATTCTGAACTCGTTTAACATTCAATACACATGCATTAGGTTCAAAACAAGAAGGGTATAGCCTTATATATAAAAAAAAAAACGTGAATATCGCGGTTGCTGCGGTTACGTGCAATCCTCTGCGGTTGACTTGTCAGAAGCGCGGTACTACAATATTGCGGTTACCGCGACGGCCCTATTCCGGTCTAGTTAGATCCGCTTGCGCTTCGGTCGACGAACCAACAAAGCATTTTCGCGCAGCTCAATCCATTGAAATGAATGGGTTTCATAGCGCAGCGCCGCGTCCTGTTGCAAAAGCATGTGAAAAAGAACTACAAAGTTTGCTAGGCCAAAAAGGCCGTTAATCGCGCAATAAAAAAAAAAAAAGAACGCCGTTAAAGGGTTAGTTCACCCAAAAATGAAAATTAAGTCATTAATTACTCACCCCCATGCTGTACCAACCCCGTAAGACCTTCGTTCGTCTTCGGAACACAAATGAAGATATTTTTGATTAAATTTGAGAGCTGTATAACTACCACATTGGCTCCTAAGGGACTGCCTCTTGACGGCCCAGAAAGTCAATGAAGAAAATGTTTAAATATCCCAAGTGACTACCGTGGCTCAACTATATGTTTATCAAGCGATGCGAATACTTTTTGTGCGAAAAAACAAACAAAAATAACGAGTTTATTCGACTATTTCTTTTCTTCCTTGTAGGCCAGAACGAGACTTAGATTTCCACGACGCATGCGCGAGATTTGCGATCTGCTTACACCAGCTTCACTACTTCAGATCGCAAATCTCGCGCATGCGTCGTGGAAATCTATAAGGAAGTCTCGTTCTGACTTAATTTTCATTTTTGGGTGAACTAACCCTTTAAAATGGGTTTGCGTTAACGCCGTTAATAACGCGCTAAACTGACAGCCCTACAAAAAAGTTAATGTCAAACCCTGGATACAACAATTTTGAGTGCGTGAGGCATTGGCCAGTGAGGCTGACGTACGTCCCGTTGGCGATGTGTGCGTTGAGTGTGCGCTCCTCCTTCAGCAGCGACTCTCGGACGCTGTCGCTCTCCAGGACGCTCTGCAGGGCCACGGTGTCGTCTCCGGCCACCTCCTGCTCCACGTGCAGGATGGAGATATGTGAGGGCACGCGCAGGCTTCGGCTCGCCAGCATCTTCAGCAGAGTGGTCTTCCCGAGCCCGTTACGCCCGATCAGACCGTAGCGCCGCCCGGTGGCCAGAGACAGCTCAGCGCCCTGGAGCAGACACCTGCGCACAGGAACAAGTGTTAAAACACAAACACTAATGCACTTCTGTTAAAGCCGTAACACACAAGAGGACATGCAGACATTCTGACAAGTGTGAGGATTGTGTTATGCAAGAGTAAAGGGTAACGCTGGGAACTGACATCTATTTCAGGATTCGATTTAATTCAAAACGATATTTATTTATTTGGATATATACAAATGGCCAACTCATAAGTCGATAGCATTGCCGAGTAATTTCTCCTTAAAACTGCAGTGAACATATTTAAGATATAAATTTTTTTTTAGTGTGTGTGGTGTTTGTAGGCCGCGTTAGACTTGCAGAAGTCGGTCTGTTCTGAACACCACAGCTGGATTGATGTAGGAGGTGAGTATCAACAGAACTCTAGTGCTTAAAGAGCCCGTTTTCATGCCCTCCAGAAGACAGAATATTTAAAAAAAAAATGTAAGACCATTTTGCAAGATGTAAACAACACTGGACCAGAAGCACTTCCTGTTTCAGTTTTTTTTAACACTACATAAAATCTGGGATAAAATACAACCAACAGAACATATAAGACTGAATCAAAAAGTTAAACGAACATCTTTAAGATGTTTTCTTTACGTGTGAAATAACGAAAACCGTTTCTGGACCAGTGTTGTTTACATCTTGCAAAATGGTCTACAATTGACTACAGGGGGACTTTAAAGGGATGGTTCACCCAAAATTGAAAATTACCCCATGATTTACTCATCCTAGGTGTATATGATATTCTTCTTTACGACGAAAACAGTCAGTTATAATAAATAATGTCAACTAATAGTGAGTGCAAGATTACATCATGCCTTGTCTGTAAGTAACGCTTTTATATGGATAACATTTTTAAAACACTTACTCACATGCAATAGCGAATGGGCGTTGACTGTTTATTATGCAATGACGTTAGCCAACCATTACTGGCCATTTACTGAAAAGCCTTAAAGGAGCCACGCCTTAAAAACTGGTTATTTCAGAGTGAGAGAGAATGAGGCTTGAAAATAATACCTTTTCAGCATATATAGGTTTGTGCACGCAAACTTTTTTTTATTAATATTATAAGTGAACCTCAATGAAGATTAAAAAAAAAAATCTGTAACGACTAGGGTTGCCAACTGTCCCATATTAGCCGGGACGTCTTATATAATGGGCCAAATTTATCAGTCCCGTTCATGGACTGCTACGCTAATCTAACCACTGACTGAACCAACAGTAACACCACACTTGAGAATGATCACGACACCAGGCATCATCCAATCACAGTGCTCTCTCACGTGCATCAGACCATGCGAATAACAAACTCTACTTTGAGCATTAATTATTCTTTTAGGATAATTCATGGTTTGATATGCGATTAATCACTTCAATCACTGTCCAGGTTTTGATTTCAAATCCGTTTTGTCGAATTCAAATAATGCTGACGTGATTTGCTGATCAAGAAACATTTCTGATTATCATTAATGTTTATAAAAAGAAACGCCTTGATTCTTTGATGCATAGAAGGTTAAAAGGAGATTTATCTGAAATGAGAAAAGCTTTTGTAAAATTATAAATGTCTTTACTGTCACTTTTGATCAATTTAATGCGTCCTTTCTTTAAGCAAAACAAATGTGTTTATGTCTGAGAACCTTTTAAACACACATATGAACCTGAAATGACATTGTGTGATAGAGTCCTAATATTTTGAGCGTCTCTTATTTTCCTGTAAAGAGCCACGACTGTCCCGTATTTTTCTTTTCTGAAGTTGGTAACCCTAATCATGAGCCCTTTGACAGTCATATTGTGTTAAAACAATAATGAACAAATCTTTTCCTGAGTCACCTCGTTCGTTGAATGAACCAAATGAATCGGAAAAAGATTTGTTCATTTTGATGAACGAGTTAAAACAGGAGAGTCACGAACGCGCATCACAGAACAGAGCAAGGCGAGCATTTGAGCTTATAAAACTTAAACTCTTTTATTTATTTTTTTTTTTTAAATGAGCGATCGATTCGCTAGATAAGACCCTTATTCATCGTCTGGAATCGTTTAAAGCCCGTTGAACAGTTTGCACTGAAACTGTCTATTGGACCTTGAACCGTTTGGTTCCCAGTGAAGTCCATTATATGGAGAAAAATCCTGGAATGTTTTCATCAAAAACATTAATTTCTTTTCAACTGAAGAAAGAAAGACATGGACATTTTGGATGACATGGGGGTGAGAAAATTATCAGCAAAAGATTTTTAAAAGTGAACTACCCCTTTAATCATGCAAGTTTTCATGCAGAGTGTGTACAGTTACATAAATTCGTAGTTCATGTGTTGGTCGCTTAGACACCAGTGTTTCTGCTAATCACATGATTGCTCACCTCTCCCCAAAAGACACGTCAAAGTTCTCGATGCGTATGTCGTAGCTCCGGTTCTTCCCAGAGGAGTCGACGCGGTTTTCTTTCTTACTGCTCGCCTGACTGGCTGAGGCCTCCTCCAAAACCCTGAGCAAACACGTTCGTGAACAGAACAATCAAAGGGGTGTTAGCATTACTGGATATCATTACAAACGTGCAAATCTCAAGTCCATTTTACACAGTCAGCACCAGAAACTCACAGAGGAGATGATGATTTCTGGGAGTCTTTCTCATTCCTGCGCTCATGTTTGGCTTTCAGTTTGGCTTCAGCTTTCTCTAGTTTCTTGGCATTCACCGTCTAACGTGAACAGAAGAGATTGATAAAGGTAAGTAAAGTGTCACATATTTGATGGTGCCGGACAGACATATTCAAAACATCATATCAACATCTTTTAACTCAAGTTAGTATGAGCGAAGATGATCTTACTGTGCTCGGGTTCCTCTTCATCATCCAGATACCATGAACATCATCATTAGCAGATGTCGCTGAAAGAGCAGAAACATTTCAGACACTCTTTTCATATTAAACTGGAAGTATTTTGAGTGTGTAATGAGCTCTATATCAGAGTCAGTGTTTCTGAACTCCTGAAACGCCTCCATTGTAGTCTTGAGTTTCACACACATCACAGTATTCCTCATTATAATAATTCATACGCAGAATAAAGGGGCGGGGCCTTGTTGAGTTAGGCAGTAGTGTGTTAAACTGGTGGTTATGGTAAGAGGCGGGACTTTCCCAAACACACTCAAAGCGCTCGACCAATCACAACACACTGATCCAGCCGACCAATCAGAGCAGAGTGCTGTATAATTGCTAGCGAGTATGGTGTTACATTTCCGACACCCGCTTAAAGTGATTGTCCAATCACAATGCACCGGGTCTGCTGGCCAATCAGAGCACACGGAGCTTTTCGGAAGGAGGGTCTTTGAAGAAATTAGAGCCCAACCGATAAAGGATCTTGAAGGCCGATACCAATACAAATATTTTTTGTTTTTTTAAAATCCGATATTCCGATATATCGGCCGATATTTTTCTTTCTTTCTCAGAAACGCGCAACAAAACATTAACAGATTTCCCTAACATTAGTTATTTGTAGTTATTTATGGGTTTTAACTAAAATTATACGATAATGCATTTTAAAAAGAAACTTGTTTCTTTTATTGTCACAACAGAACAAACTGATGAGAATTGTATTAGCTAGATTTATGGTTAGCTAGTCTATAATGAGCTTAATTTAGCAATGGATTGTCATACTGCAAATTGTAAAACATACATTTTCAATATAACAGGCCAAGGAGAGATGATGAGTCTCATTGCTATAACTGTCACATGCTATTAAAGAAATACTTCAGTCACATTGTCGAAAAGTTAAAAGGACAGTCAGTCAACTACACTGTAACAACGTAACGTAACGTAATTACTAGCTAATTCCGCTTCACTCTCGGCTTATTTAACAGCAGCAAAACTGGACATGATAGTCACAAAATTTGTCATGCTTATTTGAGTTATGAGAACTGATGGGAATGTTCTTTTTAATTGTTATTCAAGCGATGTATTTATCGTGACCAACTCAACGAGTGTTGCCAACAGGGACGGTGTAGAGCGCCCTCTGGTGGACAAACTATACAACTCCAACACTCGTGACATGGATCAAGCGTGTTTCGTCCGTTTTTATTTTATTTTTGAAATATTCATATATCGGCCATAATAACTGCCGATACCGATAGTTTGGAAAATGCCGATAATATCGGCCTGCCGATATATCGGTCTAGCTCTAGAAGAAATCAACGTGTTCAGAAAGACGGTGCATAGAGGAGCTACAAAAATGAACAGCATGTGCAAAATAATACATTTTTTGAGCATTAACGCATGTTAACATATTCCATTACACCCAATACACAAAATAATGATCTTTGAAAACAGCCCTAAAGTCTTTAAGTCCCCCTGTGGTGAAAATCCAGCGTTTGACGTTGTTTGTGTTGTTTTTAATATGCATGTGTAAATTCTTAAGTCGACAGCTTTGCTGAGTATTTCCTCCTTAAAACTGCAGTGAACCAAAGACAGTTTCAAACACACAGTTGGAAATCACTGGTGTTTCTGACGTCACAAACGACCTTGTAACCAATCAGAGCAACGTGTGATCATCAACCAGTGGATCTCTGAGTGAGTGGAAGCAGGGCTCATTTGCATATTCACTGAACCGCAAATAATAAATGAGGCAAGGGTATTGAGTTATCGAGTTATATTAAGGCACAAAGACATTTTTTCAAGGATTTTTTTTTTAAATATGTAATTTTAGTTATCAAATATGAGTTTTAAGGGATAAAATTGTTGACTACAGGGGTTGGTGTGTTACAATTATGACTTCTGTTTTTTTGTTTTCATTAAAAAACGTTAAAATTCTAAGTGGACCTAACTAAATAATAAAGTATTCCTCTTTATGTCAAAACAGGAATCCATCACTTCAGCTGTTGTCTAACACCACTGAGTGTGTGAGAAATGAAGTTGAAATAAACATCTCTCACCTGCGTCCGCAGACACTTGAGATAACTGCACCGGAGCCTCGAGCAGCATCTGCTGCTGGCCGGAGTCACACTTCGTCCTGGCAGGAACAGGAACAGGAACAATCACGATCATGGATGAGCAGAGGCTTAGTAAAGCAGCGCTCATCTTTAGGGTGGCCAGTGTCACAACAAACACACCCCGAACAGAAGAGCATCATTCTAAAATCATTGTCACTTGTGCTGAAGTCTCAAATGTGTGACACTAAATATATGCAATTCATTTAACAGCGATGATCATTCAATGAGAGGTAAACAGCTTGACCAATCACAACACACTGATCCAACCGACCAATCGGAGCACAGAGTGCCTTATAATTGCTTTGTAAATTGCCCTAGTTAAAATTACAATTTGCATTATTCCTTTAGTCAACACTAAAACAATAATTATAAATAACATCATCAGCGGACACAATTCATTATCGGTGAGTTCCAATGGCAAAGTTTTTATTTTAGAGAGAACACGAAGATCAGCAGATGTTGGATCGGATCATTGGCACTTACAGCTGGAGTGTGTTGAACATCTGGAAGCAGATGTTTCGAATGTCGTCTTCGTTCTTGTCCCCGACCTCTTGCAGAACGCCACCGATGGCTTCAAACACCTCATCCCCATCCTCGAAATCTGAGCCGCCACTACCCAACACTCCTGCGGCGCAAAACACACAGTCAGAACACACACCTGATCCTCAGCATCTCCATCAGTGCGCCTGCGACACACTGTTCTTCTGGGTTTGCGAGGTCAGCATGTAAAAGAACCAATTGCAAGTGTAACACGCTTGGAAAAATATAGTTTCAAAACGGTTAAAGGGCAGTTCTCACACTTTACAGATGATTTTATTGATTTTTTTGAGCAATGCTTTCATTTCCCACTCTGTCCACTGAATGTTACAGTGCGATCGTACTTGTCAAAGGTACTACTGCGATCTTTTAGCGATTAATTGTGAAAATCTACCCAGACAGCAACACAGTGTCATAGTGTCACACTATATGTGCCAGTCCTTTTATTAAGGGCCCTAAAAGAGTCTGTTTTCACCTGAAGAAATAAAGCACTAGTTAAAATTATATTGTATATTAAGTAATCACATACACACTATTTAATTATATTAATATGCAACTTAAATTAATAATTGAAATCTACAGTTGTCACTGCATATAAATATTTTAGTGGAAAATATATTAACAAATGAAGGTATAATAAAGACAGAAAAAAGTTGTCTTCATTTATTAATTTCATTCTAACGCCATTCATTTATTATTTTAAATGACGCCTGGGAAACTATGACATGACTCATGAACCATGATAATATTTTTGTTACTGATCACATAATCTGTCTTATTATCTATTATTCACATACATGACATAATTCATCAAGTCTATCAATCAATCTGCAGAACTCATCTATTACAAAGTTGCGGTATCGTTCAAGAAAATCATCTGTCAGGCACAAACTATATGTCAAATCGATAAATCGTATCTAACATAAAAGTTTGTTTATATAATGTGTGTGTATATTATAATATTTATATGAATATAATATACATATGTTCATACAAACATACACTACCGGTCAAAAGTTTTAGATCGGTAAGATTTTTTATGTTTTTAAATGAAGTCTCTTCTGCTCACCAGGGCTGCTTTATTTGATGAAAAAAAAATGACAAACAGTAATATTGTGAATATTATGACAATTTAAAATGACTGTTTTCAATTTCAATATATTTTAAAATGTAATTTGAAAGCTGAATTTTCAACATCACTACTGTTGCTGATCACACATCAGTTTTCAGTGTCACATGATCCTTCAGAAATCATTCTAATATGCTGATTTTATGCTCAAAAAACAAATTATTATTTTCAATGTTGAAAACAGTCGTGTACCATTTTTCCCCCCAAAATTCTATGATGAATAGAAAGTTCAAAAGAACAGCATTTATTTAAAATATAATATTTACTAACATTATAAATGTCTTTACTGTAACTTTTGATCAATTTAACTCATCCTTGATGAATAAAAGTATTTTCTAATATTTTTCCCCCAAAAATAAAAAAATAAATTCTTACTGACCCCAAACTTTTGAATGGTAGTGATTAATGTTACATTAGATTTCCATTTCAGATCAATTCTGTTCTTTTAAATTTTTTATTCATCAAAGAATCCTGAAATAAAAATGTAAAAAACTGTTTTCAACATGGATAATAATCATAAATGTTTCTTCAGCATCATATTATAATAATTTCTGTAGGATCATGTGACACTGAAGACTAGAGTAAAGATGCTGAAAATTCAGCTTTGATCACAGGAATAAATTACACTTCACTATATATTCACATAGAAAACCGCTGTTTTAAACTGTAATAATATTTCACAATATTACTGTTTTTTGTGTGTTTTCTATCAAATAATTGCAGCCTTGGTGAGCAGAAGAGACTTATTTTAAAAACATAAAAAATCTTACCGATCTAAAACTTTTGACCGTTAGTATATATATACATACATAGACATATGACATGATATATATATAAACTTTGATGTACAGCACTATATTATATGATAGTAAACCATCTGTCTGTCAGGAAACATGAGACCGGTGTCACTGACAAACTGCTTTATTTCACAACTTATATTGCAATTACGTTTTGATTGAATCGATAACTCGTGTGTCCATGAAATTATTTAAGCGCTAATCTGTCAGTAATTCCTCAGATTTATCTGATAATGTCTGCTAGCATGACCAACACATCAAAAGAACTATTTTATATAATGAATGAACTCGTGTCATTGACGCAGAACCTGACACTAACAGCGCATATAAGGCGTCAAATACTGTATGTGTATTAATGTCATATATTTGTACCGTACCAGTGATATAATCGAAGAGTTCAGAGTCAATCTGTGGAAACTCGTTCTTCAGTATCTCCACAAACGCCGCCATCATACACACACCGGGCCGCCGGACACCAGGCGCATGCGCAGTGGCGCATCAATTACACGTGGACGAGCGCAGCAAGAATACTGCTGTTCGGCTCTGCGTGTTCCCCCAGAGAGACGGACAGGAACAGTTGTTATTATCAAGTCTTATAACAGTGCACTCTAAATGTAGTTAGACCTGTATACAAATGAAAAGCCACTTCAGCAAAGATATAAATAATTAAATAAAAACGCATTTTAAATTGATCAGAAAGCACTGTGATTGGTGTATCGTTGAAACAGCGCTGAAAAAAGTAACATGTACCACGTGACACGGCTGTGCGAGTACGCAGTTGCTCTGGATGTAATAAAATAAAAAATAATAATAATAAAACAGAACTAATTGAATGTCTTTTGAGCTGAAAACACACAGTGAATCTACTAAATAATAGAATTATTATACATATCCATCATAGATAATATCTATTTTTAACACAACATACTGACATAATTATTTTTTGCAAAAATCATATTCTTCTTCTAAAATACTAAGTAATAGTTCGTAATTTCGCCTAGGCTACACTTATATAGCAGTAGCTTGCTTATTTATTTGTTCAAACTACAACTTGTATTTTCTCACCCAGAATTTGTCACTGCCGAAACAATAGCAAACATAATATATGTGAACATTTTAACAGCAAATTTGATCAGACTGATTTCAGACTTAATGATGAACCAAAAGATATGTTTATCAGACATTATCATGGACTTCATGTTTCAGTGGTGATAACAATATTATCATACTTTTATTATAACACAATCACATTCTTCCATTAAAAAACACTTTTGTTTTATGATTAATAAAAAAATAATTAATTGATGTGTCAATTGTCTGTGTTTGTAAGGATAAACACTACAAGATCATATAAGAAAAACTATATAGGCCTATATGCTAAAAACAGAAATCATTCAACACAATGAAAATCTTTACACTTAACTTTTGCTTCTTACGCTTTGAGTGTTGCTTCATATTCAGGAATAACACATTATTAATAACTCTGAACTGGAAACAAGGTTCACTTGTGTTGACAGTATCTGACATTATATCTCTGAACAGGACATTTTAAATCTTTAAATCTGACTTTCTAAAACTACAAAATCATTTTGATCTGAGCGACTACACCACTGTATATTTCTTTCAATTAACGTATGATAAAAGTTTTGGAAGTGACAATTTTAGGTATTTTTAGCATAACTGAGCACATGCCTGACAAACACATCTTTGAACAATTGTACATTAAAAAAAATATATTATTTTATGTAATTGCATTAAAAATGTGTTTGGTAGTGACATTACCTTTAAAATGAAGGGATCTAGCCATGATGGACAGGGATGCAGCCTCACTTTCTGGGTAAACATTCAGAGATGTGGCTAAAATTAGGCTAAAATGTACTAAAACCCAAAGCATTAATTCAAATGTATTTTTTAGTTTAAGCAGACATTGACATTCTCATGACACCCAATACCTGAATTATTAACAGTTATTTTGAACATTAATATTCTTCTATATTTTGTACAGGGACACATTGAGAAACACTATACATTTTATCAAAAAACACTTTATTTTTTCCAAACAATGGCAAAATGAGGGACAAATCAGCTCAGACTGATATAAGAAGACGTAGAGCGGAGAGGAAGAGGAAGTCTCTGGTCACTGAGACTGAAGGACAGATCAGCTCAGTACTGGAAGCTGCGTTTCGTCTGAATGTCATCCAGGATTTGCTGTAACTCGTCATCTTCAAACCGGCCTTCCACGCTAGACAGGGAATACACACAACAGCTGGTTAGATTCGTTAATGTGATGTTCGGTTAAACACCTTCATCAGTGTGCAAATGTTTTAAAGAGCTCCTTCTACAGCTCTCTTTTTAGAAACAATTACATTTTCTCATAATATACTTTTTTTCCCTCAGTGTCTAAAATGATTCAATAAAAGATTCAAGTCTACTCTGCTCTGATTGGCCAGATGGCTCAGTCTGCTGTGATTGGTCTACTCTGCTCTGATTGGTCAGATGCTCTGTCTGTTGTGATTGGTCTGCTCTACACTGATTGGTCAGATGAACCAGTCTACTGTGATTGGTCTACTCTGCTCTGATTGGTCAGATGGCTCAGTCTGCTGTGATTGGTCTGCTCTACTCTGATTGGTCAGATGAACCAGTCTACTGTGATTGGTCTGCTCTACTCTGATTGGTCAGATGAACCGGTCTACTGTGATTGGTCTACTCTGCTCTTATTGGTCAGATGAACCAGTCTACTGTGATTGGTCTGCTCTACTCTGATTGGTCAGATGAACCAGTCTACTGTGATTGGTCTACTCTGCTCTGATTGGCCAGATGGCTCAGTCTGCTGTGATTGGTCTACTCTGCTCTGATTGGTCAGATGCTCAGTCTGTTGTGATTGGTCTACTCTGCTCTGATTGGTCAGATGCTCTGTCTGTTGTGATTGGTCTGCTCTGCTCTGATTGGCCAGATGGCTCAGTCTGCTGTGATTGGTCTACTCTGCTCTGATTGGTCAGATGCTCTGTCTGTTTTGATTGGTCTGCTCTACACTGATTGGTCAGATGAACCAGTCTACTGTGATTGGTCTGCTCTACTCTGATTGGTCAGATGAACCGGTCTACTGTGATTGGTCTACTCTGCTCTGATTGGTCAGATGCTCAGTCTGTTGTGATTGGTCTACTCTGCTCTGATTGGTCAGATGCTCTGTCTGTTGTGATTGGTCTGCTCTACACTGATTGGTCAGATGAACCAGTCTACTGTGATTGGTCTACTCTGCTCTGATTGGCCAGATGGCTCAGTCTGCTGTGATTGGTCTACTCTGCTCTGATTGGTCAGATGCTCTGTCTGTTGTGATTGGTCTGCTCTACTCTGATTGGTCAGATGAACCGGTCTACTGTGATTGGTCTACTCTACTCTGATTGGTCAGATGAACCAGTCTGTTGTGATTGGTCTACTCTGCTCTTGATTCACAGTGATACGAACAGTAATGATGGTGTTGTTTTTTACCGTATCAATCTCATCCTTTGGAAGTGCAAAGTCTTGTTTGCTTTGGAATCAAAAAAACAGTTGTTTTTTTTGTCCAAATTCACCCACTTATACTACACCCTAATACTATGTATTGTTTTAGTTAAAAAAAGTACACACTTTCGAGTGTATAGCAGATGAGTGGGCAAGGTTTGGGACAAACATAATTGCGTCTTTAACGGACAGCACTGTTGCTTAGTTACGTGCATCCTATCACCATGTAAACTGCCCTACCAATCATCTTTCACAATTAAAATCCTCCAAATTCAATTTAATTTCCTACTGAATCAGAGAGAAATGAGGTAGCACGTTGATCTGCCAGTTGTGGGTCTGGAGAACTCTTCCCGGCGACTTCCGGCGACACGCGCGACAGCGACCGGTGGGGCGTGTCCAGCGACGCAACGAAGTTGAGAAATGTTTAATTTTATGCAAATGAAGGGCGATTTTCACGAGCGACAACCAATAGAAGTGAAGTCAGTGGAGCGCGTCACTCTTCAGTGCTGAGTCTGACCGAGGCAAGTTGAACGAGCTCATTTTAGCAGTCAAAAACTGTCCTATAATTCATGATATATCTCCGTGTACATAGAGTGGTGTTCACCGTACTGACTCCGTGACTGAATGGTTTCAGGGAAACCAGATAGACTGGTATTTGCCCGTTTGCTGCAGTTAAATTGCCGCGATAGTAAAGAGCATTCACTGTTTCTCGTTCATCTTTAATATTATGCATTTTATGTACTGATTCCATTCATATTTAGACTTTTCCTTACAAAAAATTAGTTTGTAGCGGCAATAAAACATATTTGTTGTCTAACATGGAGTAACTTCCGTGAATGTCACTCACAAACATTACTAGGCAACCAGTAGAGGGGAACGCCCTCCAGCGCAGCGTCACGTGTAGTGTGAACAGGGCTTCATAAGCGAATTAGGACGCAGCAAAAGTCTTCTCGACTTGACAGCACTAACCGAACTCTTCCAGGCTCAGCTACAACTACAGTGTTTATGTAGGTGGGTAAAATTAGACGATGTTCGCGGGAAGCCAATGAAGAATCACTGCTTCTTTTTGGGAGACAACTATTTATCTGCACTTGGATCTCTGCAACTTTGCAGACCTTTTACTGTCACAAACAGCTTTATTACACACTACATGAAAGGTCATGTCTGAAAAATACGACTTCTATTTTTTACTTGCTCTCCCAACATAGTGTAAAATAAATCACAGTTCTGGGCTGCGTTTCCCAAAAGCATCGTGAGCCAAGTTAAACCAATGGTTCTACGATCTACTAAGGTCTATAATGCCTCTGGGAAACGAAGCCCTAGTCCACATTATTGAACCCTGGGTCAATGTCTGCAGTCCATGCACAATCCAAGACAACATGTTGGGCAAAAAATGACAGATTGACATACAGGCATAAGATTGTCCAAAGTAAGCAAATCTCCACATTTTAATGACCAAACTTGACAGATTGACAATAAAATGACTAAGAATCTCAAGTGAGAATAGTGGCCAGAGATTAATATAAATAAATAAATCTGCATATTATAATGACCAACCTTGGGATGAGGGCTTTGGCCTCCTCTGCAGCCTCGGGACACAGATTGGCTAAACTTGCCAACTCAAACTTGTGAAGCTTCTTCTGCAGAAGTAAGCTGTGAAACACGGCCACAGTTAACAGCGATGTCAGAAAGAAATCATATGAGGGGAAAAAAACTACATAATCTCTGAAACACTCCATTTAGTTTAAATTAAGATTTGGGGGAAAAATACACACGCCCAATTATCTCTCTGTAAAAAAAAAAAAAAAAGTGTCAAACTTATGTTAAAATAAAAAAATACTAATATGCGTTCTTTAACTTTATAATATAAAAACAACCACCTAAAACCAGAGAGAGTAAAGAGCATCATATAATGAAACAAAGTTCATGTTAAGTAGCTTTTTCCCAAGCTGATTTATATACTGATATTTAGAAGATGCACACAGTGTCTTTCACACAAATATGCAACACAACACGGCATCATGTTTAGCTGCTACGACCGACTTTATTACGCTGATTAGCTAATAAAAATGGTTTGCTACTACTGGTTTTATTCCTCTATACTAACTTCCATCATAGCCCACGATTAAATAAGTGTCATCATCGTACAGTCTACATACGCCGTTCCCACGTTTATTAAACGTATATTTGTAATGATCTTATAGGACTGCCAAACTGTCTGTAGCAATTCAGAATTTTTACCCTAATAAAAGTGAAAATCACACAATTCTGAGGGAATAATATCAGGATGAAAAGGCAAAATTACCTTACCTACATTTAGTGGTGGAAAAAAGCATTCATAGGAAAACCCTCACACTAGAAAACTGCATGTCTCTCAGTGTACAGTGTGTGTTGTTGTCTCTCAGTGTGTGTTGCTGTGTGAAGCCTGCTGACCTGCGCACACTGGCGATGGTCTCTCTGTTCTTGAAGCGGCTGAACCTGGCGGTGTAGTTGAGGGTCTTCATGAAGACCTCGGACAGCTCCTGCTCGTCCTCCGCGCTCTCGTTCTGCTGCTTGCGATGCTCCAGCAACATGTGGACCTCCGAGTTCAGCAGCGTCTCCGAGTTCTCGAACTCTGAGACAAAACAAACAGCGGTCAGCGTATGAAACAAACAAGACGTAAAACCACACTAAACCAATCGAGAATTAACACACAACCAAAAAAAACACATTCAGGGGTGTTTCCTCTGAGGAGGCGAGGGGGGCAGTGCCTCCTCAAAAAATTGGATGAGACAATAATGCACATTAGAAAAATACAACAACGTGAATATTACCAAATGTGACATTAACAAGTGTTTAAATCACTCTTTTGAGAATGAATGGAGGAAAGTCACGTGATTATTTTTATCAGTCACTCAATCTTGTACAGAAACGAAGATGTAACGTTACCTTTAATTTCCCCAAGCTGATTCATTGCTCACTAAAAAAAAAAAACCCTACAGTTTTCATGTTTTCAAGCCATTTCAAATTTGATTTTTGACGTGACATAAATCGGTGATATCTAAAATGAGTTGCTTTTTAATTAGTCTTCACATTAACGCTATCATTTTGGACATTCAGTCCGATTCGAGAACATGCACGAAAACAAGAGGTGGGATTTATCGCAAGAACCGATCATATCCTCAGCTGAACATCAGTTCGCAAATTAAATAGTGCTATATGGTTTACATTGTGTATTAGTTATTATTTTGGAATAAATGTAAAAATGCTTCAAAAACTAAGTTGACATTTTATTTAGTTTCTCTAAGTAATATATATATATATATATATATATATATATATATATATATATATATATATATGCCTCCTCATAGTAGAACAGCGCCGACACTGATATTTGATATCAGTATGTGTGTGCGTTTGTTGTCCATAAAAAAGGGCTGATGGTGTGTGTGTTTTGTATCACTCTCACCTTTAGGAAACATGAGCTGCGACGCGTCCTCCTCCACATCGCCCACTTGCGTCGCTCCTCCCGCCGCCATCACACAATAACTGTGTAATGAAGAAGATATTGTGAATATGAGTAAATCTTCACTGTATGCTGCATGTACAGTCGCATCACTACAGCTACCGCCGTTCAATGAAACACTTTCTACTTCCGGTTAACTTCTTCTTCTTCTTCTTCTTCTAAACGGATGTTCACTCCTCATCATCGCCACCTACCGTATTCTGTGAACTATTTCCTATCTACGTCTCTTGAGTGAAAAAACTCATCAGGAAGAAAACTCAGAGGTTGTCTCTTGGAAAAAGGAGGTTGCAAAAAGTATTTAAGGGGGCAAATAATTGTTCCCAACGTGTTTTGGAGAAAAACATTTATTTATAATGAGATTTCCCCTCACTCTCAATTATAATTATTTTATTTAAAAGTTTGATTATTCAATAATTATTATTCAATAATGATGCTCTGCCAAGGACAAGGCCATAGAACTGTGTTTAAAGCATATTTATGATTGACTATCATGTTATAGTTAACTTTGAAATTAATTTTTGATATGTTTTAGCTTACCTCAAGGGCATCCAAGATGTAGGTGTCTTTATTTTCATAAAGGGCATGCACAGAGAAGTCCAAATTAAACATGATTTAATGACTCATAAATGTAAGTACACAATGATGGCCTAAGACACAAAACGAGCGGTTTGTGTGAGAAAACGAACAGTATCGTTTTTTTTACCTCTTGTACCCACCACGTCCAAGTGATCTGAGGGCGCGGGCGCTTTGTGGCTGTACTAAGACCTGCATTATATGACTGAAAGACAAGAACGGGTTGACCTAAAAATATAAAAATTGAAGTTACTGCGGAAACAAAGACCCCTATATCTTGGATGCCCTTGAGGTAAGCTAAAACACACCAAAAATTAATTTTAATTCCCTTTAATTTTAGTGACAACATGTTGTTGATTTTACATCGATTCATCTGGATAAATATCAGATACATTCCACAAGGAGAAAAATCTCTTAACTAATGCCGGACATAAAAGGAGCTGGTGTTATTAACAACTCAAATGTGGTTTTAGCTACAATAACATTATACCTTTTTATGACAGGAGTAAAAATATTATAAATATGTAAAATAGTGCATATATTTAGTAAAATACTCTCTACACTTATTTTTCAAGCTAACTATGGCCAGTAAATGAATTTTCTGCGTTCAATATGTGGCATTTTGTTTTATTGACCTTCTTCTACACGGTCGATTAATCGATTACTTGAGACATGATACATTTCAGGACAGATCACATTTTTTCTTCACTTTCCTTCAATCAATCTATGCTTAAAGGAGAACTCCGGCGAACAATGAACCTTTGGTCTAATAAAACATCGGTACCTAGTCAACCGTTCTCTGAGATTTGTTTTCATGATAATCGAATGTAAAGAGTTTTATCTCTAAAAACTGTTTAGCGTATAATGCTAGTAATGGGGGCATTGAGTAAGTAAAAGAAATCGCTAGTTTATACCACTAACAAGGCTCAAAATAGCCCCACACTAACACAGAAACATAATGAGGCTCCATACATGCAAAACGAAGCATTGAGAACTTTGTAAGTGTACAGACCGTTTAATAAGAAGATACTTTATGAAGACAGTTCATTTCGTGTACACAGACAGGAGCCATCTTAAAATCCTAATAGTCTCGATAAGTCGATCCCCGAACGCCGTTCATACAGTTCAGAAGTTCGTTGAACTTCATAGAGTTCAGATCACTCAGCACGACGTTCGTGGTTCGACTTATCGTTTTAAGATGGCTCCTGTCTGTATACGCGAAGTGAACTGTCTTCATAAAGTATCTTCTTATTAAACAGTCTGTACACTTACAAAGTTCTCAATGCTTCGTTTTGCATGTATGGAGCCTCATTATGTTTCTGTGTTAGTGTGGGGCTATTTTGAGCCTTATTAGTGGTATAAACTAGCGATTTCTCTTTACTAAGTCAATGCCCCCATTACTAGCATTATACGCTAAACAGTTTTTAGAGATAAAACTCTTTACATTCGATTATCATGAAAACAAATCTCAGAGAACGGTTGACTATGTACCGATGTTTTATTAGACCAAAGGTTCATTGTTCGCCGGAGTTCTCCTTTAACAGGCAGTATTTATAAAATATTAGATTTTCCTCTTTTGTAGTACCTCATTTTAGTTCTTTTTGGAAAATGAACAATTCTCACTTAAGACACAATTCAGTTAAATTAGAACTTACAAAAATGATTTCTGTACATTGGGATTTGGCAAAAAAAGGAAGAAGCCTTTAGTAGATATTGGGAACTTTTAAAATATGAAGTTGGTAAATATCTAAGGTGCTTTGCTTTCTAAAGTAAATAGAATTTCAGAGCAGCAAACTGTGTCTGAAAGTGTCTGAAACTGAGGAGAGATTGTGGTTGACTAGTCTACAATATAAATTACAAGAGATCTATGAAAGAGATCTTACTCCCTAGAAATTGTAAATTCAATAAGTGCTATAGAAAAATATTTTTGTGATCATGATATAATATTAGAAGAGGTAGCTGATTCCATAAAACATCTAATAATTTATTTTATTTTTTAAAGGAGCTAAACGCAAGTATCTGAGTTTTTGCAGAACTACGCCCCCTCTGGGGACAAGCGAAACTGCAACCAGAGCTGTGCGCGTTCATGGACACACACACACACACACACGCACGTTTGCACGAGCTGTTCATAACCAAAGTAGCATCAGCCGCACATTGTGCGGCACACATCTTTTGTTACAGTCATAATGAGGTAATACAGTAATAAATCTGCAAGTCATTTAAAATATATGAAAGGAAAGGCATTCGAGTAAATTACACACTTATGTGTGTGAGAGGGGGAAACGGGGGTAGTAGAAAACTTCGGTTTTTGTTTCCATCTATCTCCATGTGCTTACTGTATCCACTTATGATTGAATTATTATGGAAACACGTTCAGTTATCACTTTGTATAGGATCCGTTTGAGCTCTAGAGCAGACCGGAGATCTCTCCGTTTGTTGAAAGCCTTCCCGATGTTGACTCTCGTCTTATTCCGACGCATGGCACTGGACAGACAGAAGTTTTATTTTCTTTGTCTCACGAGGAGTTTGTGTTGGGGTTTGGAATGAACTACAAGCCGGTCTCTTTCCGCGCCATATACAGATTTAATGAAGTGCACGTCACCGAAAGCAACAGATATGAGCTGCATTTTATTAATCATCGGCTAATTTCAAAATCAGCAAAGACAGCAATAAGAGAGATCGGCAACAGGCTTGGTAAGATCATTTCATTTCTTTACTTTTAACGAAGATGGTAGTGTTAAGCGTTTGTGACTTACTTTCATTTGATTTGCGACAGATTGCGGCGCGCTGGCTTGATGAAGGGGCTCAGCTCAGCTGCTCATCTGAGGTGATGCGCGTCGTCATATATGACTAAAATAACATGACATATAGCTTGGTTTCAACAACCAGATGCATTTACACTTGTCCAGTTTCATCTGGAATGCGGCCTAGACCACGTCCTCAAGTTCTTTGAGCGATCGGATTCAAATCCGTCTCTAATGCGTTTCGGAGGGCATTTACACCCTGGTCTTTTCACGATCGAATAGCTATCCGATCACAGAAGACACATGAAGTGACCAGGTGTAAACAGCCCCTTTGAATCCATCGTCTACTTTTGTGGAAAGCTGACTAGAGTTGTGTCGCTCGAGTTGTCTTCTGATACGGAGAACGGCGGGGAATAGCTACACGAACCTGCCAGACATAGCCAGGCGAGCGTGAACGCGCATGACGTCACGCCCAGTCTCAGATTCGAGCCCGAATCCCTCTTATATATTTCACTGTACAGGATTATAGATGCGATCGCAGTGATCAAAGAAGGTTTAAGCATGTATGTGTTAGAAAACGGCTATTTTTAACATGAAATGTTGCGCAATGCACCTTTAAATCAACCATTTTTAGCTCAAAGGTTTGTTATACTTGGACATTTTGTGTACAGAAAAGAAACTCTCTTGCATGACCCATTTCAAGAGGTGGGAAATGTGAGTAGTCCAGGCTATAAATAGGATACTGTCTAAGATAATATAAGAAAACTTTTATTTGTCCCACAGTGGGGAAATTGTATGCTTATTTAGACCTATAGTTTAACTGAACATTCAAAAGGTACTGTAGTGTCTGAACAACACATTTTTTACTATAGATAAAATGTGGTTTATTTATACTCTCAAATGTACATTATTCTAATAAATTAATTCTGATTTATATTCCTCAGATTCCTTAGCACAGGGGATTCTTTCACCACCATAGCCGCCAGTTTCCACCTTGGAATTTCCGCAGCTCTGGAAAACAACTGCCCTGAGGTTCTCTGAAAAATCGAGCTTCCCCAACCGTATCGGTGCTTTGGAAGGGAAGCACATTGTGATTCAGGCACCAGCTAATTCTGGCTCCCAGTTCTTTAATTATAAGGAAATCTTTTCTGTGGTTTTGCTTGCCTTGGTTGATGCCGACTACCGCCTCGTAGTGGTGGATGTAGGGGCATCAGGCAGCAACAGCGATGGTGGAATACTTTCCAATTCATTATTGGGACAGGCCCTACATAGTTTAATGTTCCTGAGCCTTCTCATCTGCCATCTGCACCAGAGCTGGGGGCGTTACCATTTGTAATTGTTGCAGACGAGGGATTTCCTTTAAAAACGTTCCTTCTTCGTCCCTACCCTGGAAGACGCCTGCCAGATGACAAGCGCGTGTTCAACTACAGGCTCTCCAGGGTTCGACGTATAGTTGAGAATGCTTTTGGCATTCTTAGCCAGTGCTGGAGAGTCTACCAGCGCTGTCTGCAAGTGGCTCCAGAGACAGCCGACAGCATCGTAAAGGCAACTTCCTGCGAAGGGCCAATGGGAACCACGGTGCAGAGTCTGACAGTTCTGATGGCGCAGAGGGCAGTGAGCTGGGTGACATTAGAGGTCTTCGAGGGAACAGGGCATCAGCTGAGGCACTGAGGGTGCGGGACACATTCAGACATTATTTTAGCTCACCTGCGGGCCAAGTTCCATGGCAGCTTCCTCATGTGAACCGAGGTCTCCCTCAATGACCTGACTGATTTATTTCTGAACATAGGAGGAAACATTTAACATAGCATGATTAAATTTTATTGTTCAAAAAGTAAATTAAACTGTTAAAGGAACAGGCAAACTGGATGTGAGAGATGGAGGGGGATTTAAAGGCAATCAGTTGTTGAAAACATGATCCTCTACCAAGATTCCTTTGAGGTTTTAAACCCACTTGGTTCAGGAAAGAAAAAACACAAGGTTTTAGCTGTCTACATGACCTTGACAGATATTTTGCCTCACAATAGATCTACAACAGATCACATGCAGTTTATTCTCCAATGTAAGGAGAAAGATTTCAAATGCTTTGGCGTGAACAAGGTTTTTGAACCATTGATCAGAGACCTCAAACTTCTAGTAGAGAAAGAAATCTTGATAAACATGGATGTGAAAGGAATTGTGAAAAGCTCCTTTCGCATGCTCTGACAAATGTTCACCAATGCATGTTTTTTTATCCAGCCTGTTCTCACGTAAATGCGTCTCTATAGCACGCATTGTGAATTATTGTACAATTTATATGCAAAAATGCGTTATTACGTGCATATGAGACACAGTTTTTGCGTGCATTTGATACGCAGTTCATTTGCGTGTAATACACACGCACCCCACACCACTAATTCTACCCAAACTTATAAAACGCACACAAGCCACACCACTACTAAACCTACCCTAATCAACCCATGCGTATCCTATGCATGTTAAAACTAATCTTCACGTATAAATTGCATGATAAACACACTGCATACTATAGAGATGCATTTAGTGTGATCGGGTTGATTTATCACAGTGATGAGAGGAACCTGTGGGGATTTCAAAGTTGTAAATAATTTAAGCTTAAGGTTATTCTTTTACTCATTACACAGTTTCATTCAAAAATCTTCTGCCCTTGAATTACCTGATTCTCGATGGCAATCTGCTTAAGACTGAGATGTATAAAACCATTGTAAACTCAAAAATGGGATTGTTTCTATGTCTGCACCAACTCTTTCTCTCTTCAGAAAATGGATCAAGAAATTAAAGAAGTGGTGTTAACATTCTTACCGGGTCTCGCTGAAGAAACTCGTGGAAAACAAGGAAGACCTTGAAAGTGTTGTAGTTTGTGGATGACTGATAACGTAAAGCGCAAATCTGGAGAAACAGGCGTTTATTTTTTTCATTCTCAGTGTTGAGAAACATAGCCTGCATCTGCATGTGTTATGTTATTATGTTAATAACCAATATACAGAATTATGTTACGTATTTATTTTGTATGAAAACTAGAGTTAGTTGGCGTACTAATGGATTAAAAACGACCGTTGTATGATCTCATTTATCAGTGCTGTACGAGCTCTCTTACAAACACAGACTCGCGCACACAGAGAGAGGAGATATTTATAAAATAAAAATTGACAGGCAGAGTTCTTGCTTGTGTTTTCATTGTCAAAATGTCAAAGCTTTTTGTCTTGTCTATTCGTGTTTTTACAATTCGTTAAGCAACGGACGCTTTACTGTTAACATGCCCAGACAGCAAACTGACATTGAATCAACGTGGAAACGACGTCTCTCATGACATTGAAACAACGTTGATTTTGCTCATCGAATTAACGTTGAACCAACGTCAGACGCGGCATTCTTCAAAGCTAAATGAAAATCGAAAATTGGTTTTCTTTCATAACGTTGAAACAACGCGTTGATTTCAAGTTGATTTTCCGTTAGTTTTGAAAGAATGACGCGCCTGACGTTGGTTTAACGATAATTCGATGAGCAAAACAATGTCGGATCAACGTTGTTTCAATGTCATATTTCCACGTTGATTCAATGTCAGTTTGCTATCTGGGTGCAGCCCTCATTATATGTCGGATTCATCTTATTCGAACAATTAAATTATTGGTCATGTGGCAAGACTCCTGTCTATTCATTGTGAACTGTTTTCTATAAATATATTTGGATTGGCTAAAATTTATTCAGCTAATGCGTGTCCTGTTTATAATGTGTAGCCTAATGTTCAAATGCAAAGAAAGCACAAATATAATCCCTTTTCCCTGTAGGATTTAATATCATATTTGAATATTGGAATAATCAATTAAGTAGCCAATTTAAAATAAATAACATGTACACACCTGTTGTTTTATTTTTTGTTTGTTTTTTGTTTTGTTTTTTTACTGGTATCTAATTTGACAAGCACAGATTATATGCAATACAATATTAATCAATCATGAATAAAGAAATGGAGTTGAGCAGGATTGAAACTTTGTACTTTCACAGTTGCATTGCAGTGCAAGTTAAATTTAGTATTTGTGTCAAATTAAAAAACCTAACCTTAAAACCTTACCATCTGGCTGAGTTTCAAGTCTCTAGGCCTTACGGTTTGGGCTGCATGATGCGTTTTAGGGGATTTTTTTTTCTTTCTAGCAAATACGATAGGTATTCAGCACTTTGTGCTTGAACACCTTACAAAACCATCACCAGGAGATAGAAAAGATATGGCGAAGGCAGTGGTGCATCAAATGTTTGAGCATGATCGTAACCCAACTAGAGCAATATGTCATCAGGTTGTTCGAAGCATTGTGAGGAGTCATTTGAAATTTTTAGCTGATGTTGCAAAAAATGAAGACATCCTCAGAGATGGTTGTTATTCTCTTCTGCAGCAAATAAAAACTAGGGTGGAATATAAAAACCTAAACAATAATCTTGTGAGACGAGACGACGCAGAGAGAGAAGGCCATGCAGTGAGGTACCAGAGGAAAATAGAGGCATGGCAACAGGCCCTGTGGATCAGTATGGCTGTCAGGTGGTGTCCCGTAGAAATCCCGCCTGGTGAAACATGGCATCAAAAGTCTTCTCCTCAAAATCTACTCAGAGGAAGGCGTGAGTGGTGCTGAGAGAGCTGAACCTCTGATCGAGAAGATCGACATCATTCAGCGCTGCTACCTGTGGTCTCCTTCCTTGAAGTTTCGAGAGGCCCTGGATAACAAATGCAACACCATTATGAAGTTCTGCCAAGAAGTCAACGGTCATCAAGGGGAGAAAGATGTTCTGGCTTATTTTCAGAAAGGTCAGAAACCTCTCGGATTTCATCAAATATGTATATATAATTCTGGATTGCATCCACCAAACAAGTAAATGGTAAAATAAGCAAATCAAAACACTGCGCGCCAAAACACCAGCCCTATATAATGCTTGCGCGCGACTCGCGAGGCACTTGTGTTGTTTCTTGTTTGCGGCGTAACTGCCATTTCAACAATTTTCTCCTGGAGACCAGCGTTCGGCGGCGAAAATTCCCGTCTAGTTTGGCTGGTGAGACTTGAAGGTGAGGATATTTTTGGTTTATAATGTTATATAACTAGTCATCATGTACTTTATTAAACATTATAACAAGGCTTTTCAATTCAGTAAAAATAATATGGTTTGTGTGTAACCTACATATCATTATACGTTTAGCTACATCAAGTTCACTTCTAAAAGACATATATGTAAAAGTAGTGCTTAACGTATTGCTTGCTAGTTGATCAATTAAATTATGGATAGCTGTTGTAGCACCATTTGAAAATAACACAGTTTGTCTCTCTCTCTCTCTCTCTCTTGGAGTAATGTATCTGTTGTCCTGGCTTTTTCACTGACACCACCGAGAAGCATTTTAAACGAAAATTAGTGACAAACTGCGTTATTTTCAAATGGTGCATGCATGCTCATTGCCCTTGGACTTTCTATGTTTAATGTGTAAAGAACACCCGATATGTGCGGTCACGTCATTTTAGAGTTAAAGGAACTGTGTGTGACGTAATTACACGACATGAACATCATCGAAAAGCTGCAAACCCCACGAATAAGCCATGATGATGAAGCCCGCAAATAAATCTCATTTGCCAACAAAAATAAATGCAAAAGTCCGCGCAAAGCAGTTTCCCAGTGTGTTACAAGACAGTGGGGGCAAATTATTTTGCACTTTGTGCAACTGCGTGTTGGACCACAGGCGAAAGTTGACGCTGGACTACCACTTTGCCAGCGCCAAACATTCAAAGAAGGTTAAAGCAGCAGCGGAAGCAGCCAGGAAGCAGCTCACCTACACCGAGGCATCAACTTCCAAAACAGTTGCTAGGGCTGAAAGAATCAAGGTCAGTAGCCTACAAGATTAAAACTTGTAAAATTATGAAAAGATTGATGCAGAATGAAACAGAATGTTTCCAATCAGAATGAAACAGAGAGAGGTGTGTATTGAGTGTGAATGAGATATTCAAGTATGTTGAGGTTTTTTTAATTTTATTTATTTATTTATTTTTTACTTTTTTAAGTAACTTTTTTTAAGTTTCGTCATTCTGTTTTTACTTCTTTTGGTGCTGCGTTCTAGCCTGACTTCGTCATACTCATTTTCCGATCGGAAGATGAGTCTGAAACCCCTCCGTCTGGCTTTGATTCTGAGGCGTGTCTTAACCGAACCAGGAAAAAACAACAACTCTGCACTCAATTGGATAGTCGGTAAACCTACAACCAATCAGAGCAACGCAGTAAGTCAGCTACTTTTTATTTTATTATTTTTTTTTATTATTTATTTCAGGCAATGGCACAAAAGTACAAGGCAGACAAAATGTTTGTTAAGTCATACAGTGCAAAAAGAAACAAGAAACAGAAAAACAACAACAAAAATAAAAACAACAAACAAAAACAAACAAACTTTGCATACAGTTGTCAAATACAGAACGTAGCCTAGCTTTACTTATTTTAGAAGTTAAATAACAAGTGTTGCTTCTTTTACTTACTCCTTCATGAGTGCGACCAAAGTAGAAACCACAACGACCACAGGCTTTTCATTACGTCCCATCTTCTTAGCGACCGTCAGAGCCAGCTGATAAGTTACAATTTTCCCGAATCATGTGGGACGGCAAAAATATCTTTCCGATCGACAAATGCCTTGATTGCAGTTTTCTGTTTGTCTATTAAAATTAATGCGCTGTCGATTTATTTCACAACAGATGCGACAGCGGAATCTATACATCTCAATTCTCCAGCTGCAGTCATCTCTGAGGAAAGACAGTTAGCGCTCTTTGATAACGTGATGATTACGTCCCTTCAGATCACCTGTCCATCATCATATAAAGCCCGCCCTGGCAATTTGATTGGCCCGATGATTTCTGAACCGATCATAATTACTCCTCAATGGATCGAGACCAGACCGAACTTCCCGTCCAAAAAATATTGTGGGCGGAGTTCGGGCTGGCATCCAGGCTAGCTGCGTTCTGTCAATTTTCAGGAATTTCAGCCAGTGTTTCCCCATGGCTTCCGCTGTTTCCGGTGTCCAGTGTATTTTGTCTTCCACTGTTCTGAACTGACTCGATGGTAAGAGTGGGACGTGTTGGGTTTTTTCTCCAAGTAAGTTATTGAGGAAGTCAAGGTTCTCTTGAATTCTAAGGGGTAATCCTCTGTTGTAATTGACTAGTTGGAAATAAGCATTGGCCGATGGGAATGTAGATTTAATAACGCCTTGCAGCCTTTCGATGGTTTTTCCAAGAATCGTGGGATTGCCCTCTTCCCTGTCGTTGAAGCCGAAATTCATTATTACCAGTTGGGTATCCGGGTCGGTGGTAGTTTTATTTTTGATGATATGGTACGCATGCGCCAGCTTCGCTCCCGGGTGACTAACTATCTGAATTTGGTTGATGTTAATCCTTGGTAGATGGGACAGGTTTGAATCGCCCAAAAAGAGGATGGGTCTCTTGGGTGTCAGGGACCAGTTGGCGTACTTATTTTGTTTGCAAACATGTCGTTCGAAGAGGCCGTATGTCTGGGTGTCCGACCCGGTCTGGGGTTTGGGACAATGTGGTTCCATAATTTCTGTTAAGCCACCCCGAGTCTGGGCTTCTTCTACGCTGGTTGTTATTTCTTTTGAATTAGCAGTCAACGTGTCAGGGGATTGGGTCTCTTCAGTGGGGTAGAAAACTTCCTCCTCCTCCGAATCCCCCGTGGTAACTGTGTGGGATTTTATATTTTCCTCCCCCGATTTTCTTTTCTTTGAGGCGGGGTCTTCTCTATTTTCTGCTGTTTCATTCTCTAATTTTCGGCGGGTACCCCCCACGTTGCCGGATGTGGTGGCTTCGGTCGGTTTTCCGGGGTTCATAAAGGTTTGGACCGCTTGGGATGCTTGTTCTATGGTGCTGTCCCTTAAGGTTTTTTTAAGGTTTCTCACACTGAATTGTAAAAAGTAAAGCCTTAAAGTTCATGTTTTTGCCCTTCAAAATATTATAATAGTTAAGACGTAACTAAAAGTGAGATTTACTATTAAATCTCACAAGGGGCAATTAGTTAAGAGCATGTATACAAGTACATAACACAGATCACACACATTTCTCACAACATACAAGCAGTCAACTATGTGCATCGTGATGCATTATTATTCTGCTAGTTAAAAATGTATTAGTTACTTACAATATTGCTCTAAGCTTGTGCATGTGACAGTGATTCAACGCAAGCACACATGTCAGTCGGCATCTCACGTCAAGTTCGTAAAGAGCTTTAATTCAGTCCATTTTACAATGTGATTTTGGCCACCGTTTCTCAGATGGGTAAAACCAAAGATATTACCTCAGAAGTTCAAGTATATGAACTAGAAATCCGCGCTCATTCAAGGGTGTGCATCTATCGCATAGACGGAGAGAAAGCTCTGAAATCATAAGACATCCATTAGTGCATGCGAGGGAAACAGCTGGAAACACAGCTGGAATGCTGGTTGTTCTCTCCATATTCAACACGACGGAATCCAACGGCGTGCACGGGCGAAGGTATAATACATGTATTAAATTGTATGAAATAATCCCGGAAAAAGCACAAACACAGCTGAGGGTGACGCTAACAGACAGCAGACAAACGACTAGCAGTGAAAGCAGCGGCACCTGTCACTCAAGTGGCCACGCCCCTAATTATGCAGAACTTTAAGGCTTAAATATAATTTAAACAGTTGTAAAAAAAATCCCCCCACAGTCGTCATGAAGGGCAAAATTAGCGATATAGACCAAAACAACTATTTACCACCAGGCTTTAACACTAGAAGTGCCAGAATTCCAAAACTACTAGAACGGCCACAAACGGTCATTTTGACCGTTAGATTCAAAACAGTGTTGATGAATAATTTTCGTAATTATTTTTGTCAACCACATTTTTTCAAAGACGAAAACGAGACGATAACTAAATAAAAACTAGGTTTGAATGACAAAGACTATGACGAAAATGTTAGATAGTGACGATTTGCGACGCGGTCAATAGGCTATAATAATAGGACTCGCAGAACTAGTGAACAGCCCATGCAGCAAAATAAACAGCGCAGGACAGGGCAGCAGAGCTCACCAGGATCATCCGACATGAACGGAACATCTGGATCCGCCGTGTCTGATGATAGCAGCCGTCTCTTTTTGCTTGATGTAGACTCTGACTCTGAATCACTCTCTGATGAGGAGGAAATGTTAACTTGCACCCAGGAAACGTCGCTGTACTTTCCACCTCCGATTGTTCCCCTGCATCCGAATTATAGATAACTGTAGTCCGGTTTTATTTGCTTATTTCTGATCAACAACTAATGTAGAAATAATTATATAGCAAACACTGCTACAGAGGTGACCGGACGGACCATTCTGTTGACAGTTGAGAGAGAACACGATCAACCGCGGGATATTTAACAAAAAAATACCGCAAAATTCAGTGCGGTCAATATGACCGTCTATGGCCGAAATAGGTAAATATGTTCATTTTTTTTGTTTTGCCTTACGTTTACGTAACTTAATTTATATGAAAAGCATTTTAAATGAAAATACAGACAATTTTAGGAAAAGTCAGGTACCAGCAGGACTTTATTATTTTTTTCAACAAAGTTATTGTAGATATAAAATTCAAAACGGTCAAAATGACCGTTGTGGCCGTTCTAGTGTTAAACATGTTTTTTTCTGCTGTGAAGTTAGACATTTTAACTTGAGGGAGATACAGATTTGACTCACTTTTGCAGCCAGCCTCATGCGGCCACTCGATGAATTGCAGTTTAATTCACTTCCGTGTTGGCTTCAAGAGAGAGACGGGGAGGTTGCCCCTTGAGTGCAGTACCATGCACAGCACTTTGGACTGTACAAGGAGTTTATAGAGATGGAAATCGAGGTAAAAACTTCCTTTACATAATTCCTCAATACAATTATCACTTTCTTTCTTCATCAACCCCCTTTTCACATACAAACATGAATAGTTTAGTTAGATCAAAGTAAAAAAAAATAATTGCATTGAACATAAATATTGTATGTTTTACCTAATTCCTTTCTTTCTATTTGTGTTGTTTATTTATAGGTGCGTAGCAGAAGTGCTCCACAATCTGTGGAGAGACTCCACGAGATGCTTCAAGACCCAGACCTAGCTCAGTCCCTGAATGTCCAGATCAACATCATGGCTGACAAGTGCAAACGCTTCCCAAGTCTTCTCGATATCTTATAGAGCAGAAGTCCTGTGACCATCTGGAGGATCTGCAAGTGGTCTTTGCTGCCAACAAAGAGCTGCAGTATGAGGCGTGTGCCGAATACTTTGAAGGGTTTGACTTACCACACACCACGAAGACACAGATCCTCTGCACAATTAGTCAGGCATATGAAAACGATGAAGAAAAGCTCACCAAAGGTTAACATGGGCAGCCGGCCATTGAGTTTCTCCAGGAGGTCAGGGTGTTTGACCCTCGCCACATCGCATTCCTAGATTACTCCGTAGCAAGCTAAAAGGCCATTCCAGGTTTCACTGAAGTGCAGAGTGATGAATTTGATTCTTACTTCAAGACTCTTGGTCCAGCAGCACTCAGAGCTGCACCATCCGACGTGATGGATTTGGATGTGTTTTGGGATGGCCTACAGGAATAACTTCCTGTGCTGAGTTCCTTAGCCAAACGGTATAAAGATGCTGTCTCAAACTCAGCTGATGCTGAACGCAGCAACAGCATCTACAAACTGGTGTTGTCTAACCGAAGAAGATCAACTACCAACCAAAACCTCAAAGCCCTGGTCTTCCTTTACCACAACCAACGGGTCCGTAGTGGAGCATTTGAGAGGGAGGAGATTGAGATGGAGGAGGAGGAGGAGGAGGAAGGACAGGGGATGGAGGATGAGGATGGCGAATGATTGGCCAGTATTAGAGGCTATGCAGTTATAGTTTCCATTTTCACAGTGGACTATTGTAGTTTCATTCAGGAGTTGATGCAAATTTACAGTTGTAAGATTGCACTTTTTTGTTACCAGTGGGTTAAATCATACTAGTTTCAAAAACCTTACAGTTGTAAGAATATTAGTATGTAAATTTGTTACAGTAAGAGATTGCACTTTGTGCATTGGAAGCACTTAATCTAACAGAAGATGTCTGTTTTGTATAGCTACCTCTGTAAAACAGGAAGCACACATTTTATTTTTTTTTATATTTTATTTATTCATTTTTACAGAAGTTGTAGCATATTTCTTTTGTAAAGCTACAGAACTTGTTTAACTCAATGTTTTGTAAGTTTGCCATGTTTATTAAGGTCTGAAATAAAACAAGATGAGACCTTAAATATTCCCAGCACTTTCTGTGATGTACAGTAGTATGCTTGCTTATCATAGGAAGTAATAGGAAATGACTCTTTACATTAAGGTAGGAACCTAGTGAGAACGGGGTGTTGAATTATTTTTTTCTCTCTTTTTCATCAAACCGCAATTTTTGCAAGTTCCCGCAATTTTTAATCAAGGATTTTTGGCCGCAACAATCACAAAAAAAAACAAAAAAACGCATTTTTCTGGAAGGACTGACTAATGGCGCTTTTCCAATGCAAGGTACAGTACGGCACACTTTAGTGCTTTTGTAGCGAACTAACAAAATATATTAATATCTTTCATTTTCTTCCTCTTTATCCTGAATTTAAAAAAATACTCTATGAACATGTTATTTCAAATGGTAGCGCCAATAGACATAATAGGGTGGCCCCTGCCAGCATGCTGCATGTCGTACGGATATTTACACCGTGTTCAGAAAGAACAACCTAAAAAAAATATGAAATGAAATTGCCAACTTTTTAAATAAATAATAACTTTTTTTATAATAAGCATAAAATTGCATAGCGGCATTTATCTCCAAACATACCAGACAATCTTACGCTATCTGACATCTTTGCTTGAATTTTCGATTTTGCGGTTAAATAACAAAAATTAGGTGTTATTTAACATATATTGCCTGAAATTAACAGTAAGGCGCGGTTATTAAAAATAACAGGTTAATCATGTTGAAATTTGGGTGTAAATTAACAGAAACATTTAACAGTGTGGCCCTTCTCCTATGCCAGCTTATAAAATCTTTTGCTGAATCCCTTTGGAATGACGGCAAAAACATATTTCCGATCGACAAATGCCTTGACCGCGGTTCTCTGTTCCTCTTTAAAAATGAATGCACTGTCTACATCTTCTATACCAGACACGATGGCTAAATTCTCCAGTGGCAGCCATTCTTTGTTGCAAACGAATTCAACCTAAGCACTCTTTGGTGACGTGGATGATTACTTTGCTGTTTATCATCTGTCCATCATCATATAAACCCCGTACTGACAATTTGATTGGTCCGAACTGCTTTGGTTCAGGCATACTTGCTTCACAACGGCTCAAGTCCAGACCGAACTTCCCATCCTCAAATATCACTTTAATGCCAATCAAATAACACTCTAAAATCAGTCAGTACCTGTCAAGTGAATATGAAGATACATTAAAGCTGCCGTCGGCAACTCTGGCTGATTGAGTGGACTTTGGCAACATTTTGAATGTTTACAACTCTCATGCCCCTCCCCCACTAACAACGAATACCCTCCCACAGAGTTCGTGCTCGTCAGTGCGCGTGCTGTTTGGTATATGCGGCAGACATGGTCATTGTACATTTTTTATTGCTTATACGTATAACAGAGGTAGTCAGATAGCACATGCAACAACAGTCGCTTTACTGTTCTTACTCTAGTAGTAGATAGAGTAGCATTGATTCTTCCTAAAAGTCTAACTTTATCCCTTCATCTGGACCTGTTTATCAACCTAATGTTACGTTCACACGGATTTCAGTGCAAACAAAGCTAACGAACCTGTCCACAAAGTGCTAACGTTAGCTATCCATACCAACACATTTGAGCAAACATACTTTGATTACTAACATAACACTAAGAAATAAAGTAACTGGTTGATAAAGCACAATTACCTGTCGAGAAGAAATGTTGCAAGCTCTGCATCCAGCTTAAACCCAAATAAATCACGCAATTCTCTCCATCGTTTAAATGCCGTTCCGATGTGTTATCCTGGTTTTATTACGGGCACGGTCGATTTCTTTCTGTACTTCTTTTTTTTCAGCAGTTTTTCTCTTTTCCTGTGTGGTTTTTGACCTCCTCGCTCTTGAGGTTAACCAAGGAATTGGAAACTTTTTCACCATCACTCTTCGCTACTGCGCGAACTTCAGGCGTGCGCATGTGATTGACGTGTGCATGCACGACTTGTGATTGACAGTCATATCTCACACCCCCCTGCGCTGATTCGACACAATGAACCGGGAGGGGGGATTTTTGCAAAACAAATAACACGCTCCAGGTGGAGTTAGAAGCTCGAGTTTTTTTTTCTAAAACCACTTAATTTATGTTGTTCTGTCGGAATATAAGGTGCGTTCCATTTGACAGGGTCCCTACGCAGTGTTCACTGCTCCCTACTCCCTGAACACGGTATATCAGTTGAAGTGGACTTCACTGACTTCCTGTGAAGTGATGTATCGATGTTCCCTTATTCCCTATGCCGTTTGCAGTGCCCTTCGAACTGAACATGTTCGTTCCCTTCGAATTGGAATCTCATTTAAGATGGCGAAATACCCTGTGAAGTCCACTTCGCAGTCCACTTACGGTCGAATGGAACGCACCAATAGTGTCGAATTCGCTGAATATGATAAAAAAAAAAGTTGCCGACGGCAGCTTTAATATATACACCAAAGTCCTAGTAATTTTCCTAGTAATTCCTAGTAAAATACACCAAAGTAAAAGTAAACATTTTCGCTGGTGTGATTTCCAGCCTCTTCTTTTCCGCCTCGTGAGTAAATAACGTGTTATGGCGTTATACTGTACTTACAGCTAATAAATGAAAAAATACTGCAATTTTCCTGGTGTTATCTATTTATATTTTTATTTTATTTTTTTATTGTTTGGGTCATTCAACCCTTCTGGGCCAAAGACAGTGTTGTGATCTGGGTTTAATATTTAAGCTTGTCAATTATTTTTCCTTAGTGATGTTTATTAGGACTTTAATGATTAACAAAGTTCCAACAGCATCTAACAGACTTCTTAAAGTGTGCAACTTAGTTGGAAGAATGTCACACTTTATTTTCATTTTAAAATGTTTTCCCCTAACTTTGAAATTGTCAGGGATTTATTGACATTGAAGAGTAGATGAAATATTAATGTTGTTTCAAAATGAACTCTATACATCATAAAGCAAACATCATTAATGTTGACATTACATTTCAGTTGTATTTTGTTTCAACAAAAGTCATCACCTTTATTTCTACAGTGCTTCATACAATACAGATTGTTTCAAAGCAGCTATACTAATGAAAAATTATGGAAAATAATGATGCAAACAGAGTTCAATTGTAACTGTAAAGCAGCTCTAAAAAGACAATAGTGTCATCGATCAGCTGAAGTCAGTTCAGTGTTCAAAAGTGATTTAGCATCATCACATTGTTGATCGAACAATATTATTTTTGTTCATTTCAATGCTGATTCAACAGCAGTGATGCAGTAATAGTTCAACATTGATTTAGTAACATTACTGTTGATTTTTCTTTGAAATCTCTTTGTTTCATCATTATTGTGGGTGCAAAATTGAAAAAACATCACTTTGCAATCCAGTGCAATCGCGATGACGCATCTAGTTAAACTAGCCTATACTATAAGGCTTAATTTAAGCTATTAATTTATATGGTTTAATGTAATATTTTTACATTTATAATCCAAAAAAGCTTTAGGCTTTAAGGTAAATCTTTATCTCTTAATTACTCTCACATTTTTTTTAATCAATAATACTTATACAATCTAACTTTAAAATTAAGTCACAATTTAATTTAAACACCATCAGTAACACAAATGGAAACTCCTTAGGTATTTAAAGTTTAAATCTTTTTCCCAAATCAAACATATTTGGGGAGATAATTATTTTGTATAATCTAAAAAAAATAAATAAATAAAAAAAAGGAGCAGAATTTATCTTGGTGTGTTTCCGCCAGTAGAGGCGCTCGAGCAACGAAAGCACTGACACATACCCGGGTGTGTGAGGAGAGGAAGAAGAGATGTGAGCGAGGGATGAACATGAGAGGAGTGGAACACAGCCGTTCATTCTGCTCTAAACCTGCTGTGTTTCAGACGGTGAGTATATTAATTTGGTCATTTATTAGGACTAATCTAAATCCAAAAGATGACACGAATCAGTTCATTTAGTGAATCACTCAGTGAATCGAAATTAACCTACTGATGTTATAGATTACGCTCATGAAACGTAAACTCGTTGCTCTGACTGGTTTTTCACATTTTTTTTTTAGATTATGAGTTGTGTTTTCATTTTATCTCATTAGCAAAAATGCAACCTTGTAAGTTTTAAATGATGAATCTAATGTCAACAACATCAGCTTGAGGAGTTAGAGGTTAAAGTTAGAAAGAAATTGAATTGTTTCTTAACAGATAACGAAACAAAAGCTGTACTGTGGAAAATTATAAGTGGTCTAGGAGCTTAACAGCTTTTTACAGCGTATAACGTGGCCCCGCTCTGAATAAGGTCTATTCACATGAACACAACGTTAGTGTTTGGGTTTTAGTAACCAAACGTTCCATTAACATTTCTCTACCCTCAGTTTATCATTATTATTATTAATACATATGTGTAGCTACATATTTAATAATAATTAGAACCATATTATATGGACTCATATCAGTATTAAACAATTACACTGTCTGACACTCTGTCGAACTGTCACTCATTACTGACAGGAACTTTGTGGTGGCTAGAGCTTCTCTCAGTTTTGTTTTTTCAGCCTCAGCAATGTAAAACACAAACTCCTTAGCTCTGTTTGAGTTCTTGTATGTACTTTCAACTTTCAGACCTTTTTTTCTCATTGACCCTAAAGTACACAATGTTATGAGTTATCATGACTAACCTAGTTTCTAACAAATTAATTAACATACACATCCACACGTAGTCCGTGAGGGGTCGACTTTTCTTTCCTATGGCATGTACATTGCGAAACAGAATCCCCATCTTCTCAAACTCGGCCGACTTCATGTACCAGAGATTTCACCGCCACACTTTCTTGTAGCGAACCTGCTGCCTTCAGCCGTTTAGTCGAAATGCTTCCGATATGACCAATGGACACTTCATGGTCCTTTACGGCAGTGGTTTCCAAACTTTTTTTTGCCTGAGACCCCCTTTTTCCTAAGAAAATATTTAACACATTTAATGATATTATCGCTCTTGTAAGCGTGCAGCAAGGATGACAATATATATATATATATATATATATTTTAAACAAATGGTATGTTTATGCTCAAATAATAGCCTATAATATTGAAAATACAATAACAAAAACATCAGTAGGCCCTTTGTAATTTAAAAAAGTAAGCCTAGGAGAAGCCTATAAATTGGCCCTATTTGAAATGCAAAAACAAAAATATTCATGCTGGTGTGTAGGTAAAGAGAAAGAAAGAATATAGGCTATTATTAAATGACTGCTGTCTGGGGCCTCAATACTTGCATGTTATTTGTGAGGCTTTATTTTTTACGCTTTTGGTGCTATAATGAGCGATAATAAACTTGCGTTTTTTAACAGAATAATGCGTCTTTCGGAAGAACATTGTAGTCGGAACTACTACTCTCTGTGTACGTCTATGATGAGTCAAGCAGGTACTGGGCTACTCCACATCGGCAGCAATCCAAACCAGTGTAAAATGGTCCCAATGTAAACGCTTACTATAGGTGTACCATAGTGGTTCAGGATAAGACAAAAACGCGGATTGGAAAATCCGTTCAAAATCAATCGGCATTGTTTAATTTTGGTCACACTCTCACACCACATGGACTTTTGTTGTCAGTCCATTTCCCCATTGTTTGTTGTCATGGACACTGTTTCATCTGTGAACCTGTCAATCACTTCAGTTTTGCACTCTTTCGAAAACTCCTGTTATAATCAAAGAACAATGAATCTCTTATTTGTATTGACTCTTCACTGTTTGTTATAATGAATGGATTAGTGAGCAATCAGACTTCAGTGAGCTCGCACAGAAAGAAAACTATAGCAATTTGGGTGGAGGGGATCCTGATTAAAATAAACATGTCTGATTGGCCACTGCATACATATGCCCAACAGACTTCTCTATGATTGGCTAGAATGTTCAACGCTGCAACTATTTACGTTGCAAATGTTATGTTTTACACGCTGTTCAGAGCACAAACAAGAATACGTACAGGACTGTTTAATGCAGGTAAAATCAGCGGGTATCTAATTAAGTGCCACCCACAACCAACTAATACCCCTGTCAGATGCCCCTGGACATAAGTAATGCTCATCTTTGGTTGCTCCTTTTAAGTAAAATAGCGTTATATTTAATAGCACTACAAAGGATCGGAAGCAGCAGTGATGCAACCTGTTCAACAGAACACGGCAGTTTGTTTTGCATAACCCCCATTGCCATCTTCCTATAGGTGAAGAAGACAGCAGAAGGAATTACTCCAGGAGATTCAACTGACATTTATTTTAAAGATGGAGTTTAAGGAAGAACCCTGCAGAGTGAGAGATGAAGATTCAGAGGAACAAACAGGTTGGTGCTCCCTTTTGAAGTGGAACACCGTGTCCTTGGATTGACGCTATGGGGAAAGTCATCATTGACTTACTATGGTGAAGGTCGTCCCATGAAATGCATGTGTTTTTCCTACTATGGTAAATTGCATAGGGATTTTTTATTGAACATAGCTCTGGATCACAGTGTCACAGAGACAAGGGGGTGGCTCACTTTACTCAGAAGACCAATCAGTCTTTCAGGATCAGTGTGAAGCTATCAAACCACGCCCTAGCAACCATTGAGAGCACCTTAGCAACAACTCCCATAGACTTCCACTGAAAGAGATTGAAGGGATATCTCCGGATCATACATACTTCAGTTTCATTGGCTAACAAAAGTCATTAGAGGAAATATAAGAGGGTGTCCTAAAAACATGTCAATTCTTTTTGTCTTCCACTTGTTTGTATGCGCGTGTAAGACATACAGTCTGGTGTGTATCCGACTCACGAGGAAGCTGGATATCCTCCTCATCATGATGCATTCGTGGTAAAGAGCTTTGTTCTTCTTTGATTCCTCCCGAGGGATGGTAATCTAGCGTTTGCGTAAGCACGCTCGGCGCTCGAGGAAGTTGGAGGCACTCAGACTCTGATTCCCGATAGCGAGATAATCTAGCGTTTGAATGGAGCGCGTTCAGCTCTCAAGTTGAATGCATTCTTTGTGATGCCGTTGCTGTGAGAAGCTCCACCCATGGTTATTAGGGTTCCTAATCTCATTGAATAATGTGGAATGCCTAATTCTAAGGAATTAGATGTAGAGAGTGTTGAAGTGGATGTTATTAATAAATCTGCTCGCTCTACTGTCCACAAACTGGTGAGTGCTACAAAGCACATGGCCAATGAAATTGGGTGTTTAATGGAGATGGAAAAACCCGGAGATCAGGTCCCAATCTTAAAAGAGTGCCTCTGACACAGGTCAGGTTCGGTGTTAGTCTCAGATAATTTAAAATACATTAGCTTTTTCCAAATGGACCCGAGAAGACTCGAATTCTTTTAAAATCACTTTCTAACCTCTCTGAATCATGGTTGCTTCCACATTTAGACTATTGCTATACATTTTTCAGACTGATCTCATGAAGTAGCGTGTGTATGACACGCCAATTCGTATTTCCTACGAGCTGGAATAGTTTCTATATTTCTGGTAATGAGTTAGGGGATGCTACCACTAGATGTGCTATGTGCCTCTTTTTTGGATGTGCCCTGTGTTGATGCTTGGACTCCAGCTAAAGTATTGTTGAGTCAATGTATGTTATACCCACTATGCTTGTGCATATTCACTCCTAGTGAGGCAGGCATTTCGGCAGCAGGGCGGAGTGGGATTTTTTTCCCCATAGCATAAATTCAAGATGCTATGTTGTAGTGTTGAGTTCCACTTCGAAAGGGAACATCTCAGGTTATGACTTTAACCATGGTTCCCTGAGAGGGGGAATGAGAGCTTCTCATTGCCATCCCATTGGGCCAGCTTGCATGTCTCCTTCAGACAAAAAAAAAGTTGATAACGTGTATTATGGCAACATGACATCATGACTTTTGCGTAAACATATCTCTACGCATTTTGAGCTATCCGCGTGTATGCGCGTGTTTGCGTGTATGTCTACGCCATTAACGTCCGCGTCATTCCGCGTGTCTGAACACGCAGTCAAATCTCCAGTCATAAATGCCATTAACCCCAGTGACGGTTAGGTTAAGGGACGGGGTTGAGGTAAGTCATATATTTCAACATGACATCACGACTTTTGCGTAAACATACACGCCACTTTCGAGTCAGGTGGCGTGTTATCTCTACGCATTTTGAGCTATCCGCACGTATGTCTACGCCATTAACGTCCGCGTCATTCCGCCTGTCTGTACACGACGTCAAATCTCCAGTCATAAATGCCATTAACCCCAGTGACGGGTAGGTTTAGGGATGGGGTTGAGGTAAGTCGTATCTTTTTCTTTCCTAGGATGGTAAGGGAACAGTCATAAATGCCATTAACCCCAGTGACGGTTAGGTTTAGGGACGGGGTTGAGGTAAGTCATATATTTATATAACGTTAAGTCAACGGCGTTCATAAACACGCTGAAAAGCGATTATGCGTCTTGATAGCACGGCAAAAATGGAAATACGAATTGGCGTGGCATACACACGCTACTTCATGAGATCAGTCTGTATATTTATATTACGTTAAGTCAACGGCGTTCATAAACATGCTGAAAAGCAATTATGCGTCTTAATAGCACGCCAAAAATGGAAATACGAATTGGCGTGGCATACACGCTACTTCATGAGATCAGTCTGATTATGGGCACCATTTCTTTGCTAATGATGTTATGGACTGGAAATGAAGTTGGAGTGTGTTCACATGTGCTTCAGGCACTAGTCAAGCTGATGACTTTACCCACAGCGTCAATCAAAGTTGCAGTGTCTCCTTCCCCTTCTCAGGGAAACATGGTTAGGGTCATAACCTGAGACGGGTTTCTTAATTCTCTTTAATGACTGCTGAGGAACATTTGATAAAAACTGACAATAAAAAAAATGTAACTTGTTCAGCTACATTTCCTTTTTCACATTTGTCCTCCTTTATTTTGATTTGTGGAAATTTAATATGTTGATTTTTAGACTCAATGGCAGAGGCTGAAGACAAATGTCATCGGATTCAAAAACCTTGTCATTTAAAGAACGAAGATGGAAATGCAGTTGTTTCAAATACTGAAGAGAATGTCACACACAAACCAGCTGGAAAATCTGGAAATCCAACCGTTTCAAAGACTGGAGAGGATGTCACTCAAAAACAAGCTGGAAAATCTGGAAATCCAGTCATTTCAGAGACTGGAGAGGATGTCACACAAAAACAAGCTGGAAAATCTGGACACAAAGGATTTTTCACCTGCACAGAGTGTGGAAAATGTTACATGCATAAATCAGACCTTAAGCGACACATGAGAATTCACACGGGAGAGAATCTGTTCACATGCACTCACTGTGGAAAGAGTTTCATACATAAAAGGCACCTAAATGAGCACACGAGAGTTCACACTGGAGAAAGACCGTTCACATGCACTCAGTGTGGAAAGAGTTTCAAGCGCAAAAGCGTTCTCACCAACCATCTGCGCTCTCATACTGGAGTGAAGTCTTTCAGCTGTGATCAATGTGACAAAACATTTGCTTTGGCATCTAGCTTAAAAGCACACCTTAAAGTTCATGTAGATGTGAAGCCACACATTTGTTCTTTTTGTGGAAAGAGTTTTTTAGAATTGCACTCTTTAAAACAGCATGAGCGTGTACATACTGGTGAAAGACCTCATATGTGCTTTGAATGTGGGAAGACTTACACTACATCCAGTGCTTTAAAATCACACCAGAGAATTCATACTGGAGAGAAACCATACGAGTGCTCACACTGTGGAAAGAGTTTCTCTTATTCAAAATCATTGAAAGATCATGAGAGAGTTCATACTGGAGAGAAGCCGCACCATTGCTCTTTATGTGGGAAGAGTTTCAACCAAATATCTCATCTACAGACTCATAAGAAAAAGCATTGCCCGAAGTTGCCTCAATGAGCAAATGTCCATGTTCAGATCCATCACTCACAAATAATACACTCACAAGTAAATCATTTTTACATTCAGATTAGATGTGCTCTGTGGAAACTTTTTTTGTTCAAATTTAAAGGGACACCAGGCAGGAATGCTGTTTTTGTCAAACAGTGACCCCTAGAGTAACTGTGGAGTACTTAACGTTTTAACGTTACTGTCGTAAATACCACTCATGGAGGGTGTGACGTGTTACATAGTATACAATAGTACATTGTGTTTAATTTGTCGTTTAATGAGATCTAATATATGTTGTTAGCGGTGAGAATATTCGCGTGATTAAATACATATCCCCATGAACTTTAATGGTCCAGAGGAAGAACTTTTGCCATGTGTGTCACAGGTTTTGGGTTCTAATCCTTACTAATAGTATAGTTTATTTTCCTCATCAACACCGATTGTTTATTAGTGGCTGTATTTCAAGCAGGGACATGTTTTTTGTGCATTGGGTTTTGTGATTTCACCGTAACGAGTCTCTCAGTCCCCGCAACGGATTGAGCGCGCATTCTTTTGAAGACAGCGTGCGTCACAACAGAACACTGAATCACTGAAACTGATCGCAGCTGCAACGAGCACTTTGGTCACTTGATTTCAAAAACAACACATTTCAGATCACCTCTTATTTTAACAAATGAACTAAATGAATGCTCTAGAGTTACCTGAAGATGTTTTATTTGTTTGTATTGGTACATCCGTGCTGCGAGATGTTTCAATGGGGACATATCACCCGCAAATTACGGCTATGCTCGTGTCTGACTCTCTGACTTTCTTCTAAGCTGGTTATCTCTCTTAAGGCTAGTAGTCAAATGTTTATGAGCAATTAGATTACCATATTAAAGATCCCCTATCATGGATTTTTAAAAATGACTGTTCATATGGTGTGGAATATAGCTCTAAGGGAATGAAAACATCCTGCAAAGATTTATATCTGAAAGTCCACCGTATATAAAGTTATTGTCTTTCAAAAGTGAGAGTCGACTCTGAGTTTATGAAATGAATTGTTTTTGAAACGATTCATTAGCTGTTACGTCGTGACGTAGATAGGTCATTGGCCGCTCCCAACAACTGCGCGTGCATACGGAAGTGTAAACTTGAAGTCTAGTCTAGAACACATTCAAATACTTCAGCTGAATAGTATCATGTCGAGAAGACGCTGTATTCTACATTACAAAGACAGTTCAGCCACTTTTTTCCATTGTCCAGAGACGAGCATGTGAAGAATCAATGGTCAGAGTTCATATTTGCAACGCCTGAACCTTGTGTTCTCATCATTTTAATGACGAATCATTCAAAATTCAAAAACCTAAATGAATTCAAATGTGAATTCGCAAGCCGGTTGTTCCTGAAGGAGGGCTCAGTATCCAGTATGGATCAGGTTCGTCCTCCTCCGAATCACAACCTGTAAGTAATATTAATAATGTTTGCTACTATGTTTTCTGTAGCATGCACAATAAAGTTATATTGTGTTTTGTGTGTTGTGTACACTCCGCTCAGCTTCTAAGCGGGGTAAAGTTAGTTTTGTTTTTGATATTCACCAGACATTCATTGAAAAATGGCAATTACCTCCTAAACGACTTAGCCAAATCTTCTTCGCTCTATATAATAAGCACTGTCCCTCAAAAGCCCCCGCAATGTGAGTATCGCCAGGAAAGCTCGCTCTTGACGGAGACAAGTGCACGGTGCACTTTTTCTGACACGTTTGTTTAAACACTATACAATTTTCAACACTTGACAAGCTATAATCCTGGTTCTGGGCTTTCCGTTGCCGACAATCTCTGCCTACGGTTTAACAATAACAACTGACTGGGTCATTTGACCAATCGCCGCAGATTCGCGTCACTCAAAGGAGGTGTTTGGGAAAATGAATCGTCGAACGAATCATTTGGGAGTCGTTGAGCAAATCAGTTAAAAATAAATTCATATTATAAGACAAATAAAGTGTTTTTTTTGTCCTTGCATGCACGTTAAACTGTTTTTGGGAACTCCTAAAACAAAAATAGGAACATTTCAAATACTATGATAGGGGCTCTTTAATTTGCACAGTCACGTTGAGCCAAAGCACCTAAACAATGGTGTTTACAATCCCTCTTCTTGTATTATACTGTATAATGAAATGGAAATGTGTTGTGTGTGGATGTTCTGTTCCAGTGAAGTCCTGACAAAACTCATCCACAAACGGAAAAGACAATGTCTATATTTTTTTGGAATTGTGTTTGCAGGGGTTGTTTATTATTATCAGCATGTGACCATAAGGAATAATCTCCAGGACAATTCAACAGGTGAGACGAGTCCTTCCGAAAATGTTGATTCACCCGTGACCCTTACTAAAGTTTCCATACTATACAACAAACCTTTTTTTCTGGATTGTTTTATTTTAAATGATTTTCTAATTGTACTGCTGTGAATCATGCTAAAGTTTTAAGTGATACACAAAACTGGAGTACTTAAAGTATACGCTTTGAATTTCAAACTATTCCTTTGTCTCTATACTTTGTGCACATTCACACGCTTAAGCCTAATATGCTCTTAGTTTCCTGTTTACACTATGGTCTATATGACCCCAAAATGTATAGAATGATTGTACAAGATCGCAATTCTCGCGCATGCGTCGTGGAAATCTAAGGAAGTCTCGTTTCTGGCCTACAAGGAAGAAAAGAAATAGTCGAATAAACTCGTTATTTTTGTTTGTTTTTTCGCACAAAAAGCATTCGCGTCGCTTGATAAACATATAGTTGAGCCACGGTAGTCACGTGGGATATTTAAACATTTTCTTCATTGACTTTCTGGGCCATCAAGAGGCAGTCCCTTAGGAGCCAATGTGGTAGTTATACAGCTCTCAAATTTAATCAAAAATATCTTTATTTGTGTTCCGAAGACGAACGAAGGTCTTACGGGGTTGGTACAGCATGGGGGTGAGTAATTAATGACTTAATTTTCATTTTTGGGTGAACTAACCCTTTAAGAAAGAAACTGTTTTGTCCATAGATACTCACCAGAGGGCTTTACTGGATGTGGCCAACTGCTTACGCCATAACTTTTGTGATACATTTTGTGAATGCATGTATGACTAAACATTATACAAGACATTAAAAATAAATATTCTTTCAAATAATCGAATTTTGGTAGTTTTTGATGCGTTTTGAAATGTCTGTTGTTACCAAATACCACAGAAGTTGCTACATAAGAAACACCTAAAGGACAAGACTTAGAATCAGATTGTAGTTGCATATTATTTATTTTAATGAACCAAATGTGAAAAGATAATTAACTTTAGAATTGAGAAGAAATTAATTTAATAATATATAAAAAGTAGCAGCATTATGCAGAAATGAACACTAAATAACAATAGAATTTTTTGATTATCACATTGTGAACACTGAACATAAAAGCAATAACAAGCTACAAAAAAATGAACAAGTATCATGAACAAAAATCAGTCCACGCACTTCTGGCACAAGAACACGGTGTGAGCAGAACAAATGGCTCTTTTGCATTTTGTGCAATGCTTATCCGTTTTTGAATCCTTGGCCTGTGGACAAACCTGACACCTTTTTCTTTTGAATGATGAAGTTTCAGTGGAGGGGCCTGGAGCGTCGGAAGCATCTTGTTTCCTCTTTACCATTTCTGCAGAGCCTGGTGCATGAGGCATGCTTTTCCGTCGCTCCATGTGAGGGGACACGCGAGCTTTCCCCAGCTCTTCTAGGAAGAGCCTCCGCTTGAAATTCTTCCCTCTTTCCCATGATGGATTTACCTCCCTCCAAACCACAAAGTCATTTACAGGAGCAGATACATCCAGGATGGTAGAGAAGACAACCATTGGCCAACGGTTTGTTTTTCGCTTGCAACTGTAGCTTGCAACCATCTGGAATATTGCGAACACACACATACACACACAAATTAGTATATCTGCTGGCAAAATAAATGCCACACTGTCACCAACTTTGAAAAAAAAGAAATGCATCAAAATATAAAATTTGTAAATACCTTGTCAAGGTTCTCAACTCCACCTTTGCAACGATTATAGTCCAAGATGACCTCTGGCTTCTTGTCCTCCCTGTCACTCACTTTGGCATATTTGTGGGATGTGCTCATCAGCAGCACATTTTTACCCCTTTTGGGGCACTGGGACACAAGACTGTGTGTCTCAGCGAAGGCAAAGATAGAGGAAAAACAAACTCGGTCCCTCGTTGTCAGGAGGGCAGGTGGAAGTTCAGGCTTGTTTTTCCTAACTGTGCCAACCATTTACGGGATTAAAAACCTGCCATGATTCAAAACTGAAAATAAAGTTCTGAAAGGTTGAAACTAAATGTTCAAAACTTCTAAATCTTACAAAAATTTTTTTGCAAGATCGAAAAATAAGATTTGCAAGCTTGCAAAATATAAAAAAAATATCTGCAAACATTATGATTTTTTTTAGATTTCCTGCTCAGAACTTCAACATTTTATTTACAATGTTGCACAAACAAATTTTCAGTTTCAAATTTGTCAGTGTTCACTGTATTAGTTTGTTTTCCAGGTTTGAAACCTTGCAAATGGTGATCTGAAAACTGGTGTGCGAATGAGTGAGAAAAAGTTTTGAAACTCTGAAAACTGAGGGTCGACAGGGTGAAACTTATTACATTACATTACATTTGCACTCATTTGCAGACTATTTTTTTTCAGAGCTGAGTTTGCAACACCTACTTCGCAGAGATACGCCTTCACAGTTGCGAGCTTGCGACTCACGTGATTTGTGGCAGCGTTGTTACGCAGCTCTGCTCTGAAACTCAGACTGAGCCAGAGAATGTCTAATTGAAGAGAATTGGCACTGGCTGGTTACTTCCGGGTTCTGGACTGGCTGCAGTAACGCGTCTCTGTCCATGCGGGGGCGCTCGCGGTCGAGTGCAGAATGAATGGGAGTCAATAGGGTTTCACCCCCAGAAATCCACTTTTCTCAGGATGTAATTTATTGTCAAGTAATTTGAAAGTTGCATTCAAAAGGGAGGGCTAAGAAAATACACTCAGCTGAAAATTGCATTTTTAAGTTCACTTATCTGTTCTAAAAATCCGTTCAAAAATGTGATGACGTCACACAATAGCAGAATGCTAGCGTGTTCCGGCCAACAACGGCCTGACCTGTAAGAAATCAAAAGGACATAAAGAATAATCAACAATAAAATCTATTTAACGACAAGCAGGTGAAAGAGACACTTTTAGTCGTTTAGCCCCATAGACTCCCATTCATTCTGCTCTCGCCCGTGATCACCTCTAGTGGAATTCTAATGGAACTGCAACCAAGGTGATGCACAATGGGGCTAATAGGAAATGCCAAGGCTCTCCGTTAGACGGGCTCTGACTGAGCGCAAATGAAGCATCGCAACCTCGAAAATTAAAAAATGACGGCAGAGTCAGACATCGTGAACAATGTTTCTATGTGCAGTTTGTCAACATATAACATTAGACGTCGTCTTTTTGTCTATTAACTGTACCTAACATTAGTCGTTCGCGGTCAAAACACTGGTGTAAACACAGTTTGATGTTGCGATTTTCAGTGCCTAGAGCCTGTTAAACTTGAGCCAACCAACCCCGTGACGTCAACTGCACAATGGCGGCGCCCTGGCAGCGAAATATATAACGTGTTTTCTTTTTTTCTTCTGAATGTTTACATTTGTAATGTTTCTTATATAATTGTTTATTATATTGGAAATCTATCTTGTAAATCATGTAAACTTGATTCACTGCTTCATTTCCCCTTTAAGTCAAATTACATTATAAAAAATTACCTTATTTACCTTATTTATTTACAACCTTACCGGTAATGTCTCATGGAAACATAAGTGTTCTGTCGTGGACTCGTGGGTTAATCCTGTTGTTGTGGCTTAAAAATTAATCCTCAAGTGTGGATTGTCGTCTACTGTTTGCGATCCAACGTCACCTCTAGTAAGTGTATTTTATGATTTTTGAGCAAATAGTCATTTCAGTCTGTCAGCCAATTCAACATCAAATTATGCGTCTAAAGTAAATGCAAACCAATTGTTTGCATTTGCAGATGTAAATGCAAACCAATTGTTTTATTAAAACATTATAATTACATTGTAATTAAATGACCAATTGAACATGTTTGGCCTTAGCAAATTTTTTTAGCAAAAATCAAGTGAACCAAATAACGATCACTTACTAAAGGCCACTATAAAAAAAAGTATAAAAAACAAAATGCAGATCATATAATGATTTTGCAGGCATTTGGTGAGTGTGTTGGGTTTAAAGATTATACACATAACGACATTTCAGAATGGCCATTTCCTGCTTCTATCCTAAAGGTGAATGGTGATGCAACGATTTCTTTGGTTAACCATTCCCGCCCAGCAGAGCAGACAGTTGTTAGTACTCAACTAAGTCCACAACAACTTTTTAAGTAGGTAAAGGAAAAGCTAACGGTTGAACATGTTTGGCCTGAACAGAATAAACAAATGTCAATGATCACTTAATGTAACATTCCTGTCTGCCTAACCAACAAGTTTTGACCAGATGGCTTTCCGTATTTCTACGTGCCATGCTGTCACATTAAGAGGAGCAGGAACCATTCTTAAAATGTCATCAAGTATGTGCCAGGTGCTGTCCTCACGGCATGGCCAGAAATATCTATTCGGGCCAACACGGTGCATGCACTTCACTTGGGCATATCCTTCATCTTTTGCCACGATGATTCCTGGGTAGATCTTCTTGTCATATGTCAGGATACACCATTTTCCTATAATCTGGTCATCATTCCAGTCGATCTCCTGGGGTCCCTGAAGTTCTTCTGTCAGGTGCTCCTGTGACTGGATTGGTTGAGGTCTGACTGGTGTGCTTGAGGTAGCTGACAGTGAAGAGAAGGTGAAGTGGTGAGTGTTGAAACATGTGCTGGACAGGTTATTCAGTGTAGCACACATCCCTGCTTACATCCCTGGAGATCAAGTGGCCTTTTTCTGTTGGTGACCACTTGGTGTATTCGCATTGTCCCAGGGACCGATGGGATGTTTGCTGGAATGTTACGGTATGCATCCACAATATTCTCATTTTCCACATAAAAGAGCTTCACTGTGGTGCCAGTGGTCAGCAGCGCTCGGTAGAGTGTGATGGCATCAGCAAAACAGACAGGCATATAGTCTTAAGTTGTCCACCCCTATTACTCTTACGAATATATGTCCCCATAAATTAAATTAAGTTACCCATGACTTGTACCTACTTTTAACTCCCCATAAATACCCATAGAAATGACATCATGCACAGTCTCTGCAGCCACCGTTGACCTACTAGCCTTATTCCACAACCCTGTGCATTTTGTGGTGGCACTTCTGTAAACAGGTTTTGTTCCGGGTGTTGACAGTAACCACTTGTCAATATCAGTGCATGATACCAGGTTTAGGGTGTGTGACGCACATCTCTGATGTAGCGGCAACGTGATCACAGTATCATCTTCATCACCACCATCATCATCAAAAACAACACGGGTCTGCAAGGCCTCACTGATGTCAGTAAACGTCACCTCATCATCCTTATCATCCTCATCATCATCCCGCTCCATCTGATACATTTTGAAGGCCTTTACAAAATTTGAGCCATTATCTGTGACTGTTGTGGTGATTTTGAATGATATTCCATATGCGGAGTAGATATGATCAAGCTCTGTTGCAATTTTGTCGTATGTATGGCGTCCATTGAACCTCCTGCATGCCAGGGCTGCCTTACCTCGCTCCATGCTTTGCGGATTTGTCCAATGCGCCGTTATGCATGCTAACTTCTCAAACATTTTTTTGAGCTCTGCATTCATTTGAGAATATTGGGTGTCTATATAGTTTGAAAACGCCTTTCTACACGGTAGGAATAAACCCTCCTCTGACCGGTATTTTGGCAACTAGTGCCCTGAATGAGTTCGACTCAACTGTAGATAATGGCAGCATATCCTCCACTACATACCTGGCTACCGCTCAGAGATCTAGTTGGTTTGATGAAAAAAAAAAAAAAAACAGCTTCATCAGTTATAGTAACGCGCCACATTTTTTGGCAGTAACGGTAACGTTGTTATTAAGATGAGAAGAGTAATCAATTAGATTACTCATTACTGGAAAAAGTAATGCCGTCACTGTTAATAAGTTATATTAATAAACACCCTGATTGTAAGTGATCTACTCCTTTAATGCTATAAATATAGATTTGATTTTCCATGGTTATGTCTGTGTTCATATTCATTAAGCTAACCATAATAAAAAAATCTCACATCAAATAATTGTGCACTATATTTGTGTATGTACTGTATAATTGTGAGTATCTTGAACTCTCCTGTCCAAGCACTTTTAAGAGAACGATCATGACGATCATTAGCATCATCACCCAACAATTATAATTAGATGAATTCATTAAAGAATCCCTTCTTTCTAATTTATTTAATTCAGATTTGACCATGGATGTGTTTCATGACTTAAAATAAATAATATGTAGTTTTTTTTTATAAAGTTATTCAGCTCTAAACTGATGCAAAAAGAAGTAGGCTACACATTATTTAACTGCATGTTATTAAATTGTACATTTTTTATAGTAATTTCGTGCATGTGTATCATGTTTTTGTCTCAAACAGTTACCTCTGTACTGCTGACAAATTGAATTTACCCAAATATTTTATTGCAGTGTTCCAATCCATCGGGGGCAGCAGTCTAAGCAGAGATGCCAAGACTTCCCTCTCTCTAGCCACTTCCTCCAGCTCTTCCAGGGGGACACCGAGGCGTTCCCAGGCCAGCCGGAAGACATAGTCCCTCCATGTCACCTCAGCTGACCGCTCTCGATGTGGAGGAGCAGCGGCTCTACTCTGAGCTCCTCCCGAGTGACCGAGCTTCTCAACCTATCTCTAAGGGATTGCCCAGCCACCCTGCGGAGAAAGCTCATTTCGGCCGCCTGTATCCGGGATCTTGTCCTTTTGGTCATGACACAAAGCTCATGACCATAGGTGAGAGTAGGAATGTAGATTGACTGGTAAATCTAGAGCTTCGCCTTGCGTCTCAGCTCCTTCTTCACCACGACAGACCAGTACATCGACTGCATTCCTGCAGAAGCTGCACCGATCCATCTGTCAATCTCCTGTTCCATCCTTCCCTCACAGTGAACAAAAACCCCAAGATACTTAAACTCCTCCACTTGAGGCAGGATCTCTCCACCAACCTGAAGTGGGAAAGCTACCCTCTTCAGACTGAGGACCATGGCCTCGGATTTGGAGGTGCTGATTCTCATCCCAGCCGCTTCACACTCGGCTGCAAACCATCCCAGTGCATGCTGAATGTCCCGGTCTGAAGGGGCCAACACGACAACATAATTCAAGATAAATTCTATCCATAACCGGCGACAAAAGGCAGCCTGCACCGGGGAGAAGTCTGACTTAATGCCTGCAATGCGAACCAAGCTCCTGCTTCGGTCGTACAGGGACCGGACAGCGCTTAGCAAAGGACCCTGGACCCCATACTCCTGGAGCACCCTCCACAGGCTGCCGCGAGGGACACAGTCGAATGGCTTCTCCAAATCCACAAAGCACATGCGGATTGGTTGGGCAAACCCCCATGAATCCTCCAGCACCCTGTAGAGGGAATAGAGCTGGTCCAGTGTTCCACAGCCTGGACGAAAACCGCTGGGATGGCAGACGGGGTGGTGGTCCCTATTTTTAAGAAGGGGGACTAGGGGGTGTGTTTCAACTACAGGGGGATCACACTTCTCAGCCTCCCTGGGAAAGTTTATGCTGGAGTACTGGAGAGGAGAATACGACCAATAGTGGAACCTCGAATTCAGGAGGAACAGTGTAGTTTGAGCCGTTGAAATATTTTAGTGGAATTGGTCATGTATACATGTACATTTCTTGTTGTACTTTCAGCATATTTTGAAGCTAATCAGAAATATAACTTAATTATTTTAATCTCTTTACTAATCTTTATTGTTTTTTCTCTATGCTGTGATATTTGAAACCCTTTCAGAAACAGAGATGGTTACTCTGAATTTAGATGTACTACGAGCTCCATCAGTGTGTTCTTCATCTTCTCCATCAACTGCAACAAACAGCCTGTCTTGCCTTGCATCTCACTAGAGGCTTCCAGGCCAAGCCTGACCTTCACACAAATGCCCAGCATTTCCCTTGGGACAATATGACTCCTGAAATCCGAATGGCAATCTCTACAGGAAAAAGACCAAAACCTGCAGAAAGGCGCCAGATGGTTAGAGTTCTGGTTGACGAAATGCGCAAGTTTGAACTTTTCCCAACACGTGCACAGTGTCTTACAGTCTGTAAAAAGATTGTAAGGGTGAACCCTAACACTTTTGGAGACAAATTTCCAAACGGCACATTAATAGGAGCGGGATATACATCACTCCTAATTCAAGTGAAGACGAGGGTTGAAAATTTGAACCGTGAGAGCAGCTTTGTCTGTCATCGAGCAAAGCCAAACTCAGGATGCAAAAGAGGACCAACGGACACCTATGGCCGTGTGAGATTTGAACCGCACCTTCCCCCTGCAGAGACTGCAGAAACAATAGAGTCGAAACGTCAAAGACTACATGACATTTACAGCCATGATGGAATTGGCAGTGTAGAGAGTTGTGGTGCAACGGATTATCATTGATCCGTGATTCGTTCGGATCAATGTCTTCGGTTCGGCACACACGTGATCCGCGGATTGATTATGAAAAAAAAAATGTGCGCATGTTCAGTCAACGCACAGCTTCGTCATAGCGAGCGGAGGAACGGAGAAGCTTGAACGTCCCTGTCATTTAAATCACCTGTATGGGACCAATTTGGATTTCCCATCAAATATAACATGAAGGAAAGAGGTTAGTAGATAAAACCGAGACGTATCACCGAGGTAATTTAAGCAGCCCCTAGTTGCATAATCAGACCGGGCTAAAGCCATCACAAATGCTATCGGTGTGTTTATAGCTGCAGACATGAGGCCATATTCGGTTGTGCAAAACGAGGGCTTTAAACACATGCTGAAAGTTACGACATGAACTGTTGTGGATGAACTATCCCGAGCATCTGTTGCGCTCACGACAGACGGGTGGACTTCTAGGGGAACGGCGAGCTAAGTGACGATAACCGTTATCGTCACATAGCTCTCACCGCTCACAATTTAAAAGTGTTAATAAACAAAAAGACAAAACTTATGTTTATTTGTCTTGTCTTTTTTTTTTTTGCTGATCCGAAAAATGATCCGATCCGTGACTCTGATCCGAGAAACGATCCAATCCGTGAGTTTTTTTGATCCGTTGCACCCCTAGTAGAGAGAGCAGAAGTAAACACTCTTATGGAGACTACATTCTGTCTTCAGTAGAAGACATTAGGAGCCAGTGGCCATACCTCTTCCACCAGAAGTCTATTTGTGCCCACTTCAAGTTCAAGTTTTTTTTTTTTTTGTAAATTTGGAGTGCTATCAGTACAGAGAACAACAACAAAAATCGGTGTTGCTTACATAGTGTTATCCTCTTTTTAATATTTGCACCCTATTGACCAGAGTTCTCCTTTAAGTGATGATTTGTATTCTGGTTTGTGTATTGTGTCCTCTTCAGGTTGCTGCATCTGCAGCTGATGTTGAGAAGAAACTTCTACCTGGAAGTCCTCGTCTTATTTTACTGGGTTTGTAGGGTGATATCAGGTAAAATGGGCCATCAGGTAAAATGGGCCATTTAAGGTTTGGGGGTCCCAGCTTCTCTGGAATTTAAAGCCAATGACTGCAAAGGATTTCAAACTGTTGTCATAACTGTGCTTGACAAATAACAGGTGATAAGATTGGTTTATGGTTGCTATGGTGGGCGGGGGAATAATTCAAATCGAGACTACACCAAAAAGCTGCATGGTAAGTAGCCTGGCATACCAAATTGCACTGAACTATTATAAGGATGATACATCAATAAAAAAACAAACATGCTCATAAAAAAACTATGCATACTGTCTGTCTCGATGGCATTAATCAGAAATAATGTTGTTAGTTTGGTATATAAACATATTTTTTGTAAAAGTGATGTTTTTCTTGGCGGCCCAATTTACCTTAACCCACTAAGGTAAAATGGGCAACATGGTTTCAGCTAAAATGGGCCATCATCTTTGACACACAGGCACACACACACACACACACACACACACACACACACACACACACGCACGCACGCACGCACACACACACACACACACACACACACACAAATAGACACAGACTCAGACACAGATACACACAGATAGAGACTCAGACACACAGACTGACACACAGACACAGAGACTCAGACAGGCTCAATTTTAATTTTCAAATTGAAATCAGACTGAGACAGACACACAGATACAGACACACAGACTCAGACACACTCAGACACACAGACTCAGACAGACACAGAGACTCAGACACAGAGACTCAGACACACAGACTTAGACAGAGACAGACACACAGACTCAGACACAGACAGACTCAGACACACAGACTCAGACACAGACTCAGACACAGGAACTCAGACTCAGACATACCGACTCAGACACAAAGACTCAGACACACGGACTCAGACACACAGACTCAGACACAGACACACAGACTCAGACAGACACAGAGACTCAGACACAGAGACAGACACAGAGACTCAGACACACAGACTCAGCCACACAGACTTAGACAGAGACAGACACACAGACTCAGACACACAGACTCAGACACAGGAACTCAGACTCAGACATACCAACTCAGACACAGGAACTCAGACTCAGACATACCGACTCAGACACACAGACTCAGACACACAGACTCAGACAGACACAGAGACTCAGACACAGAGACTCAGACACACAGACTCAGCCACACAGACTTAGACAGAGACTGACACACAGACTCAGACACAGGAACTCAGACTCAGACATACCGACTCAGACACAGGAACTCAGACTCAGACATACCGACTCAGACACAGAAACTCAGACTCAGACATACCGACTCAGACACAGGAACTCAGACTCAGACACACAGACTCAGACAGACACAGAGACTCAGACACACAGACTCAGCCACAGGAACTCAGACTCAGACATACCGACTCAGACACAGGAACTCAGACTCAGACATACCGACTCAGACACAGGAACTCAGACTCAGACATACCGACTCAGACACACAGACTCAGACACAGACTCAGACACAGACACACAGACTCAGACACACAGACACACAGACTCAGACACATACACACAGACTCAGACACAGACACACAGACACAGACACACAGACTCAGACACACAGACTCAGACACAGACTCAGACACACAGACAGACACAAACAACGCACGCACACACTGACAGACACACAGACACACACGCACAAATTTTTGTTTTTAAATGGCACATATGAACTATGTTTGTTTAATTTGGCTGTATAAGAAATTGTGTTTAAATATAATTGATGATAAATTGCTATTTCCCTTTGCAATTTGACTGGCCCATTTTACCTGAACAGCTGGCCCATTTTACCTGAAAGGGCTCATGCAAAAAAACTCGGCACTTCTGATGTTTCAGGAACTGTAGGGCCTAAATAATTTTATTTTATTACAAAATTTCAACACAAATGTGTCAAAAACAGTCATAATTAATCATAAAAACACATGGATACTGCATATATGGTATTGTATTATTGTCCCAAACAATTTACCAAAAAGTGGCCCAATTTAGCTGATATCACCCTATGTTTAGAAGAAACATTGACAAATAGGGAAGATACAGTACAATAAAATAAAACATTTCTAATTTGTTTACAGTTGTTAAAGGATAGTTCACCCAAAAATAAAAATTGTCATCGTTTACTTACCCACATGTTCCAAACCTGTATAAACTAATTTGCTCTGGTGAATACTCCACACTGTTGTTGTTTTTTGCTATGGAAGGCAATGGTGCCTCACAACTGTTGGGTTACAAACATGCTTCCAAATATATTCTTTTGTGTTCAGCAGTAAATTAAGACAGCATTACATTTTTGGGTGAACTATCCATATCCATTTACAATGAAGTTTTCTCAAAGGCAGATCTTTAAATGAGTTGTGCCAATGTTTTCATTATTGTTGTTATATATTTATTTATTTATTTTGTTTGTTTGTTTTGTTACTTTGTTTGTCATTTTGTCAAAATGAACAAATCTTTTTCCGAGTCATTTGGTTCATTCAACGAACGAAACAAACTAATTGACTCTGAAAAAGATTTGTTCATTTTGATGAACAAGTTTGAACAGGAGAGTCACAAACGCGCATCACAGAACAGAGCAAGGCGACCATTTGAGCTTATAAAACTTAAACATTCTTTTTTTTTTTTTAAATGAGCAATCGTTTCGTTTGATAAGACCCTTATTCATCGTCTGGAGTCGTTTAAAGCCCTTTGAGCAGTTTCCAGTTTGTACTGAAAAAAGTGTCTTTTGGACCTTGAACCATTTGGTTCCCATTGAAGTCCATTATATGGAGAAAATCCAGGAATGTTTTCATCAAACACCTTAATTTCTTTTCAACTGAAGAAAGAAAGACATTTTAAAGGTCCTTCTTTTTTACTGTCCTCTGTCAATGTAAAGGATTATATCTGTATGATTTTATACAGTCTCAATTTGTGAGAGTAATTTTTGAAAATGTTTTTAGGTTAGAAAACATGAAATGAGGTTTATTTATTATTAAATAAAATAGAAGATGAAAGCAATAATGTATAATGGACCAATGGACCATACTCTGATCAAACTTAAACGGTTAGTTCTGTTTTGTACATTTAATGAAATGTACATGGCGCCATCTTGAGTGATCAGTACGTGTATAACTACAACACTGTCTTTGAGCTGGTAGGAAAGATAAGGCTACTCTCAGAAAAAAAAAGGTACAAAAGCTGTCACTGGGGCTGTACCTTTTCAAAAGGTACACTTTTGTATACCCAAAGGCTGCATATTGGTACCTTAGTGGTACATATTAGCACCTAAAATGTACATATTAGTACCTAAATGTACATATTAGCACCTAAAATGTACATATTAGGACCTAAAATGGACATATTAGCTCCTGAAATGGACATATTAGCACCTAAAATGTACATATTAGTACCTAAAATGTACATATTATCACCTAAGTGTACATATTAGCTCCTGTAATGGACATCCCAGACAGCAAACTGACATTGAATCAACGTGGAAACGACGTCTCTCATGACATTGAAACAACGTTGATTTTGCTCATCAAATTAACGTTGAACCAACGTCAGACGCGGCATTCTTCAAAGCTAAATGAAAATCGAAAATTGGTTTGCTTTCATAACGTTGAAACAACGCGTTGATTTCAAGTTGATTTTCCGTTAGTTTTGAAAGAATGACGCGTCTGACGTTGGTTCAACGTTAATTCGATGAGCAAAACTATGTCAGATCAACGTTGTTTCGATGTCATATTTCCACGTTGATTCAATGTCAGTTTGCTATCTGGGATATTAGCACCTAAAATGTACATATTAGCACCTAAAATGTACATATCAGCACCTAAAATGTACATATTAACACTTAAAATGTACACATTAGCACCTAAAATGGACAAAAGTTTACCTTTTGAAAAGGTACAGCCCCAGTGACAGCTTTTGTACCTTTTTTCTGAGAGTGTATGGGACCTTGTGCTTTAAGTGAGTTGCCAAACTTCAGAGTGACAAATGCATTCCCTCCAAATGTAATGCATGACTTTTTAGAGGGAGTTTTTGTAATTGGTTTTAAAAGGCCTTGCACAACGAAAAAGTTGTCAGTGTGCAGGAGGTTAGCATTAGCACGCTTTCCATTTGGACAAATTGACTCCTCTCATAAACCAAGACCAATGTCTGAAAGACTTCTTTCTGATGGACAAATAATCGGGGAAGCTGTGGAAAAGTGGACTTTGCTTCGGACAATCCCATTAATCATTGGGAACAGAATAAGCAAAAGCGACAAGAATTGGCAGCCCATTCTTTGTCTAAGCAACATTGCAGAAATACTACTGGCACCAACAATAAGTATACATTGGATCAGTCCTTTAGCTGAGTTAATAACTTCATTTTTAACAGTTTTTAAAAGTTACCAACATTCTTCAAAATATCTGTTGTGTTCAACAGAAGAAAGAATCGCATGCAGTTGAACAATTTGGGGGTGATTAAATGATGATAATTTTCATTTTTGGGTGAGCTATTCCTTTAATTGTGAGCAAATCAGAAACCAGGCATGGTTAACCATGTTCTCTCACTCCATCCAACTTTCTATCTTTTTAATATTTTTAAAAATATTTGCATCACTGTGAAACCCCCTTTTTTGGTTCTTCCTGACACCTTTATTTTTAAGAGTGTAGACAATGAAATGCATCTCTGGGCTCTTAATTATGTCTACTTACCACGAATTATGGTTCGAATTATGGTCGACCATGCAAAGATTTTGTGGTAGGATCTTCTGCCACACATTTGAGATGATAGTAGTCCGTAGGATACAATCATTCTCTTGTGTTCTAAGAGAAAGGTCTTTATAATGGCATAAGCAATACCTGCAGACCCGTCCACTACTGAATGAACAGCTGAAGCCTGCAAGAGCATGGGCTGAGAGATTATCAGACACTGTAACAAGCGTACCTCGGACAGAAAGCTCTTTTCCTTTCCACACCAGTTCTATACCATTACTTTCCAATTTTTTTCAGATCAGAAATGAGTGGTTAAACCATTTTTTCTCCATATTTTCTCAAAGTATTGTATTTCACAAGCAACAGAAGATGAATGTGCTTTAAACTGGCTCTGTAGGATGATTGTTTCCTAGGGTGAAGTAAAACGTAGAGACTTTGTGCAGCAGTGTTCTAGATCCAATTGGATTTACAACCTCAAACTCATCATTATATAAATTAATTCAGAAAAAGTGGTCTTCACTATTCCAAATTGTCTTTCTGTAAATTGCACAGTCATTGTACTGATTCAACATATTACCCTCTTTTCAAAAATATGCTGTAATGTTGACGGATCACTAACAATTAATTTCAAAAATTTTAATTTGGAACATATCAAGTTCATGAGTAGTGCTAACAGCACAGAAGCAATGTTGAACAAAATCAGAATCATTTAAAAAGGAAAACAGTGGATTCCTGGTGTCAATATTTAAATTATCAAGGCATTTACTGAATATGTCCTTGCATTTATGATGAAAAAAAGAGGGCTTCAACTTTATTAACTACTTCTGTTTGAACACATCTCTATCTAACATGTTTTTCTTGAAGTTTTAAAGAAAATAAAGCCAAAAGGTCTTTTCAGAGTTTCAGTAAGCATTTCAAAAAAATTAGAAATTGACAGGCCATGGTTCTCTTTGGAGTCAATTGGATTAGTCTCTAGAACAGTGGTCAAAGTAACTGGTGCCTCATCAATCTCAGATTGGTTCCTGACAGTGGATTTATGAATATGCCTTAAATGATTTTGTAAGGATTTCACTCTGGAGAATACACAGGGACAGCCATCCAGTCCACACGTCACAGAAAAGCAAACTGCAAAAAGGTGCAATTTTACTACCTTTCTAGTTTTGACACGGCTAGCTGAAGGATGTTCACTTTGAATTAATTTCAGATAATTAAGGGGTAATTTACATTTCATTTGTACATAGAGTCTGGCCTCTCTCCATTGAGAAACGTTTACTTCCTATAACAACATTTTTTCATAACATTACTGGTATCATTGCGTCACCAATATGTGCCCCATATACAACAATATTCTGCCTAATTGGTTCCCGCTAGAACTATGAACATTTTAATGGATTACAACTCAGCACACAAAATATGAAAACAAAAATAATTAAGTTTTGATGAAGTTCACAAACAATCTTAATTACATTTCACAATTTTTTAAACCAGCTACATAGGCAACGCAGATTTTTGTCGTTTTGGTCTGTACTGACAGCACTCCAAATGTACAAAAAAAAATTAGCTCAATGTTAAAATTGACCGGAGTTCTCCTTTAAGCAAATATTTTTTATAAAAACAGGAAAACAAAAACGTATACATATGTCTGAACATATGTGTTCACAAAATCAATGTCTGAATTTTTTATGAAATAAAGGAATTTACTGGAACAAAAAATGGAAAATAAACCAAACATTTCAGAATATCCCAAATTTTATTGTGAAGTTTTACAAATTGCAGACAACATCATCTGTCGCCATTGCTTATTTGGGGACATTTAATTTAATTTCCAACAATAGTATTGATCTGCTTACACTGACACCATTATATGAGATCTGAACTGAGATGAACAATGACATCCCGGTTTTCTCCAAAGTGACTAGCTATAATTATGTTTTGCGGCAGCTTAATCCATGCTTCATTGGAATTGCAGTGGTCGCAAAACCGCCGAGCTCTCTTTCTCGTGTTATTGTCAGCAGCTGGTTGTCCCTTCCACGATGAAAGGTAATATGTCCAGCTGCATCTTTAGATATATATCGAAATCGTCGTCCATTACGATTTCCCGTATATCTAAATATGTTTAGTGAAAGGTAAAACTTCCGAAATCTTGTAAACAATGCATGACGTAGACGTGCGAGAGATCACTTCCGGCGTAACGTCTGGAGACGGTTCAGTTAGACATCTGATTCAGATCAGATCGACGGCTGTTAACAAGAGGTAAAAACGATATAAATACTGTTCGTTTTCTCACACAAACCGCTCGTTTCGTGTCTTAGGCCATCAGCGTGTACTTACATTTTGTGGTCAATCGGGGAAACGTGGAGGCAAAATAACAAAATAATTAATCAGAATACCTAGCAAAAGTTTCTCCTGCTCCTAGCTCATGGACAGCTCCTACTCACACTCTCCGCCTCTGCAAGTTTCGGAAGGGAATGATTCAGATTTCTCATGCCACAGCCACTAGAAGACAGATGGGTTGCTCACGTCACATCTACGTCGTCAAGCTCTGTTTGAGTCGGTTTGAGTCTACGTGTCAGGAACGGAAGTGCTAAAAAAAATCGCTTTTGGCTAAGCTCCGCCCCCCTTAGTTACTGTTGCTACATCCGTCAAACTTCATCTGCGCTCTGCATGGCTTATGCTGTAACAGCTCTTCCTGCTGGAATGTTATCAAACTTTTATAAAGCACTAAAAGCAGCAAATAAAGCGTCCGATAGACGTAGGCAAAAGGGGCTGCAATGTGCGTTCGAAGGCTATATTCAAGACATACAGGTGAAACGCAAGAAACAACAAGGCATCCAAAATGGAGGCAAACGCATAACGTTACCGGTCACAGATGAACCACCGCATATCCTACTAATCGAAACGGAGGCTGAGACTAACAATATCAGGGAGCAACACTGTTCATGCAAAGCTGGGTAGGTCTCTATTCACTTCTATAATCGTTATTACAAAGCAAACGGACTACACGAGTATAACGTTGTATTTATTAGCAGCGTGTGCTAGCGTATCAACAACCGGTATGAGAACCGAAATCATAACCTAAAACATTATAAAATGGTCTAACTAATATAACTTCAGAGTAAGGTTAGAAGCAAAAAAAGATGTGCTTGTTGATCTTTGCGGGGTTTAGCTGACTGAAGACATCCACACAGTTTAATCCAAAGACGACACTTGTCAGGATTTTACTTCGGTTTTGGGAAGGGAAAAAACGGACACCCCCCCTTCAACTTCTCTGGGAAACGCGTATCTGTGTTACAAATGCCCGAGGCACAACGTTTAACCATATTTTGGATAAAACTACGACGGTAATAGCCTGCCGAGACCAAAAATATGAGACGCCTGTGTTGAAAGTCAATGGAGCGCTGTGAAAAAGTGTCGCAGCTATGTGGGAGCTCGTTCTTGGCTGCGCTGTGATTGGTCAATCTACATTCTAGGGCGTGGCTTAGCCAAAGGTGAATTGAGTTCCAATGAGATGGCTCTGTCCACTTCTTATACTGTCTATGGTCCATACATGAGAATGCAGATTATCACTATGTTTTATGGATGCCAATTGATTAAAACAATGAATAATGATCTCTGTATTAATTATCTTGAGCCTGCTGAAATGTTCCTATAAATATATTTTCTTTCCAACTGTTCCATTATGAATAAATAGGCTAAATATATTTATCCACTAACCTGCAGCAGTCATGTGTCATCTCATTCAGTATTTTTCTCTTAGCCTGCCTATATTCTATACTTGAGTTTAATTTTTTTTAATGAATTTGACTAATAAAAAGTATTTCTTGTGTGCATTGGTAATAGTTGAATGAATGAATGAATGAATGAATGCTTGTGAGGTGCCTACGACCAGAACGCAAGCAGCGTAGAGGAGAATGACAGTCAACTTCTTTGAGTATTAAAGGGATATTTCAGTTTGAAATTAATTTTTTGGTATGTTTTATCTTACCTCAAGGGCATCCAAGATGTAGGTGTCTTTGTTTCCACAGTATTTTCAATTTTGATATTTTTAGGTCAAACTGTTCTTGTCTGTCAGTCATATAATAGAGATCTATGGGGTCCAACTCAAAGAGCATGCACAGAGAAGTCCAAATTAAAAAATATTTAAAGACTCGTAAATGTAAGTACACATTGATGGCATAAGACAGGAAACGAGCGGTTTGTGTGAGAAAACGAACAGTATTTATATCGTTTTTACCTCTTGTAACCACAGCCACGCCCAAGTGATCTGAAGGCACGGGCGCTTCGGTCTGCGCAAGCGCTGGAAGAGATCTCTCGCACGCCTACGTCACTCTTTATTTATACATATTTTTATATATATATTTTAGGTGGCGTTTGTTCAACTCATTGACTGCAGTACATTGAAAGTAAACATAACCGAAAGTGATATGTATTGTTTCCACACGGAAGATCGTGAAGTTCAGTGCAAGAAGACCATTTCACAAGATGTAAACAACACTGGTCCAGAAGCACTTCCTGTTTCAGTTTGTAACTGTTTTCTTTATTTCACATGTAAAGAAAACATCTTAAAGATGTTTGTTTAACTTTTTGATTCAGTTTTAAATGTTCTGTTGGTTGTATTTTATCCCAGCTTTTATGTCGTGTTAAAAAACTGAAACAGGAAGTGCTTCTGGACCAGTGTTGTTTACATCTAGGATTTAAATAAATTTTCCACTTTTCCTGATATGTCACCAAATTATCTTAACACATTTTTCAATGGTTGTTCTCTTATTAATCCTGTCAAACCCTAAATTATTCTGACTTTAAATAAAAAAACATTGTTATAAAATAATACTAGAAATATTGCTTTTTTTATTATGAAGTGAAAGGACAAGGTGAGATGTTTTATGTAGAAACATTAGAATAGAAAACAATACATTTTCCCCGCTGTGAACAAGGCAAAGTAGTTCAGCTTCAGTCAAGCGCGTTCGAAAATGACGTCATAAAAGAAGTTGAGCGTTGTCATGGTTCTTTGTGTTGTGTTTGTGTTTGTGTTAGTTCAGCCGTGTGAAACAAACAAATAGCCTACAGTCAGTCTTCGTTGTTTGTTTTGCAGTTTATTTGATAAAGTTACCCAACTGGACAACTGTTATCATGGCAAAGCCCCTCGCTCAGTGCAACTCCCCATCAACATCCACAACCGACGCACCGAGGAATGAGAGAAGTGCTGAGGGTAAGTTAAATCAAATGACCATTACAAATCCATCCACACGACCACGCATTATACCATAATTAAACTTAAGTTTTTATTAATTCCAAGACTTAAATATTAGGGGTTGGGGGGATCGATACAGCATAGTATCGCGATATTTTCTGAGGCAATAGCCTACTTCATTGGTTTCTCTATTTTTCACTGCTTGAGAACATGGGTTGAATCCGAAATCGCCCCCTAAACAATCATTCACTAAGTTAGGCTTATTCCCTAAGTTAGTCCACTAGCTACTGTTCGCTTGAACGAGTGAATGAAAACGAGTGAGTGAATCCGGACAGCCGTTGAGCGTTGTGGGCTAACTTAGTTACACGTTAATACTGCAATGTAGGACAGAGACGCGATCTGACACGCGTCCCATTTTCTCACAAATGTCCATTTAAGACTTTATTTAAATCATTTTAGACAGCTCTTATGAGGACATACATTTGACAAAACGGACGTTTTGGCATAATTTGTGTGTAATGATTTGCTCAAGCCCGAACACCGGTAACACCGACTATCTAGCAATCCTGGAGCTCAACATTCATGTGAGAGGTCTCCTATTCAGAGAATAATTACGTCCTGTGTCCTGGATGTTTGTAAAAAAAAAAAAAAAAAAAAAAAAAAAAAAAAAAAAAACTACAATTGTACAATACAATTGGGTTTACTGCCATATCTCAAATATTACTCTCACTGCTGTCCATGCTTGACAGAATGTGAACTGTAACCATTAATCTTTTAACAGGCGACATTCTGAGGCGGTTTAAAATCGGAAAAATGCTTGGTGAGGGAGGATTCGGCAAGGTTTATGAAGGGAAGCGCTTGGCGGATGATCTTGAGGTATAGTCATCTTACATTTATCAATTTAGCAAATTCTTTTTCGTCTCACTATCCATTTCAAGTCCTTTTATTGTATGTTATGTTCACTAGGCTATGTGGTGCAACATGTTTGTAAATGTAATTGTAATGGGCTAAATGTTTTGTTTTGTTGATCAGGTGGCAGTGAAATTTGTCAAAAAGTCAAAGAACATGGAATACGTCAGAATTGTAAGTTTGATCATGAAAACAACAGTTTTCCAAAACTGGACAAACATTTTTTATTCTAAAATCTTATAAAAATCCTCTAATCAACAATGATCTTTCTTCCAGCCTGGTCATCCTACACCCGTCCCATTAGAGGTCGGCATGTTAACCGCTGTTAATAGGGGCCCCAAAGTTAAAGAGATCATTGAACTGCTGGACTGGCAGGACCAGCCTGACGGATATATCATGGTCTTGGAGCGTCCCCCACACTGCGAAGATGTGTTTCATTTTTGGGATAATCGCAAACGCAAACTCTGTGAGGAAACGGCACGGACTATCATGGCACAGGCAACAAGGGCTGCTCAGACGTGCTGTGACCGAGGAGTTTTCCACAGCGACATCAAGTTACAAAACCTGCTGATCAACAAAAAAACACTTGAGGTCAAACTGATTGACTTCGGGTGCGGGAGATTCCTGAAAGAGTCCGCCTATGACCACTTCCGTGGTATGTATTATGAATCAAGGTTTAAAAAGAGTTTTTATTTTTTAAATTTAGATGAATATGTTCTCACTAAATATGTCGCCTCACGCCTGGTTTGGCCATGGATTGATCTCACTTTTAAAACTCCAGAATTGTGAATAAAAACAACTAAATTATTCATTTACTCTAATGGATACAGAAGGTGTTGATACACGGGGCAACTTTTTTGAGCAATGTTGCAGAGCGATGTTCCTTGGGCGCTTTCTCATTGAGAATGGGCAACAAATTTCTGTCTGGGTACTTTAGATCGGTCATGGGCCCTGTATCTCACCTGGTTTCCTGTTAACGGCAACATTGCTCAATAAGTTGCCCCGTGTATCGTCACCTGGAGAAAACATGCTATGGGATTTCAAACTTAACCATCAGACAAATCTCTTTCTATAGGTACAAGAAGGTACTGTCCACCTGAGTTCCACACATTGCACAGGTACCACGCTAAACCAGCTACTGTGTGGTCTCTGGGAGTGCTCTTATTCGTAATGGTGTGTGGACGCTTACCAGAACCCCAAGACCATCTGATGATTAATGATGACATGTGGCCTGAATGTCACTTGTCCAACGGTAAAATTGCATTCATTATAAAAAAGATGATCAATTATAATTTCAAATCACCAAAATAGAACAAATGAAACAAAGAAGTAACAGTAACACCAAAACCAGAAAGCTTTATAAAATATGGCTGTTACCAGTTCCAGTTTTTTTTTAACTGTACAGTATAGCGTAGTCTAATCTCACATCTTAATAGAAAGACAGCAGGTGTAAAGTTTAAGGTCTCTTTACAGATTGCCGCAACCTGATTCGACGCCTCCTGCGGGAAAACCCAAGTGAGCGGATTGGTTTGGAGGAAATCATTTCCCATAATTGGTTTAAGGTAATGACCCTAATAAGCTAGAAATGAATTTGGATTTACAGGTGGAACTTGAAAAATTAGAATATCATGCAAAAGTTAATTTATTTCAGTAATTCAACTTAAAAGGTCAAACTAATATATGATAGAGAGACTCATAACATGCAGAGTGTGATATTTCAAGCCTTTATTTGTTATAATTGTGATGATTATGGCGTACAGCTATGAAAACCTTTTCACAATATTCTAACTGAATTTGGGGTTTCATCCATAATCATCACAATTATAACAAATAAAGGCTTGAAATGTCTCACTTTGCGTGTTATGAGTCTCTATGGCCTCGTTTACACTGCATGGTTCAAGTGACCCAAATCCGATTTTTTTCCTCTCATGTGGCACAGATCGGATATGACCTGTGAACGTGTAAGCAGGAAAAAACGCATGGATTTTGATTTTCTCAGATCAGATTCAGGCCTCATTCATATGTGGTAATAAATCGGATATGAATCGGATATGTGCATTCACGTGTGCCATGTAAGCAGACAAATCGGATATTCCCCAGTAAATGCGAGACGTACGTCATTAAAAAGTGCGCGATTATAGGCGCGATGGAAGAAAGGATACACACAGTGGAGCAATGCGGAGGTTTCATGTCGTTTGAGTGTTTTGGGCGATGAGTGCAGGCAAAAATGCAGGGTTGTTACAGAAATAAATCTGTATTTGAAGACATTTCACGAGATAAATGAGGCATCGTTTTAAGTGCTCGCTACAGTGCCTCTCCTCTTATTCTCCGGCGTACGAGACCAATGTTTTGATGACTTTTCAAAATATTGTGGAAAGAAAAACACTGGATAATTTTATTCGCATCTGCATCCATTGAAATGTGTGCTGTTTTGCTTAATTTCCCGGGTCAGAACGTCTGCATTTGGTAGTTTCAGCAGTGTATAGTGTAAATGCAAAAATCGGATATGGGTCACTTTTAAAAGATGATGTAAGCGGGTTGTCAATAAAATCAGATATAGTCAGAAAATCGGATTTGGGCATCAAGACCTGCAGTGTAAATGCAGCCTATAACAAATTATTTTTACCCTCGCTCAGGTGTGCGACTCCCCCTCAACATCCAGAACCGACGCGTCTACTGCACTGAGAAATGAGAGAAGTGCTGAGGGTAAATCAAATGACCATTACAAATCCATCCACACATTATACCATAATTAAACTGAAGTTGTTTCTTTTAATTCCAAGACATGTCTTAAATATCTAAACAAGTTTTGTTAAAAAAGAAACTACAATTGTACAATACAATTGGGTTTACTGCCATATCTCAAATATTAGACTCACTGCTGTCCATGCTTGACATTTCATGTCAACTGTAACCATTAATCTTTTAACAGACGACATTCTGAGCCGGTTTAAAATCGGCGAAATGCTTCGTTTTGGAGAATTCGGCAAGGTTTATGAAGGGAAGCGCTTGGAGGATGATCTTGAGGTATAGTCATCTTACATTTATCAATTTAGCAAATTCTTTTTCGTCTCACTATCCATTTCAAGTCCTTTTATTGTATGTTATGTTCACTAGGCTATGTGGTGCAATTTACATGTTTGTAAATGTAATTGTAATGGGCTAAATGTTTTGTTTTGTTGATCAGGTGGCAGTGAAAATTGTCAAAAAGTCAAAGAACATGGAATACATCAAAATTGTAAGTTTGATCATGAAAACAACATTTTTCCAAAACTGGACAAACATTTTTTTATTCTAAAATCTTATAAAAATCCTCTAAACAACAATGATATTTCTTCCAGCCTGGTCATCCTACACCCGTCCCATTAGAGGTCGGCTTGTTAAAATATGTTAATAGGGACCCCAAAGTTAAAGAGATCATTGAACTGCTGGACTGGCAGGACCAGCCTGACGGATATATCATGGTCTTGGAGCGTCCCCCACGCTGCGAAGATGTGTTTGTTTTTTGGGATAATTGCAAACGCATTCTCTGTGAGGAAACGGCACGGACTATCATGGCACAGGCAACAACGGCTGCTCAGACGTGCTGTGACCGAGGAATTTTCCACGGCAACATCAAGTTACAAAACCTGCTGATCAACAAAAAAACACGTGAGGTCAAACTGATTGACTTCAGGTGCGGGAGATTCCTGAAAGAGTCCGCCTATGATGACTTCCGTGGTATGTATCGGCATGTTGTTAATGTTGTTATGTTGTTGTTAACGGCAACATTGCTCAAAAAGTTGCCCCGTGTATCGTCACCTAGAGAAAACATGCTATGGGATTTCAAGCTTAACCAACAGACAAATCTCTTTCTAGGCACAAGAAGGTACTGTCCACCTGAGTTCGACAGATTGCAAAGGTACCACGGTAAACCAGCTACTGTGTGGTCTCTGGGAATGCTCTTATTCCAGATGGTGTGTGGACGCTTACCAGAACCCAAAGACCATCTGAGGATTAAGAATAACACCTGGTCTATGTTTCACTTGTCCAACGGTAAAATTGCATTTATTATAAAAAAGATGATCAATTATAATTTCAAATCACCAAAATAGAAATGAAACAAAGAAGTAACAGTAACACCAAAACCAGAAAGCTTTATAAAATATGGCTGTTACCAGTTCCAGTTTTTTTTAACCGTACAGTATAGCGTAGTCTAATCTCACAGCTTAATAGAAAGACAGCAGGTGTAAAGTTTAAGGTCTCTTCACAGATTGCCGCGACCTGATTCGACGCCTCCTGCGGGAAAACCCAAGTGAGCGGATTGGTTTGGAGGAAATCATTTCCCATAAATGGTTTAAGGTAATGACCCTAATAAGCTAGAAATGAATTTGGATTTACATGTGGAACTCGAAAAATTAATTGCAAAAGTTAATTTATTTCAGTAATTCAACTTAAAAGGTCAAACTAATATATGATAGAGAGACTCATAACATGCAGAGTGTGATATTTCTAGCCTTTATTTGTTATAATTGTGATGATTATGACGTACAGCTATGAAAACCTTTTCACAATATTCTAACTGAATTTGGGGTTTCATCCATAATCATCACAATTATAACAAATAAAGGCTTGAAATGTCTCACTTTGCGTGTTATGAGTCTCTATAATATATTAGTTTCACCTTTTAAGTTGAATTACGTAAATAAATGAACTTTTGCACAATGTTCTAATTTTTCGAGTTTCACCCGTGTATTAATTTTTTGGAAGACACTTTTTTTGTCTATTTGTTTGATATGTTCTTAGTTTATTGTGAAACAGGAAAAGTCAAGGTCAAATCTCTTATATGTGTAATGTATGTTTATCATCAACCTGTTAGAAAGGGAAGCGATAGTCAGGAGAGACAGAAGAGGAGGAGTAGGTCGGAGCAGCAGCTGAGGTCAGGGTCAGAAAGTGGACGATCAGACCACTGCAGCCACTAGCGAGAGAAGTTTTCTGTTTATTAGAGCTCTGTACATCATTTTCAGAAAGATTAATGCAATCCCATATATACCTGGAAAACTATCATGCCACCTGCCAGTTAAATAATCCAAGAAAGTGAAAACGTGTATTTCTGTTACTTTGAATAATGGCGAAAGGTGAAATGTATATTTTTCTTCTCCAATTATTTTTTCCCCAAAACAGTTGCTGTCAAAACTCAAATTTAATGGAGTGGAGAAGATCAAAACATGGACATTCATGGCTGCTACGGGACTGAATGTGACCCCTGGACCGGATTACGCACAGGTACTCTGTTTCTCTGTCCAGGTCATATCCAGATTGAGTCGACGCGGCTGAAAAGCATCAACCATTTGAGGAAAATGAGATGCCGATGCCGTCTCTTCATTATCGCAGCTCAGACCAGACCACTGCACCGATAAATGAGAGAAGTGCTGAGGGTAAATCAAATGACCATTACAAATCCAAGTGTTATATTTTAACAAAAGAATCACCATAATGGGTATGCAGTGTGTAATTATTATGTATTTCACACAGAACAGTTAGATATTGAGCTGACACTTTTTATCCAAAGCATCATTTATTTGAAACGTGAAATTCTCTACTGGACAGTGCCTGTGCTCTAGAGGATCATGGTCTTCAGATACCTCTATCCAGTGGTCTTGAAGTCGTTCCTCCTATAGAGCCGCAGGTTCAAACCTCTTCAGCTCCAGTCCACCACAGTCCAGCACCAGATCACAGAGTGGACGTAACAACTGAGGGTGAGTTTACTGCCATATCTCAAATATTACTCTCCCTGCTGTCCATACTTGACATTTCATGTCAAATATAACCATTAATCTTTTAACAGACGGCATTCTGAGCCAGTTTAAAATCGGCAAAATCCTTGGTGCGGGAGGATTCGGCAAGGTTTATGAAGGGAAGCGCTTGGAGGATGATCTTGAGGTATAGTCATTTCTTACATTTAGCAAATTCTTTTGCCTCACTATATCCATTTCAAGTCCTTTTATTGTATATAATGTTCACTATGTGGTGCAATTTACATGTTGTAATTGTAATGAGCTAAATGTTTTGTTGATCAGGTGGCAGTGAAATATGTCAAAAAGTCAAAGAACATGAAAACAACATTTTTCCAAAACTGGACAAAAATTTGTATTCTAAAGTCTTATAAAAATCAACAATGATCTTTCTTCCAGCCTACACCCGTCCCATTAGAGGTCGGCCTGTTGTTAATAGGGGCCCCAAAGTTAAAGAGATCATTGAACTGCTGGACTAGCAATTATTTTTTCCCTAAACATTTGACTATTTTTTTCTCAACAGTTGCTGTCAAAACCCAAATTTAATGGAGTGGAGAAGATCAAAACATGGACATACATGGCTGCTACGGGACTGAATGTGACCCCTGGACCGGATTACGCACAGGTACTCTGTTTCTCTGTCCAGGTCATATCCAGATTGAGTCGACGCGGCTGAAAAGCATCAACCATTTGAGGAAAATGAGATGCCGATGAGAAAGAGGACAAGGACGGGAAGTTTTGTGAAGCTGCCGTCTCTTCATTATCGCAGCTCAGACCAGACCACTGCACCGATAAATGAGAGAAGTGCTGAGGGTAAATCAAATGACCATCCACACCAACACACATTATACCATAATTAAACTTAAGTTTTTTCTTTTAATTCCAAGACATGTCTTAAAAAATGTTAAAAAAAACTACAACTGTTACAATAATCATGTTACAATCAATGCTACAATAATCGTTACATCATAAGAAGAATGGCATCTATGCTAATTTTAGTGTCTTTATTTATCCCGAGGTTTTCCCGCAGCCTGCCTGATCCAGGCCGTATCCAGATCTGGCGATGACCTTAGCCTGGACACGATGACAATGCAGTGCTGAAGTGCCAACTAGCCTCTCCCTATGGAGGATCCCTTCCCCACTCTACAGATTAAGCGATGTGAATTCGTTTCGCGTCCCTACCCTGAAGTGATTTGAAAATCTCTATCAAATTTATAGACAAGTAGTTTGTTCAGGCATGAGGGAATTTAAAAACCTGCGCGCATATATTCAAACGCACATAACTATTGAATCAATTCTTAATGCACATGTGAACGTCATCAGCAGGGCTGTTACTACCGATTTATCACAGGTTCACGTTTAAAGTCTATTTAGAAACATTCATATAAATTTTCACGTGACAGTTACTGTAAATTCGGCCTCTTGTTCATAAACGCCAGAGGAGAACTGGCCCCCGACTGAGCCTGGGTTCTCCCAAGGTTTTTTTTCCTCCATCAGGTCACCTGATGGAGTTTTTCAGTTCCTTGCCACTGTCGCCTTTGGCTTGCTCAGTTGGGGATATTCAAATCAATTATACTACAGGGCTGTTGAACGCTTGATTCTGATTGGTTGAGAACGTTCTAAAGGTGTGCAATTATTTTCACGACTAAAGTAGTTTCAGGCAAGTTTGAACCGCATTAGAGTTGCATATCACTGCGCGTAGTTAACGGAAAATAGGATACAATTCATAACAAGGGAAGACATGCAGCCCCATGCGCTTGATATGCAATTTTCGATGTCTAAATTCACAATCAATTGACACATACAGTTTAATTTTAATAAATAGCGTATAGTCCTATCTATAATAGGCTAAATAGAAAATTAAACTGAATAGGCTATATAAATAAATGAATAGTCCTGCTGCACGGATTTTCGTAATTATTCCAGATAATATAACAAATAAATAATTATTGATTGGCTTAAAAAAGTGCTTTGTGTGTTTCATTTATTGGGTTATCTACTGTCAATTATAGAAAACAATAATGAACGAATTAATTAAAACGAAGTTAATAAATAAATAATAATATTGACGCACTTGCTTTTCTGTCTCATTATTTCAACGTCTCTCTCTCTCTCTCTCTCTCTCTCTCTCTCTCTCTCTAATAACTGCATTAATTTGTTCCTTCATCTGAATTAGTACAAATGTGTTTAACCTCCATACCTCCATAAGGTGTCTTTCTGGTACTGTTCAAGATTCAGTTTTAAATTAACAGGGCTATAGACCCCTTTTGCGCCGACGTCACAGTTACGTCACGGCGCTAGCTGGAGGCAAAACAAAGTGAAAACTGGAGGCGGCCAATACAAAACAGCACAGATTCGGCTACATAATAAGGAGCTTAAATAATTGTTACTATTATTAAATGTCATCTTGTGGTGTTGTCTGGTGCAAGAATTGATGAAAAAATGAATATGCTGTATCTGGAACTTTTATTTCTAGACAATATTCACATCATTAAAATCACACTGTAATGTCACTCTTTACATTGTCGTGGTCTCGGCGCTGGCTCAGCAGAACGGCGGATCGTACCCACAAGTCTTGTACTGAACCATATAGGCATCTAAAGATTTATATGCCCTCAGTTTCTATTTACGATCGGTTTCTCTATAACACTGATGATCAACTGGCGGCCCGCCAAGCCGTTCGATCCGGCCCGCGACTGGATTCCAAAATTGTGAGGATCAAAGAAAATATGTAGGCCTATTCTACACTATTAAAGCAAGTAAAAGCAGCAACAACTGAGTCTCTTCTCAGTAATCACCACCATTTATGACTCTATTTAGGCTACACCCCAAAATGAGGACACACTCGTTACACTGTTTTGTATTTATTGTTTCACAGTTTTTTTTAAAACATAACTTTTCCTCATGCCCTTACTTAACATTTGTTTTTTATGTCAAAGTCTCAACAACATGCTTGGAACTAGCAAACTCCTCAGGACTAAAAAAGGAGGAAAAAACGATCTGGCACAATTTAAAATAGCATGGTAAATAAATAGCCTGAAACCAGAACAAAACAGGTCACAAATATTGTTCGCACAGCAAATAAAACGTTAAGTGGGCAATAGCGAAATCAAATCACAAGGCTGAAATGGACTACTATAACACTAATTAATCAATGGCTGAAGTTACATTTCCCCTCTAACTTTTTCACATCAGGCTTGGCCACTGTCAGACTTATACGCAAACAGTCCTCCAAAGACTGGGTTGACAGACGGTTCCTCTTGTGCGTTTTAATTGAGTTCATCTTGGAGAACGCAGCCTCAAAGGTGTAGGTTGAACCGAACATGGTGAGCACATACATAGCCAGCGTCTTCAATGTGCCATAAGACCTCCAAGATCTCCTCCAAGGGACAAGATATCCAAAACATGCTCAAATAAAAAAAAGTAATCAAATCTAGCAGAGAAGTTGTCTTTTAATTGTGTGATAAATATCTTCATCTTGTCTGTTACGTTGCCTTCTCCCACCGTCTTCAGTGTGTTGAAGTGCAGCAGCCTCCCTGACAACAAATCTGTGTGAAACAGATCAAGTTTGTTCCCAAAGGCTTCAAGTTTTTCCACCAAATCCACCACTGATTTTTCTTTTCCTTGCAGCTGTAGATTAAGTGTATTTAAATGGGAGAAAATGTCTGTTAAAAATGCAACGTTGCACATGTATCCCATGTCTTGCAAGATGCGGAGATGGTCAGCTGCCACTTTGGACTTACTTTGTTTTGAAAAAATCCACTACTTGGGCACGGAGTTCAACGAAGCGCTCCAGTGTTTTGCCCTTACTCAGCCAGCGCACGTCATTGTGGAGTAACAGGTCATCATACGAATTTGCGGAACAGGCGGTGCTGCGTGCTTGAAGTTCCTCTGATGTGGTTAATAATTTTCATTGTTTTTTCCATCACCTCTTTGAGCTCCCCACTAAGCTTTGCGCACAGCACACTTTGATGGATGATACAATGGAGTGCGTTAGTTTTAGGAGCGACAGTCTTTATTCTGCTCACCAGACCCTTATTTATTACAATCATGGCAGGTGCACCATCTGTCACTGTCAGGTTGATTTTATCCAGGGACAATCCATGGCTTTTAAAAAAATCCTCCAGTTTTCCAAAGATGATGTCAGCAGTGGTGTTATCCTCGAGTGGAAGCAGTGCCAGCAGCTCTTCTCGGAAATCTTTGCCATCATAGTATCTGACAAAAACGCACAACTGGCGTATATTTGGCTTCCTTGACCCCGTCAATGACAGCTCGCTGAACTTGCTCCGCCAAAACGTGTACACGATGTGCATTAGTTGAGGCAGATAGAGGTACTTGTTTGACAGATGCAATAACTCTGTCCATTGATTTGTCGGGGGCAAGTTCCTCCAGAACGGTGATCTTGCACTCCTTGAAAACCTCACTTTCAGTGAAAGGCCGGTTATGTCTGCAAAGCACCCAAGCAGCCTGCAGGGATGCACACGTTACTCTCTCTTGATCAGTTAAAGCCACTTGCGTGGGAGTAGGCAGATTTCAGTGTGGCGATTTTTCTCTGATACTTTGTGTAAGCGAGGGTGTTTACCATTCCAAATAAAAGAGGAGATAACAGAGTCCAAAGCCTTAAAAAAATACAGGGGAATAAATAAAGGTAAACATTGAAAGAGATAAAGAAATTTAGGAAGCACCACCATTTTAATGAAATTAATGCACCCAATGAGAGAAATCTTTATAGGGGACCATTTAGAGAGATCTTTCTTAATCTGTTCGGGAACACAGTTAAATGGAATGTGACATTGAGTTTTTGTATGCCCTGAGGATGGTTTTGTGACGGAAAGCTTGGCTATTAAATTTGCTGAAAGGATTCAAGTGTGCGGACAGCTTATTTATTTTTTGAGTTGTCGAGTTGTGTCTGTCTGGCACCTTACCGTGAGTGCGGCGAAACTCCTTCAAATATTAATCTGTTCGAGACGCATGCCAAAATTATGTTTAAAAAGATGCTTATGATGGCGAGTGATACACACCCCAAGATAATTGAACTTATTTTTACTAGTTTCAGTGGTATGTTTGAATTCTGTAGTTGTGTAACTACCTCGTTAACTGGGAAAAATTCACTCTTGTGCAGATTAAGCCTATAACCGGAAAACCGACCGTAATTCTCAAGCAAAGATAGAGCTGCGGGCTTGTCTGTTAGTCTGTTTTCTGTTCTTGTACTTGCTGCTCAAACTAAGGCTGAACAATTAAGGTTATTTTCATAGATTTGTTAATGTACCTTGTTTGTTTGTGTTGTTGAATTGTTGAATGAATTAAAAATAAATAAAAATAAATAAATTATAAGAAATGAGAAGCACCCATTGACCACAGTACATTGAAAGTAAACATAACCGTAAATAAGTGATATGTATTGTTTCGAAACGGAAGTGCGTCGCAAAGTTCAGTGCAAGTGGTCCATTATATTTTATCTGCGTGTTACGTGCCCACTAAATGAATTTAAACAGGGACATCATAACATATAAAAACCACAAACCTTCATTGACAATATAAAGATAATTTATTGTCAGAGGTTCACTCCTATCTTCCAGATCAAAACACTTGCCTGCCTCCCATTCGAAAATAAAGACAAGATTCTCTGTGAGTCTTCTGGGTCCGCTGACTGCTGCTCTAACCCATCACCAATACCACCAGCTCAAAAATAAAGTAAAAGACTAAGACATAGCACCCACACGGATTTCAGGCCAGGAACGTGCTTAATACATGATCTGTTTACATCGATCGTATAACACCCTCTATTACAAGTTCAAAACAGGCCGAGCACATGAGAGCCTTCGGAGCGACACCCGCTCCGACATGAGCAACGACTCCAAGGAGAGAAAAGTGAGCACGGGCCTCAGTCAGCACCAGACAGAGTGAGAGAGAGAGGAAGCGGATGTCAATCTCAGTCCCTTTAAAGCAGTCGGCCCCGCCCACTCGCAACCGGCAAGACATCACATGACCTATAGACCATTTTACAAGATGTAAACAACACTGGTCCAGAAGCACTTCCTGTTTCAGTTTTTTAACACTACATGAAAGCTGGAATAAAATACAACCAACAGAACATTTAAAACTGAATCAAAAAGTTAAACAAACATCTTTAAGATGTTTTCTTTACATGTGAAATAAAGAAAACAGTTACAAACTGAAACAGGAAGTGCTTCTGGACCAGTGTTGTTTACATCTTGTGAAATGGTCTATAGGGAAAAGACAGAGAACAACCAAAATGAACAAAAGCAACACAGACACTGTTCCCAATAAGCTAAGCTACGTAACACCCCCACCCTTAAAGAAAATAAATTGGGGTTTCAGTCAACAGAAAAAAAATCATCAATAAACATCTACAAACCCACAGTCCACAGTGTCTCCAAAACCTGCTGAACTGAAACAGACATACAAATTAAGTACAGCAAATACAGATTTAATCTCTGATCCCAATTTATTTAACTCATTTTCATCGAGCACGAGACAACGCATCTGCAACTACATTGTCACGTCCTCGAATGTGCTTAATCTCCAAGTTACAGCCTTGGAGGATCAAACTCCACCGCATTAAACGCTGGTTGGAATTTCTCATGCGATCAAGAAAAACCAACGGATTGTGGTCGGTATAGACCACCACTGGAGACAAAGCACCTCCGACATAGACCTTGAAGTGCTGGACGGCAAGCACTAGCGCAAGGGCCTCCTTTTCTATTGTCGAATAAGCACGCTGACAGCGGGTAAACTTCCGCTAAAAAAACAGACAGGGTGTTCAAGTCCATCCGCGTCATGTTGCAGCAGGACAGCTCCCGCTCCCAGATCACCCGCGTCAACGGCGATGGCAAAAGGCAGAGAAAAATTAGGGGCCACTAGCACAGGCGCAGTAGTCAACAGTGCTTTGATAGAATCAAAAGCCGCTTGACTCTGTGAAGTCCAGGTAAAAGATACCTTCGGACTCAGCAAATCAGTGAGAGGTGAAGCAAAAACAGAGACATTTTTACAAAACGATCGGTAGTGGCCGACCATGCCGTGGAAACGATGGAGTTCACGGCAAGTGGTTGGAGGAGGATAATTCAGAATCGCCTCAACTTTAGACTGGACAGGACGCACCTGTCCCCGACCAACCACTTTGCCCAGATATACCACAGTGGCCTGGCCAAACTCACACTTAGCCAGGTTAATGGTCAAATTAGCTTCTGATAATCGGCCAAAGACAGTAGAAAGATGGGCCATATGTGAAACCCAGGTATCACTGTAAATGATCAAGTCATCTAAATAGGCCTCGCAGTTGGACACTCCTTCCAGAACGCCGTTGATAAGCCTCTGAAAGGTGGCAGGAGCATTTTGAAGACCGAAGGCCATAGCGGTGTACAGCAGGAAGTGATCTGGGGTCACAAAGGCTGAGATCTCCCTGGCACGGAGCGTCAACGGAACCTGCCAGTATCCCTGCAATAGGTCAATTTTACTGACGAATACAGCAGAACCCAAACGATCAACACAATCGTCAACACGTGGTAATGGATAACTGTCAGGCTTTGTAACAGCATTCACTCTCCTAAAATCTGTGCAAAACCGCGTGGTACCATCACTCTTTGGAATAAGCAAGTGCTAAATGACCTCTTAATAGCAACTGATTCTGGGTTGGCAGCTGTTTTAATTACACTGGATCTCAGTGCCGCATTTGGCACTGTTGATCACTCGATTCTTTTAAAAAGGTTGGAGTGTGAGGTTGGCATTCATGGAAGAGCGTTAACATCATATCTACAGGACAGAACATTTTGTGTTAACTTTGCAAATGTTTCATCTTCTGCAGTAACCTTAAAATATGGCCTCCCCCAAGGCTCTATTCTGAGTCCTACATTATTTGCTCTTTATATGTGTCCCATAGGATCTATTTGTCGCCGTTTTGATATTTCCTATCATATGTATGCTGATGACACACAGATCTATCTACCTCTCAAAGTAGGGAACGAACAGTCCCTCAAGCCTTTGTTGGACTGTTTGAATGAGATTAAAATTTGGCTGTCTAAAAACTTTCTCCAGCTCAATGAAAAAAAATCTGAAATTATAATATTTGGCCCACAAAACTGCAAAGAGAAGATAGCCAATCTCCTTGCTCCACTCGATATGACGGTGAAAGATAGTGTGAGAAATCTTGGCATTATAGTCGACTCATCACTTAGCTTTGACAAACAGATAAACTCTGTTGTAAAGAGCAGTTTTTATCAGCTTAGAGTGATTTCTAAGATAAAACTTTTAAAGATTTGGAAGTCGTTGTCCATGCTTTCATCACATCAAGAATGCCAACGCCAACTGCGCCGTCTTCAGCTGGTGCAAAACGCTGCAGCCAGGCTTTTAACTGGCACTAAAAAAAGGGATCACATTACCCCAATACTTCGTGGTCTTCATTGGCTACCAGTTCAATATAGGATTGAATACAAGATTTTATTGATGGTTTTTAAAGCCTTGCATAATATGTCCCCAGACTACATTGTCGACCTCCTAGGAGTGTACAAATCAGGCAGGACATTAAGATCATCAAATCAACTTTTGCTGACAGTCCCTTACTCCGAAAAGAAGACTAGGGGTGATCGAGCATTCTCAGTTGCAGCACCCAAGCTATGGAATAATCTCCCCGCTAATATCCGGCAAGCTCAAACAATAGAAATTTTTAAGTCCCATTTAAAAACGTATCTTTTTAACCTAGCCTTTAGTTAGTGTATTGTTACAGTGTACATATATAATTTAACCATTTTCAGTTTTATTATTTTAATTCCTTTCTACACTGTACTCACTATATTTTACGTGGAGTATGTCTAAGAGTGTATGGTCTACTCTCACACACACTTTTACAGATGAATGTTTTACTGTCTTGAGTTACCTGTGAAGCACTTTGGGCAATGAACGTTGCTATTAAATGTGGTATATAAATAAATAAAAGTTGAAGTTGAAGAGTCTGTGGTCGGTACGGGCTGGAGGTAACATGGTGGACCGCGAGCTGACGCATAACTTGTGTAAACACGCGAGACATAAAAATAGGGCATAAAATTAGTCTGTCTGAACTGTTTTTGGAAGGCCGAAAAGAGAGAAAAAAACCCATCAGGGCTTTTATGATAACCGGAGCAGTGATTTTACGGAGCGGAACAGCTTCTGGAAAATGAGTTGAGCTGCACATGATGGTAAGCAACCATTGACTCCCAGTCTTTGTTCGAGGCAATGGGCCGACACAGTCCAGTATAATATTCTCAAAAGGCTCAAAAGCAACCAGAATCGGCTGTAAAGGTGCAGGCGGAATCACCTGATTAGGTTTTCCAGTAACCTGACACACATGACATGTCCGACAGTCTCACAACGTCTCTCTTAACCCTCAGGTGCTCTTCGTTTCGGAGTCACACTTGTTATCTTCCTGGTCAAAAGTGACCGGACACCTAAAAATGAAACTTTCTCCATCCCAGTAAAACCAATGCAATTTATTTTTGTTCTATAATATTTATTCTTTTTAATTTAGTATTTTGAGACAGTTTGATTGAATTTATTAATATTTATGCAATATTTATGGTTTATTTTTGCCATGGAAAAGTATATATATTTTTCTAAATATATATAATTTTTTAAAAAAAATTATGAATGCAGTATTTTAGTATACTATAGAGTCTTGGCCTTCAGAAAAAAAATATTTTTTGAAGAAAATCAGCACCATCTAGTTACAGTATAGAGAAAAAGCGTAGAATCATGGTGTAATCACTAGCCTTCGTTTCGGAGTCACACTTGTTATCTTCCCGGTCAAAAGTGACCGGACACCTAAAAATGAAACTTTCTCCATCCCAGTAAAACCAATGCAATTTATTTTTGTTCAGTTATATTTTTTCTTTTTAATTTTGTATTTTGAGCCAATTTGATGTTACTTATTAATATTTATGCAATATTTATGGTCCATTTTTGCCATTGAAAATAATACAAACTTTTTTTATATATACATTTTTTATTTTATTTTTTTTTAGCAGTATTTTAGGTTAAAATAAAGACTAGGCCTTCCAAAAAAATTTTTTGAAGGCAGATTAGCGCCATCTGGTAAGAGTATGGAGAGAAAGCGTAGAACCATGTTGTAACCACTAGATGAAATGTACAGTTCTCTATGGAGAGGCATGTGAATTCCCCAGCTGTTCATGGACACGTTTACTTATTTTTTTTGTTATAGGTGGATTTCAACATATATTTAAACAATCTCAAAGACTATTTCTTATCAAGTTTTAGATTTTTAGTGATTTAAAGTTTTAGATTTAATAGTGATTTAAAGTGTTAGTTTTTGCATTATGATTACAGTCAAACCTAAACATTGTGTTAGAAAGAGAATGCTAGGAAGCAAATTTTATACACATTTTTTTTTATTCTGAATTTGTACAAAAACAAAACAATGCAATTCATTCAATTATAACACTTTATGTAAAATAATATTTAATGAGCATGTCTATTTGTGTCACTGAACCGTAACAAATATATAGGTGTGTGTTTATTTGTGCGTGTGTGCGTCTGTTTGTGAGTGTGGGTGAGTGTCAATATCACAATCTTGATGTTTTAGAGCGTCACCCCTTCATTGTTGAGCACTTTTTTCTGCATCATGGCCAATTTGTAGATTGTAAATTGTAGTTTGAAGTTGTAGATTGTTGTTTTTGTTAATTTCCCATTCATTTTCTATGGTCGGTCATGTTTGACAGAAGAGCAGAAGTGTATCTCATTTTTTTACGATTACTTAAAGTGCTCGAATCATGATCCTCAAATTTTTTGTGTGTTCACATACATGTTGCCATAAAAGTCACGAAGTTTCGTAATTTTCTGATGAAGCAGTGATTTTTTAGAAATTCAAAACAGATTTTTTAATCACAATTTATTGGTGTTTTTGTGTATAAAAGTGTGTGTGTGTGTGTGTGTGTGTGTGTGGGTGGGTATGTCTGTTTTGCACTCTTGATGTTTTAGAGTGTCACCCCTTCAATGCTGAGCACTTTTTTTCTGCATCGTGGCCGATTTGTAGATTGTACACACAAAAATTCTCAAAGTTTTTGTGTTTTGTCAATTTCCCATTCATTTCCTATGGTCGGTCATTTTTGACCGAAGAGCACAAGTGTGACTATTTTTTTTACGACCACTTAGCATGCTCGGATCATGACCTCAATTTTTTTGTGTGTTCACATACCCAATGGAATAAAAGTCACCAAGTTTCGTAACATTCCGATGAAGCTGTGATTTTTAACATTTCAAAACATAAATTTTTTCGGTCAGAAATGATCGAAGAGCACCTGAGGTTAATACCTGGCCAAAAAAAAAATGACGTAACACTCTATCCGTAGTTTTATTTACGCCAAGATGACCTGCCAAGTGATGGTCATGAGCTAAACTCAGCACCTTATCACGAAAATCAACTGGGACAACAACTTGAAAAAGAACTCTCCAATCATCTTGCGCTGAAGCCATAAGAGGTCTCAACTTGCGCATTAAGACACCATCTCGTAAAAAATAGCCATGCGGCGTATGCTAAATATCTTCTTCAGACATAACTTCTGAAAAAAAAAAAAAGACAGAGATGGGTCCCTTTCCTGTTCCTTAATAAGCTCCTTTCGACTCATCGAAAAATTAGGAACATCGGAAGAAAACGACAGTAGCCTCGTTTCCATCCACTTTTTGCGCTGTTATGTTATCGACAAAGTGAATATGCGAAAAAAAAACAATACGAAATTTGCCGTCTCCTGACTGTTTCCATTCAATTGACCTTTTACCGATAAGATTGTGTGCGTGATGACGTCACGAATGACGAAAGCGATTTGTCGCATATGTTTTGGTGTATCGCAAAAAAAAAAGTGACTTCAGCCGTTTCCATAAACATTTTTTTTTATTTATTTATTTTTTATCGCAAATTATACCTTTTGAGGTTTTTGTTTTGTTTTGTTTTATTGAAAGGATCCCTGTCAGGGGTTCCAGTCAGCACGCCCTCAACACCGAAACAAACAAACAAGAAAATGGAGAGAGTATTCAGGCAGTTAATTGAAATTTGCCAACTTACTGTCATTTCAATTAACAGTTACACAAATAATTGCAAGTGTCCGAAATATCAGAAGACGACGGCAGAATGAAGCAGTTGCTCATCTGATAGGGCTCGAAAACTACACTTATTATGCGACGAAGCCCAAGCGTCTGGGAGAGACCACGCAATAAGGCGTTCTGGGAGGAAGTTGTGGAGAGACACTTTACAGAAAGTCTCTGGGTGCAACATTTTAGAATGACACGGCCGACGTTTGAGATGCTGTGTGGATTCATTGGTCCTGATGTTGCGCCTACCCCAGGTTGCCACCGACCACCGGTTCCAACACGAAAGCGGATTGCCATTGCCCTCTACAAGCTGGCAACCTGCGCCGAGTATAGAGTGGTAGGCGAAACTTTCGGGGTTAGATTTCTCTGTCGTTTCCCGTCAAAAATACATGTTATATCATTTCCTTCCATTAAATGGAGAAAATAACGAGTCTCCTCATCTGTCCACGAAAACCGCTCCCGAGTCCGCCATAGTGTTTGTTGTGACGACGACTGCACCTTGCGCGTGAGGAAATTATCACGTGACACCACATTTTTTTTCGTGAAAGCCCTTTTTCTCGACAAAAAGTGTTTCCAAACTCGTTTTTCGCGACATTTAAAATATCGACATAACATTTATGCGCTAAAGTTAAACGGAAAAGGATTGTGTCGACATTTGCAAAAAAAAATCGATAATTGGCGTTTCCATCAGCTATATCGGTAAACATTTTGATGCGCGAAACCTTTTTTCGCAAAAAAACCCTTGGATGGAAACCTGGCTAGTGAATCCGAATTCAACCGTAACTCACTATCGCTATGGGGTGAAGGTCGAGCAATAAAAGTATCGCTAAGGTCAAGCTGCTCCTCAGTCTCATTTTCTAGTTCATTTCTCGCTATGGCCCGAGTAACGACACTAGAGGAAAAAACTTCAGGGAAGCTAATGGACAAATCATCAGTACACGTTTTTGGAAAGGCAGGAGACACTATGTGGCAAGGTAAAACTTTTCCCCCACACAAATCATTACCAAGTGTAGTGAAGTGCCGCTGTTTGTTGATGTCCTCCCTATAGATTGAGACTCCGCCCTAGATGCACGCAGGTAATCAGCACTCAGTTCATTGATAGATTAAGGTAATTCATTCCAAGGAGTATATTAAAGTGGTGTTGTCACCGGAGATTGCGTGAATGTGCGACCGCGTTCTAGCACGTCATTATTTTTGCGACTGTCTGGTGCTCTGGCTGAGGTGAGTGTGACGGCTGTTTTTTTTAGGCTCGAGCCTAACGAACATTAGATTGAGTGTTACTCTTGTCAGGTTCTGGGCTGTTTGCAGAAAAGCACTCGTTGTGCTGAGGGTTGCATGCCTGGCAACACGCGCTGGTTGCCGTAGACGATCGTTTCGGGTATGAATTGCATTCAGCATCGGGGGTGTATTGCTGCTTGACTTCCTGGTAGGTCTCTCTCTGGCCCTTTCGGCTGTATAATGAGCGTATAGTTGTTACCCAGCCAGCAATGACATGTGGGGCCCAGATGGGTTAAGTCGGGGTTCCATGGTTACTGTGTGGGCATGGGCTTTGGCTGGGTGAAATCAGCGGGTCCCATGTAGGTTTTGTCCCACATAGGAACCCCATATGAGCTAATTATATGGGCCCCATAAGGGACAGACATGAGCCAAGTGGGCATGGGTTTGAACTGAGAACACATATATGGGTCCTGCATGGTTTATTTATGGGCCAAGTGGGAATGGGTTTGAACTGGGAACACATATATGGGTCCTGCATATAATTTTTATTGGCCAAGTGGGCATGGGTTTGAACTGGGAACACATATATGGGTCCTCCTGCATATAATTTTTATGGGCTAAGTGGGCATGGGTTTGAACTGGGAACATATATATGGGTCCTGCATGGTACATTTATGGGCCAAGTGGGCATGGGTTTGAACTGGGAACACATATATGGGTCCTGCGTGGTACATTTATGGGCCAAGTGGGCATGGGTTTGAACTGGGAACACATATATGGGTCCTGCATATAATTTTTATGGGCTAAGTGGGCATGGGTTTGAACTGGGAACACATATATGGGTCCTGCATGGTACATTTATGGGCCAAGTGGGCATGGGTTTGAACTGGGAACACATATATGGGTCCTGCATATAATTTTTATTGGCCAAGTGGGCATGGGTTTGAATCGGGAACACATATATGGGTCCTGCATGGTACATTTATGGGCCAAGTGGGCATGGGCTTGAACTGGGAACACATATATGGGTCCTGCATATAATTTTTATGGGCCAAGTGGGCATGGGTTTGAACTGGAAACACATATATGGGTCCTGCATGGTACATTTATGGGCCAAGTAGGCATGGGCTTGAACTGGGAACACATATATGGGTCCTGCATGGTACATTTATGGTCCAAGTGGGCATGGGTTTGAACTGGGAACACATATTTGGGTCCTGCATATAATTTTTATGGGCCAGGTGTCCATGGGTTTGAGCTGGGAACATATTTGGGTCCTGCATGGTAAATTTATGGGCCAAGTTGCCATGGGTTTGAACTGGGAACACATATATGGGTCCTGCATGGTACATTTATGGTCCAAGTGGGCATGGGTTTGAACTGGGAACACATATTTGGGTCCTGCATATAATTTTTTATGGGCCAAGTGGGCATGGGTTTTAACTGGGAACACATATATGGGTCCTGCATGGTACATTTATGGGCCAAGTGGGCATGGTTTTGATCTGGGAACACATATGGGTCCTGCATGGTACATTCATGGGCCAAGAGGGCATGGTTTTGATCTGGGAACACATATATTGGTGTGACAGAGGCGCAAAGTAACTATTTAGGCCTATTGATAACTTACTGTACAAATTTTAGTAACTCTACATGTAGGCTAATCAAGCATGTTGAGAGTGTGTAATTGTAATAAGTCACAGTAGTCACCAAAGAACAAACATTCCAAATATAGATTGTATATATATATATATATAGAAAATTAGGGAAAAAACACATTTGTATCTTATAAATCATTAATGATTTGATAGATTGTTGTGGTTTTAACTTTTAAGGAAAACACATCCAGCCCTAATCTGGAGAAGTGACGGTGACATCAGTGTTTAAAAGTAACTTGTTCTAGCTCATTAGTTTTTTTTTGTTTTTTTTACAAATTGTAATTTTACTTGAGCGGTTCTCTAACACCAGTACTTTTACTTGTAATAGAGTAATAGCAATACAGCAGTACTTGCACTTGAGTACAGATTTTCAGTACTTTTCCCACCTGCCTGTTATGCACACAATACATAATTAGGCTGATTCATATGAAGCCAGCGAAGCAGTTAACGTTTGTTAATTCTCTAACATATTTACGAATTTAACTGTATTTAATTGTTATTCAGTCAGGCAGTTCTTAGGACATCTATAAGCGGGCTGTAAGCAAAGGCCTTGATTCGCGCTAAAACGTTAACGGGCCATTCGGAAAGCAACGCTGCTAGCTGTCACTTCGAGGAGAAGAACTTCACATCAGACATTCACAAATAGAGGTAAGTTTAAATATTATGTTGCCAGAAAAATAACACTGCAGGTGTACAGTAGTCTGTAATTTTTGTTTTGTGTTGTAACTGTTTAATCTGATGTAGAATCTAACCAAAAGGGAAAAACAGCTTGGAGAGGTTGGACAATAATTCATAAGTTATCACGAATCACGATATACTTTTAATAACGGTGAAATGAGTTTTAAACACATTTCCGATATTTCGATGAGTAGCAGCGTTTCACAGACTGGCGTTCATTCATCTCGAGCAGAAAGAGCTGCAACACATTGAATACGTTTAAATGCAGCCAATAACCCGTTCAAAACAGGAATATTAGCAATAACCCGGTCGTGCACGGCCATGGCTACGTGTTTGATGACATACACCACAGACAGGAGCCCCGCAGCAGTTGTCTGTGCTCAGCGTGGACATGTATATTGAGAACAGGTTGCACTCCAGGGCTTGAGTCTGCTGCGCCATGAACGGCAGTCTGTGAAATCAAATGCTGTAATCATACTGTAATGTTTATGCTGAGCACAGCTAAATGAAGTCTCCTCCCTGACCTGCTCTTAGTTGTAGTAATAAAGATTTCTTTTTTTGGTGGTCCAGCGTTAGTGGCATGGGACTACGTCCCCGGGTTGCTATACAGAGCGCAATGCTTCAGAAAATCCGATCTGCCTGTTTACATGACAGTCGCATTGGCACATATCGGATCTGATTTATTTCCACATATGAACGAGGCCTGAAACCGATCTCGAAATATCCGAATGCATGCGTTTTTTCCTGTTTACACTGTCATAGAACACATCCGATTTGTGTCGCATATGAGCAAAAAATCTGAATTAAATCGGTCACATATCACTGACAGTGTAAACGGGGCCTATATGTTAACCTTTCCTGACACATTACTGTGATAAAATCATTTACACAGTAAATGAGTTAAAATTAACACAAAACTAGTGGTCCTGGAGCTCACCCATGAATGTGTCCAAATTTAACACAGGTTGTGACACATTCTTTTTAAGAGTAGGAAAAAAAAATACTATGTAAGTCACTGCTGCGTCAGATTACCAGCATTCTTCAAAATATCGTATTTTGTGTACAATAGAAGAAAGACATTTTTAAGGCATCATATAGGTTTGTAACAACATGAGGTTGAGTAAATTATGAAAAACTTTTAATTTTTCTTTCTTTTTTTTTTTTGGTAGGGAGAAGGCACCTTAAAGTTGTTTTTTGTTTTTTGTTTTTTTTTTGGAGAATTTTCAAAAATAAATGTGGCTGGTCCATTAAATACTTATACATATCACACACAACTTGTTTTTAGTCAAGCTGTTTGTAATGCATTAATAAATTGAAGATCACTCTCTGCACAACGGTATGTATATTTAAAGAGGTGATTCAGATGAAATCGTTTAAGAAAAGTGAGTTTGTTCTGTGTCTGTGGCTATTCAGCTGTGAAATACTTGTTTTACAGCTGCTATCTAGTTAAAATATAAAATAAAGTTTAAGATAATTTATGCTCTTACATTATATGGTTAAATGTTATATTTTGACAGACAATTTAGTCCAAAAAAAAAATTATGTAATGAGTAATGAAAAAATACTTATGTTAAGCAGATGTTGTGTAGTTTAATCCATTGAGGTTATGGAAACAACTAACTGATTCAATTAGGGACATTTTATTTATTTAGTGGAAGACATCCAAGTCTGACAATTAGCTTATACGTGGAGTTTTTTTAGGTAAATCTTCATATCTCTTAAATAAATCTAAAATTCTTCAATCATCTAACTTGAAAATTAGGTCAAAAATTATATAAAAACCAACAACATCAGTAACACCCAACAGAAGGAGTCCAGAAGGTAATAACTTATTTGAAGTTCCAATCTTTGTCCCAAATCAAACATATTATTAGAATGTTTGTATAATCTCAAACAAGATATCAGATTTGATCTTCATCTATGAAGGCGTTTAATAGAGATTGGTTTCCGCCAGTAGAGGCGCTCGAGCAACCGAAGCAACGACACACACACACACACACACACGAGTGTGTGTGGAGAAGAAGAAGAAGAGAAGTGAGCGAGGGAAGTAAACATAAACGTGAGAGAAGTGAAACGCGGCCGTTCATTCTGCTCTAAACCCGCTGTGGTGAGTATAATCATTTGATCATTGATTAGGAGAAATCTGAATCCAAACGACTAAACGAGTCAGTTCATTTAGTGAATCACTCGGAATGAATCGAACTGAACCGACTGGAGATTAACCCGTGAAACGTAAACTCTTGACTCACTGTTTTTACAGTTGATGAATGTTATAAATGTAGCTTTCACTTTACGTATAGAAACCTTGTAAACAATTTTTAATACATGTAACTTAAATCATATCTAATGCAATGTAAAAATCAGCTAACGTTAACAGAAGGAGGTGTTCTTGTTCTAACAATGTTCAGCTCACGAGTTGAGTTATTGATCCGGGAAGTTAAAAACTGTAAATATGTTTCCTTTACCGAACTTCTAAACTGTTGTTTGAACAAAACACTTAAAGCTGGATAACTGAGAGAGATTGCAAGTGTGATGAGCATCTTTTAAATCACTAACAGCGACCACCACAGTTCACTCCTTCGGTCAGTGAAGCTCCCACAGCCGTTCACGAGAGTTTAAATGCTGGGAAATATTCCCATCTTCCCACAAGAGGAACTACTTCAGGAGAACTAGTGTAAAGATGGAGATCAATGAAGATCCCTGCAGAGTAAAAGATGAAGAAACAGAGGAACAAATAGGTTTGTGTTTTCCTTTATTCTCTCTTTAATGACTGATGAGGAACATGATTAACATAAAAAAAGAACAATCTAAAACTAGATACCAGGGCTGCCCCCAACTAAAGATTTTTCTAATCGACTAGTCACATGTTTATTTTTATTTAATTACTTCAAATAGCAGGGTGAAATCTTGGTGGAGAGTGTGACTTTATTTTTACTTAGCCTAGGCCTATGTGGTCCTCAAGATAAGGGAATTTTTTTCAGAAGTACAATGAAAGTATCTAAAGTAATTTATCAAATGCACGTAAAGCATGTCGCAAAGCACTGACAAAAGTAACTATTAGGCTATCAATGTGTCAGAAAACATAGAAAGGAGATGTTTTAATGTTTTAATAAACTAGTGTTTTCTGAGTTCAGATGCAAAGTTTAAGTTGACTCGTCCTCTCTGCAGTAGTCTGTAGTGACCAATTTGGGCGATATGTTGAATAAATATATATGGAGATGAACGCACAGAGATGGAACGTGGCTGTTTGTGATCTTATGTATGTGTTTATTCCATTAATTTGTCTATCATATCTTAAAATGCTCAAATAATCAATGTATACAGGACATATCAAATAGTAGAACTTTTGTATGACACAGTGCCAACTCTCAGGCATTCAGTGTGAGACACACACAATTCACACATTTCACACACTCTCACGCCACACATCCATTTTCTCATGCAGAGAAAAATCACGGGAGCAAAGAAGCCACTGACAGACAAGACAGAGCCAAGTTACTTTTGATATGAAACAAATTCTCAGATCTCAGATTCTGTCAATTTTATTATGAAATTCATACAAATGTGACGTGACAGATCGCTGTAGTGCCTCGGTTCAAGTGGCAGGTGAATTGATCATCTCTTTCTTGTAATTAGTCAATAAACACACTGAACAATAGATATGTTGAAAGATTTACTTACCTAAATGTATATCCCTCATACATAATATCAATCAATCTGTGTTTTTTAACGATTGGAAAGAGGTCAATAAAACAGCTGGAGAATAATGTCACGTTGTGTCAATCACGTTTACACACTGCCTCCAAATCTTTCGCCCGTCATCAAATAAAAAAAAAAATCGCCTCGGATTCGATTTTCTCCATTTTTCACATCAGTAGCAAGCATTTTGAGACGTGTTTTGACAATTCAGAACCACAGAGAGATCAATACAAAAAAGTCCATTTCAAAATTTCGGATTCGGTGTGAAGGACATTTAATCTCTGCAGCTGAAAACACAGAAAACATTACCAGTAAATTAAAATGTTTAGATGGTCTCATTCTGTTTTTTTTTTTTTTTTTTTTTTTTCATGACAAAATCATTACGTATACCGGTGTGCTGTTGGAAGCTTTGTTTGAATTTGTGCGCTGATTAGGCTATATGTATTTTATATAGGCAAATTAAAGGCACATTATTATGATTTATGACTTAATATAAATGTGTGATTAGTCATGGCTTAAATGAACTACTAGTCAACTAGAAAAATCTTTAGTCAAGGGCAACCCTACTCAAGTAGTAAACTAGATTTGTGCTAAATTAAGACTTAAAGGGTTAGTTTACCCAAAAATGAAAATTAAGTCATTAGTTACTCACCCCCATGCTGTACCAACACCGTAAGACCTTCGTTCGTCTTCGGAACACAAATTAAGATATTTTTGATTAAATTTGAGAGCTGTATAACTACCACATTGGCTGCCTAAGGGACTGCCTCTTGACGGCCCAGAAAGTCAATGAAGAAAATGTTTAAATATCCCAAGTGACTACCGTGGCTCAACTATATGTTTATCAAGCGACGAAAATACTTTTTGTGCGAAAAAACAAACAAAAATAACGAGTTTATTCGACTATTTCTTTTCGTCCTTGTAGGCCAGAAACGAGATTTCCTTAGATTTCCACGACGCATGCCCGATAATTGCGATCTGAAGTAGTGTAAAGCAGATCGCAATTCTCGCGCATGCGTCGTGGAAATCTAAGGAAGTCTCGTTCTGGCCTACAAGGAAGAAAAGAAATAGTCGAATAAACTCGTTATTTTTGTTTGTTTTTTCGCACAAAAAGTATTTTCGTCGCTTGATAAACATATAGTTGAGCCACTGTAGTCACTTGGGATATTTAAACATTTTCTTCATTGACTTTCTGGGCCGTCAAGAGGCAGTCCCTTAGGAGCCAATGTGGTAGTTATACAGCTCTCAAATTTAATCAAAAATATCTTCATTTGTGTTCCGAAGACGAACGAAGGTCTTACGGGGTTGGTACAGCATGGGGGTGAGTAATTAATGACTTAATTTTCATTTTTGGGTGAACTAACCCTTTAACTTTATTTCTTTGTTTCTCATTTGTTCTTTTTTTAATTTAATTTAATATGTTGATTTTAGACCTGATGAAAGTGAATGAAGACAAACAGCACCATTACACAAATGAAGATGGAAAACTGACATACAAAAAAGAAGCTAAACAACATCCGTTCAAAAATGAAGATGGAAATTCAGTCATTTCAAAGACTGAAGAGAATTTCACACGGCAAAAAGAAGGAAAATCTGGTGTCAAAGAATTTTTCACCTGCTCAGGGTGTGGATTGTTTTACGTGCATGAATCAGACCTTAAGAAACACATGAGAATTCACACTGCTAAAAAGCCGATCACTTGCATTTACTGTGGAAAGAGATTTACATATAAATCAGAGCTTAAGAAACATAAGAGAGTTCACACAGGAAAAAAAACAGAAATCTGTTCTGAGTGTGGAAAGAGTTTCATACATAAAGGAGCCCTAAATGTGCACATGAGACATCACACTGGAGAAAGACCGTTCACATGCACTCAGTGTGGAAAGAGTTACAGATCCAAAAGCGTTCTCACCACTCATCTGCGCCGTCACTCTGATGTGAGGTCATTCAGCTGTGACCAGTGTGATAAAACATTTGTTTTGGAATCAGGCTTAAAAGCGCACCTTAAAACTCATACTGGTGTAAAGCCTCACTTTTGTTCTTTATGTGGAAAGTGTTTTAAACGACTGGCCTATTTAAAAGTGCATGAGCGTATTCATACTGGTGTGAGACCTCATGTGTGCTCTGACTGTGGGAAGACCTTCATATCATTCGATTCCTTAAAAGTACACCTGAGAGTTCATACTGGAGAGAAACCGTACAAGTGCTCGCACTGTGGAAAGAGCTTCGCTCGGTCACGAGGCTTGAAAATTCATGAGAGAGTTCATACTGGAGAGAAACCGTACAAGTGCTCGCACTGTGGAAAGAGCTTCGCTTGGTCACGAGGCTTGAAAATTCATGAGAGAGTTCATACTGGAGAGAAACCGTACAAGTGCTTGCACTGTCGAAAGAGCTTCGCTCAGTCACGAGGCTTGAAAATTCATGAGAGAGTTCATGCTGGAGAGAAACCGTACAAGTGCTCGCACTGTGGAAAGAGCTTCGCTCGGTCACGAGGCTTGAAAATTCATGAGAGAGTTCATACTGGAGAGAAACCGTACAAGTGCTCTTCATTGAGTGCATTTATTAAAACGTGATTAATGAACGTATGCATGGAAAACAGCATGAAGAAATTTTATTCTAGTGTTTGTTATATACCACTTGTTTGCAGTACATACTACGATAGACATAATTAAACACTAAACAGCTTTCACTTGTAAAAGAGAAGGGCAATTTAGAAATATATCTTCATTGATCTTCGGGACAGCACTTTTGCAAGGTTCTCAATTTTGTGTTGGTTCCATGTCATCGCCTGGATAGTGATGTCTGTTCTAGCTAAACAGTACATGAAAAAAAAATCATTTAATAAAAAATCTCCTTTGGTCATGTATTTACTGCATATAGCAGATGTTGACAAGAAGCTGTTTACCTGTTCGACCTCTTCGCTTGCGCCATCTTGGTTTCAACCTCCCCACTTAATCTTGTGCACACATTGCATATTTATATGGATAACATAGTTAACAGGGTTAAAATAATCTCGACAATGTGTTTTAGATTATACGCAGGAATTACTGAAAATAAATACACAAGTCACAAATTGGCATCTTTATTTTCTGGCAAACAGTTTACCTCACATTTCCAAGAGTAAATGTCTAAATAAATGTGTAAAGATATGTCAGTCTGTTAGCATTTCAAATTACTACAAGTGAGTTTTAGCTTTATTACAGTTTCAAGATTGCAAGATTTTACAATTGTTCTTCATTTTGCTATTGTAGTTCAGTGAAAAACGGCATTGCTATTTTTTGTTTAGGGTATACAATTTCAAAGATCATTAGGCAAAACGGCAATAGGCCTACTACTTACATGCTTTGTCTTATCATTAATGTAGTCCACAAACTTTTAAACATCTTCATCCTCACAGACTAGACACCCCTAAACAAGCCATGATCTTCATCCCTTGAAAATAATTAGAATGGCTTCATTTAAATATCTAATGGAAAAACTAACTGGGATAATTTATTATTTTGAAAATGCTTTTTGAAAGACAGATATATAATTTCCTGTACCCTTTTTTAAAGCGATTCATTCTCCTGTTACCATCTACTGCCACATAAATGGAAAACAGGCCGGACAGTCAAACCCTTTCAGTCCACAGAGCTGATCAACTGGCAGTATCTCCATTCGAAAAAACTTCTTTGAAAAGCATCTGAATTTTCCAATTTCCAAAAACCATATAAGAAATAACTCACTTCCAAAAAAGAGAAAGAAATAATTTAGTAATGAAATTAAATAATACTTTGCCAAAGAACTCTGTCGTTCTAGTAAACTGGTGAAGGCATGTATAGAGTTGACATTCCAGGAGCAGTCAGTTTCATGTGGACATAAGACACTGTTAGATTTTGGTGATGCCGACCAGTGGTTTCAGTGGCTCGCCAATGTATTGGATTTCTCCAATACATAAAATAAGTAAGCTTGACCAGTTCTTGTGGGGAGAAGAATTTATTGAAGGTTTGTAGTGTAGAAGTTCTTCAGCAGCGATGTTATCATGTCACCCTTCAACAATCTTAACCCAATGTTCAGTCTGTGAGACAGAACTTTATAAAGAAGATTATGGGCTACAAACAATAGAAACCTGTTAGGACCTCCCACAGGAGATGCTAATCCACTCTGAGCAATGCTGAGTCTTTGTCATTCACACCAATCAGTTTCTGTGGGCCATACATCTGAATGGGCCATTCATCTGTATGGTCCATTTGACACACACCTTTGCAGACACCGACAGAGTGGATTAATTATGATACACGTCACAATGTAAATGAATCCGATAACTGAAAATACAAAATCTATCAATCCCCCCTTTGATCATATTTGATCACAAAACAAACTTCATTATATACAGCATGCTGCATACAGGCTCCACTTAAAATGACAGAATAAGAGTTCATAGTGAAACTTTGCATCCTCTTGAATTCTTGAGTCCTCTGGTGGCTTTTATTTTGGAGTTGTGTTCTGTTGGAAGTGGCGGATAGGGTTGTGTTCTGTGAATGTTCAGAAGTTTTTATCTAGGTGACCAGTGCAGTCTAAACGTCGGATGCAATTGCTCATCCTCTGGAATGCTGGAACACCTGCAATCACACAAAAGAGAAACGGGGAACGTATCTTTGCCAAGGAAAATATTTTAAAGACATAATTCATAATTGCCTGACAAACTGTCCCTATTTAATATTGGCAGGCACTACTGTGTTTATCAGTGGCTGTATGTTTATGTCTTCGTCCTCAGGCGACAAGCTAGGGCCTAAAAACCCTAGTCCCGCCATATCTGGACTCTGATAAACACTACTGCCGTCTATCCCTCATCTCTAGGCAGATGTTTCAAATCCCATTGGCTCACATCAGTCCACTCATCTTTTCTCTGCACCTTAACTGCTTCATCAGTTACTATGAGATCCTGTAGGCTATCCCTCTTGGATTCTAATGATGAAAATGGATTCTTGGCATTGTGTTCTACCAGGCTGGGTCTTTCATCAGTTTGGGCAAGGCTGTCAGATGTTAGATTTTCTTTGGACAGGGGCCGACCAATGACATGTTCAAAAGGGCATAGTCCAATTTCCTTGTGGTCATCCTTACTGCATTGCTTGTCATTATGCAGTTTTGTTTTAGCTTCCATCACTGATGGCATTTGTTTTCTGGGTGCTTCATCTGGAATAAGTTTACATGGCAAAACTTGTTGAAGTTGTCTTAATGCCGCTGTATGTGCACCTCTCTCCTTTACGGCTTGTATAGCAGCACCTTCTACTTGGACATCAACTTTGGCTTCAGTTGTTGAGACTTCTGTGTATGCTTTTACCTTTGGGGTGGTGTTTTCATTTGTCATTTTTGCATAAACATGGAGTCCATCAGTTGTCGGATGAGATGCAGGGGTGATAGTAGAAAAAAATCCTGAGCCTGAACTTTTTTCCCTGGGAGGTAAGCGGCCCCTAAGCCAAGAGATATATGCCCTGATCAACATTTGTCAAGCGGGATCCAGAAGTGTGCTCCCCTGGGAGAACATTTTGATAAATACAGGTAGTCCCTTAAATGATTCTGGTGACTTTTGTAGATATAAATGGACATCATTCAGACATGAAATGAACAAACCCAATACAAAGCCTATATTACAGTAGCATATTTGTGTAGAGCACCAGAGCTCCTGGGACCCTGGGTCTGTTTATTAATCCATCCCTGCTTTTAACTAGTCATTTACCTGCGTACTTATTGCTTGTATAGTGTACTAAGACTATACAACATCCATAACAAGAAAGGTCAGAGCGTGGCAATTATAATTCTCCAAAGTAAACTAGGAATTCATATAGCCTAACCATAGAAAATAAGGACGCATGAACAAGGAGATATTCATTTTAATGCAAAATATGCACCATTTATTTTAAATATATTTTTTAAACAGTTACAGTGCAACAAAACCCTATGTAATGTAACACTCAATTTGAAGAGCTCTTTTCCAAAACGCGATAAACGCCATTTAAAAAAAAAAAACGAGTTTGTCGTGTCATTCTGCTGTGCAGAACCCTTTCGCTGCTCCATCAACGTTTCATGCCAAATCGCTATATTTCATTGTTTAAAATGTACTGCAAGATACAGTTTCTTTCCAAACCACGATAAGCGCCAGCCCTGTTTTTAGCCTAAACACGATAAATCCTCAAATTCAATGAGCGCTCTACACAATCCAGCACGGCGGCACTCTGAACAGAGGTTTATTATGTTCATTTATTCCTCAAAATGAGTCCTAGTTTTCTAGTCGACTAGTAGTAGATCATTTAAGCCATTTGTATTATCAGTAATCACATTTATTGATTTAAATAAATGGGAGAGAAACATGAGCGTTTTTAATTGCCTATTCCGCATTTCAACGTATGCATAAAGCTTGCCACAAAGAACCGGCAAAAGTAATGATTATGCATGAAACATTTGAATTGTTTATTAATAAACTAGTGTTTTCTGTCAGTGTCAGCAACAAAGATAAAGTTGATGATGCTTACTCGCCATCTTCGCAGTGAACGCGCATAGGCCTATAGAAACGCATACTTCGAATTAGCCTATATACGCAGAGAGTTGCCAATTTATTTTAGTTTTTAATTGTTTTGTTTAAAAGTAGATATTTAAAGCTTTCTGTAGCCTTGTTCTCAGGCCTGTGTGAGGCAAGCATCGGGGTGTTTCGGTTCATATTATGAGACGCGCTCCGGTTCACCTGCGCGCCTCTGTGTCCTGATTATATTGTCTGATATTTACTTCTAATGTATTAATCCAGTCAATTTGTCGATGAAACATTTATTAAAATGAAGATACAATTTATATGAAACGAAATTTACAAGCTTTCTACAAAACAAAACTTATAAGTGGTCAAAATCATGTCTGACGCACTCCAAATATTTTCCGATATTGGGCAGCTTTTGAATTTTGATCCTATCTTACTAATCTCATGCGGTTCCCTTTTCATAGCCTACTCAACATATATGAAATAATAAAAATAAGTAATGTAATATTATTAAAAACAAATGTGAAACGTATATTTTATGTTTATTTTTTATTTTTATTTTTTTACTTATATTTAAGCGTCATGCTGCTCCTCTTTGCTCACATGTTATGTAGCCTGTGTGTTTGTGTGTGCATGTGCTGGAGGGGTGCCCATCCCTTTTTTGAATATCGTTATCATATATTGATCATTTTTAATAATTCGTTTTTTTCATGCATATGTTGAAATTGTTACTATTTGTTTGAGGTTGCTGCCTCGAAACAGACAGATGCGTTAGGGCGAGTTTATCCTCCGCTAATTTCTGACACAGAGTGACGAGTGGATGAGCGATTGTAAATGACAGATCGAACTCGGCAATGAAGGAGCACAAGCGAATTTTTAAATCAGCCACACGATCGGTCATTGAGGGTCGGATATCTGCTGTGGCTGTTGCCCCCGGCCCCGGCAAACGTGAGGTGTGTTGAATCGCTCGGACAGCTGCTTGATGACTAGGGTCTAACTCGTGCCGTGGCAGCACTTTTTTCCCGCTAGTTCCATATAATATTTTCCTTGCACACAAAGTGCAGAAACATGCTCCTGGTTGCCGGAGTTTTTGACACCAGCTTCCAAAGGGCTTTTCGTCTCTACCCACCTCTTCTATCCAAGACCAGCGCCATTTATTCTTTATGCCTTTATCGACAAGTTTGGTGTCTTCCCCCGGCTTCATAAACTTGCGCTCCATGACTTCGGCTATATTTCGCGCTGCCAGTGTGGAAAACGCACAAAAAACTGATCGCACGTGAAGTGACTACTGATTCAATTTGATTGGCCAAAACCCAAGACCAGCCCCTACCCTATTGCCGATTGGCTGAAGTAAGGTTACATATGTGGTTTAATGCATAGACATAATATATACATGTCTATGGTTTAGTGCGCGAACCTGTTTTTTTTTTTTTTTTTTTTTTTTTCCCAGACACGTATGAACGCCGGAAATCCGGCGTGGCGCCGGAGCGCTATCAGGCATGGAGATGTCACAAGTTGGTGCTGCAGAGAGAGGCTCTTCAGTTTCCCTGCGGCTCAACAGCGTTTAGCAGAGTCTGTTTTTGTTTATCTGTCAACTGCTGAAACCTCATCAACAGGTTGTCCTCATCATCACTTTGACGTTTTAAACTCAGCTTACAATCACGGACCCAGTGTCCTTCTTCGTTGCAGTACCTGCATCTTCCTTGAGTTTTTGACTGTCTATTATCTTCATTTTCTTTATGCTCATTCCACATTGTCTTGCTGTGGTATGACATATTCTTCGATCGCAATGCTCTGAGTTTGACTTCCTGTGTTCTTTCAATCTTTGCTGACCACTCAACAATCTTTTGAAAAGATGTTCCAATGCTGTCCCAGTCGTCATATCGGATTTTGAGTGCTTTTGAAACTTCAGGTTTCAGTCCATTTACAAAAGCAGTTTTCAGAGGCATGCTAGTGTCCTTGTCCAGATCCTCACTGTCATTTACACCGGAGTGTTCCAACCAGGTTTGTCTGAAGCGTTCTTCGAACTCCGCAACAATTTCTCCAGTCTTCTGCATACATGAGGTAATTCTAGCCCAATTAACCTTTGCAGGTTTCAGTTCTAACAAGAATGTTCGTACAGCTTCCCATCCAGCCTCAATGTTTTCTTGAGACTCGCCTACCCTGTTTTCAACACTTTCAGTTATCCTCTTTTGTTCCTTGTCCCTCAAGTTCACATTAACAATCATCACACCATCTACTGGATGTAAATTGTAGATCTTCTGTAAACGTTGAAGAAATTGCCATACTTTTCGTGGTTGTTTGTACACATCTGGTAACTCCTTAGACCACTTGTCTACTTGCTCTGGTAAAGCTGGCTGGTATGTCTTACAGGGAACATATTTCTTAATTATTTTTGATACGATGCGGGTTCTTCTTTCGCCTTCCTCCTCATACTCCTCCTCATTGTCAACTTCAATTTCAGTCCTTCTGTTCTTGACAATTACCGGAGCGAGTCTAACCTTTTTGTTTTTCTTGGTGACATTAGCATGTGTCTCAGGTTCAACATCACTGTCATCAGGGCTCTCAGTCGAGCTGCTGTCACTTTCTCCATGCAGATACTGACGTTGTTGAAGCTTCTTGAGGTCTTTAAATGGATAGAGTGACTCTTTCTCTATCTTGCTTCTAGATTTTATGGGATTTGGTTTTGCAGAAAGCAACTTTAACAGCTTGTTATCATTCAAGAGTCTTTCTTTTTCCTTCTTTTCATTTTGCAGTTGTTCAGCAAGTGCTCGAACTTTTGCTTTCTCTGCTTTGTACTCGCGCTGTGATTTGTCAGTCTCACACTTCTGTCGATGCTGTAGAATTTGTTTTATCAAAATCACAGACAAGCCATCTCTGTTGGTGTTTGTCCTTTAGCGCTGCATCTTTCCATAAGCCCTTTTAATGTCCGGCAAGGCCCATATTCCACTCTCTGAGTGCTTGATGCCATACTTCTGGCACATGTCATCATGGCACTTCCTCAGTCCCAGCCGTTTGCCCAAATATGCATTCAGATTGTCCAACATCTGATCAATGGTAACATTTGGAGGTTCTGTTCCATGTCTTTCTGTTGTTGGCCTCAGTGCAGGGCCATTACCATTGTTTAGTGCAGACTCAGCCATGGCAAGTACAGGAGAGGTGCCCTCAGAGGTGTGGAAACAAAACAAAATTGTTTGAGCCGTTAAAGGTGCTTATTTAAATTCTCAGCAGTCTTTAGTCTGACCATTTCAGTCACACAGACAAATCATTAATTTACTAACTTTACTAACTAGCTTAGTTTTCAATCCTACATTCCAAACAAAACATTCACATTTAGACCAAGTTTCTTTGTTTCATTTCTAGAAAAGAAAACTCCTGATTGATAAGACTCATTCAGTTCTTTCTTAGTTCTAACCTGAATTGGTTTAAATTTGTCCCTTAGACATTCGATTTTCAATCTTTCTGCATCTTTCATCAGAAGGCAAATAAACTTCTACTTTCTAACACAATTAGAATGTTTAATTCAAAACTAAAATATTGGTTACTGAATTAGCACCCAGTCAAGAATTACCAATTCTTGCAGCAACTTCAGTCCCAAACATTTTAGGCTACACTTGTTTCTTATATTGGTTACTGAATTAGCACCCAGTCAAGAATTATCAATTCTTACAGCAACTTTAGTCCCAAACATTTTAATCTTATATTGGCTACTGAATTAGCACCCAGTCAAGAATTACCAATTCTTGCAGCAACATCAGTTCCAACAGTTTCGCTTAAAACAGTTTCTACAATTTCTGGAGGAATGGACTCAATTGTTGCTTTAACAATTCCTAATTGTTGCTTTAACAATTCCCAGTCTTGATCTCTGTATACTCGGCCGTTAAGAAAGACTCCACTATCTCGGGCCTCAAAGCTGCCCACTTCTGTTTACTTTGGGCCATTCGAATAGACCAAGTGTTTGAGGAAGTTGGATTTACGTACAGAATGTCTTCACTATCAGCTAGCAGATCATCAACCTCTTGATGAAGAGTTTCTGTAGAATAAAAAATTTACACAATTATAGTGTACATGGCAGTTAGTCAGATTGATAATTACAAAGCAGTAATGAATGACACAGTAATACACATATATCTTCAACAGCTGGCCAAACAGTGCGGCAGACAATGATGGACTTTCATCTGAGAACAATCAGTCATAGCAAATAATTAATAATAACTAATGATATTATTAGTGATTAGGTGTTTTTGCTAGTGATGGCTCTTAAAAGAGCTGTTGGATTAAATGATGTGGAGCATGTAGATGGAATATGAGATGTATGTGAAGAGACGGCAAGACAAAAAATAAAGAATTACTACTTTAGGAGTGTACATTAAATGTATTAAAAGCATGGTAAATGTTGTAACTGTGTTTTTATCTATAACAAGGCTGAACTACAGTTACTGTGGTAAAAGCATGGAAAGGTTGGCTGTTACTCTACTTCAAAATACCACAGTAGAAGTAGGCTAACTGTGGTAAAAGCATGGTAAGATTTGTGTACTATAAACACAAAATACCTAGAAGTAGAGTGGGTAGTTACTACTTCCATTTATTTAAAAAAAATATGAATATAATAAAATGATTGAAGATCTGGGTTAAAATTATTTTTAAACTGTTTTTAGAGATAAAACTATTTACATTCGGCAATCATGACAACAAATCTCAGATAACGGTTGACTAGGTAACAATGTGTAATTAGACCAAAGGTTCATTTTATGCCGGAGTTGTCCTTTAAGCCCATGAAAAGGAAATAGAAAATGCAATTCATTTAAAACAGAAAATCCACATCATACCAAAAACTAGGGATGAGCGAGTACAGCATTATCTGTATCTGTATCTGTTAACCATGTGAATTATCTGTATCTGTATCTGTACTCGGACTGGGCGGGGCCTAAACCCGGAAGTGGGTCGGGTAGTCTTGAAATGGGCGGGGCTTTAACCGGTATGTTATTTTAAGCATGCAATTGATATGGGTTGATCTGAAATTGCTATATTTTTTGCTGATAAGAAATAAAACTATTTACATGACAGCATCAGCATTGAGCTTCAGATCAATGGTTTTGATCACGATAACAAACGAACTACAAAACAAGTTTTGCAACAATGAATACAACACAAGTGGCTGCAATTATAAAATAAAATGTAATGAACAAGAGTTTTCATCTCAACTACGGCTGGGTGATATGGACCAAAAGTCATATCCCGATATATTTAGGCTTAATTTCGATATACAAAATATATCCCGATATTTTTTCTGCAAAGTGAGAGCAAATGTTCAGTCAAAGCCAAATATGACATGTCACAAGTAGTTTTATTGAAACTTGAACATTTGCCAAACCAAATGAATGAATAATAAACAGGTTTCTTCACCTTAGGGCTGCATGATTAGCTATGACAAAAATCTTAATTGCAGATTATTCCCTTGGAATTGTAATTGTGATTTATTAATTGGTTTATTTATTTTGTTAATACAACGTTGGTATGAGCCATTACAGTCATTTAAAAAAATATAAAAAAAATAACACAAAGAAAAATAGGGGCATTAAGGGGTTAATATAGAAACGACAGTTACTATGGTGAATAGTGAATACACAAGAACTGTTTATGAAACATGGAAACTGCTCTGGTGAATAGAATGAAAATCATAACTGCATTGCTTTTATTTCGTGTAATTTACAACGTAACGGTGTTGCATGCTCGTATAGTTTCTTTTGCACTTTATACAGAGGCGATCCAGCGCGCGCCACCGCATTTGCGCGTGCAATTGAGTGTGCGCCACGACTAACGTTACAGTTTAACGGGTGACAGGACAGAAAGTCCGTTTTGCTGAGGTGAAAGACTTTATTTCATAACATAACATGCTTGCCTTTAATCAAGCACGCAAAGTGGAAAAGAGTGGCTAGGGCGCGGGGAGCAGAGAGCTCTGGGTCAGCACTCAGCAGCTTGCTTGGAGCAAGGATCACAGCGCAAACCTGAATAGCCTATATCGATATGCAATATGGTTTAATTACATATCACATTTAAAAATATATATATTCTTTATATTGATATATCGCTCAGCCTTAATCTCAACGTAACTTTTTTTTTTTTTTTTTTTTATCCGAGCACAGATACTCGTATAATATTCGTACTCGACAAAAGTGCTTTATCCGTACCGGATACTCGTTTCAGCCGAGTATCCGGCTCAACTCTACCAAAAACCACATCATTTTTTCCCTTAGCTTGCTCTCCTCTGCCTCCTGGAGATGTGGCTTCCAGAGGTGCTAACATACCAAACTCCTGAACCTATTAATTAATTATTCTGTGTTGCAATTATCACAATGCACAAAACAGAAAGTGCAACAAAAAGTTTATCTCTTAAACTTTATCCCATTCAATTCATTTTTCTCTCTATTCTTCGAAATAACGATTGTATCGCATAAGTAAAAGTCTTTCGAATATTTTATCTGACAGCCTGTTCCTCCTTGGGATCGGAATAGTGCCCAGGCTGAAAAGCCTTTCGACCGGTGCACTAGATGGTATTGGAGTGTTGTACTGCTTTGCAATTTCCTTAATCCTGGGGAACCTGGAGAGAACCTCCCAGTCAAATGTGGTACCACTAAATGGTGTTTAAAGAGCCCCTATCATGGATTTTTTGAAAATGACTGTTCATATGGTGTGGCATATAGCTGTAAGGGAATGAAAACATCCTGCAAAGATTTCTATCTGAAAGTGCACCGTATATAAAGTTATTGTCTTTCAAAAGTGAAAGTCGACTCTGAGTCTATGAAATGAATTGTTTTTGAAACGAGTCATTAGCTGTTACATCGTGATGTAGATACATATTGGCCGCGCCCAGCAGACGGAAGTGTAAACTTGAAGTCTACACATTCAAATACTTCATCATAGCATCATGTCGAGAAGACGCTGTGTTCTACAATGCAAAGATAGTTCAGCCACTTTGTTTTCATTTACCAGGGACGAGCATGTGAAGAATCGATGGTTAGAGTTCATATTTGCAACGATACCACAACAGTATAGCCCGATTGTGTTCTCATCATTTTATTGACGGGTAAAGTTAGTTCAAAAACTTAACTGAATTCAAATGTGGATTCGCAAGCGGTTGTTCCTGAAGGAGGGCTCAGTAACTTACTTAACCAGTGAATATGGATCAGCTTCCTCCTCCGAATCACGACCTGTAAGTATTATTAATAATTGTTGCTTTTATGGGTTTTGAACGGTTTTGTAGCGTCAGGGCGCGAGGAGGGAAGGCGCAATAAGTATGTGTGTGCGTGTGTGTGTGTAAGTTACGCTCAGCGCAGCTTCTAGGTCTCCAATGTCAATTTTTTTTAAATATGTGAAATGTTTGTCGCTGTTATTGGAGTTGTCATAAAGAATTGATCGTCTTGTAGTACTGCAGTGCTTTATATCAATATGTTTATGCGTTATGCTAACAAACAATAACTGACTGGGTCTGTCATCTGACCAATCACCGCCGATTAGCGTCACGCAAAGGAGTGGTTTGGAAAAATGAGTCTTTGTACGAATCATTTGGGAGTCGGTGAGCAAATCAGTTAAAAATAAATGCATATTATAAAACAAATAAAGTGTTTTTTATCTTTGCATGCATGTTAAACTGTTTTTGGGAACTCCTAAAACAAAAATAGGAACATTTCAAATGCTATGATAGGGGCTCTTTAAATCTCTGATTGGGATTTCTGTGATGAGAGACAAGGCATCATGAGTCAAGTTCCAGCGTGTAGCAGTGGGTATGATGAGCTTTCTTTTCAGCACATCCTCAACCTGGTCTAAAGCCACAGTAGAGCGACTAGTTTTTGTCCAGAGAGCTGCACACTTGGCGAGAGCACTTCTGTAGACTGCTTTACAGTCATTGTTACTGGTCAGCCATTTCTCCAGGTCATTTTTGAGATCAGGTTTAGTGTATGTGACGCACAGAGCAGATGAGGTGGCAGTGAAAATGTCTCATCTGATTCTGTGGAGAGTGCTTTAGCAACATCAGTAAAAGTGACTTCCTCCTCCTCATCATCATCGGATGGCTCGTCAGAACGATCATCAGGATGGGATTCAAACATTCTAAAGGCTTTTACAAAATTGCTGCCATTATCTGTGACACATGCTGTTACTTTATGTGATAGTCCAAAAGCTGAATGAATCTGTTCTATTTCTCTAGCAATGACATCGTAAGTGTGTCTTCCTCTCACCCTCTTGCAGGCAAGAGCAGCCTTCTCGCATTTAAAACTAATGCTGTTAATCCAGTGCACCGTCATACCAAAGTAACTTTTGTTATTGGCGGACCATATGTCCACGGTGGTGGACACATGATCCAGGGACTCGAAAGTTCTTTTGAGCTTCGATTCCATGTCGGAATAACACTTGTCCAGGTAATGGGAAAATGTTTTCCTGTCTGACGTTGGCTTGCGAGTCGCGGGTATTTTATCTTGTATTTTTTTTAAAGCTTGGAGATTTAATGGTCGACAGGGGAAGCATGTTTTCTACAATAAATCCTGCAACAAGCCTGTTCATTTCGTTTTGTATTACCTGCTGCGCTCCAAGACTTGAGCAAAGCTTAGCCTGTTTAGGCGGGGTCGGCTGATCAGTGACTCCTTCAAAAGACTGGCGAGCAGGATCTTTCGCCCCAAGTTTTGTATTGCCATGTCGGACTAACAAATGCTTAGACAGGTTGCTTATTGAGTTGTCAGCAGTTGAAAGACACTTGTCGCCAGGGCATAGAGTGCATTTCACACAGATATTTGTGTTCTTTCGAGAAATAAACTTAAAGTAATGCGAATATCGCCGCTGGCCAAAAGCCCCTGTCGCCGTCTCCATTTCCCGCTCTCCTTCGCGCACTAGCAGCTACGTCACTCATCGATCTCGATGGCAACGCAGCACACACAAGCATCACTTAAACAGAAATAACTTTACACTCAGGCAAAAACGGCTTAGGTAACGCAGGAAAGCGCGTTCCTATAGTCTAGTAAAGTAGTGTAGTTACCAATATTTTTAGTGTTATGCGTTACTTTACTTCGTTACCCAAAAAAGTAATATCGTTATTGTAATTCATTACTTTGTAACTCGTTACCCCCAACACTGACAATGTTGTGCGAACGAGATAGATGAACAAAATCGTAGGATATAGTACGATTTAATACATTCATATGAATTGGTACGAATTCGCCGTTACATAGGGGTGTGATAAATGCGATGAACAAATCGTAAACGATTTCGTATGATTTAGCCACTTGGTTAATTCGTGCAAATTAGTACGAATTCGCCTGAGATAGGGTTGGTTTCTCTCACATGTCTGACACACATAAATAATAAATAAGATATCTCTTGGCAAAATTGATGTTGCTTCCGTGATTCAACCATAACGGGGAAAAGCTTAATTTGCGTCATCGGAGGATTTTTTGTCCAGAGGCTAAAGACTACAGTCAGTAGGGTCTGTCCCACATGTTCTCAACCCACCCATACACTAAGAAAAGATACACCATATCTACTTAATAGAAATGAGGCAACATATTACAAGCAATATTATTCATTAAATTTCACAAGGTTTGGTATTGAGTAAATATAATTTCAATTATACCCTTAATAGTTATCCATTTAGTATATTCCAATAGAAAACTCAAAAGAATTAATTAAAACCTAAACACAATTATTGAGTTGGTTTGAATCAGAAACTCCCTAATTGTGTAAATAGTACTAATAAAAATTAATTTATATTCTACACATCAATGATACATAATTGACTAATAATCATCTACATTAATCTGCACAATGAGTTGAATTTAACCAATGCAATTAGTTAAATATAAATATTCCTTTCTTAGGAATAATAGGACTCAGAAAGTACAGAACTTAATAAATACTCTTAATTCTTAAAGAATTTTATTAACAATTCCCTTTTGTGCTTTAGACACATTGTAGCACGACTTTGTACACTGCAACTACAGTCTCATTTCAAGTCAGAAGTTGGATCTTGCATTTCAAACCAATCATTTGAAAAGGACAGAATGCTGAAACAAAAATAAATGCCATATTACAGAATGGTGATGTATCCAACCTCTTTCCATGCTTTTTCACCTTACTTTGCCACTTAATTGGGTCAATAATGATTGACCCAATAAAGAAAAATCCCACATAAGTGCATCTACCAAAACAAAAGCAGAAAAGTGCAATTTGCATGGAGTACAAAACATTTTGAACATTGAACTAACCACTGACATTAATGGGATAAGAGTCCAAATCAGTGCTAACTTACAAACATAGCACTTTCAGATGTGCAACACCAGTTTGCTCATGCAATTTAAACCAGAACTTTGAAAAGGACAAAATGCTGACTCCAACTATTAAAAAAACAAAAAGATCAATAAAGATCTTAAAGAAAAATACTATAATGGCATGTGCCAAAACATAAATAATAAAGTGCAATTTGTACAGAGTAAAATACATTTGTACTTTGAACTTACAACAATTTAAATGTCATGACAGTGCTGTGACAAATCAGTGCTAACGTACAAACATAGCACTTTCAAATATGCAATTCTCAAGTTAGTAGAAGATGGCATTGTGTAGCACAAAAGTCTGCACTGCAATACAGTCTAATTTCAACTATGAAGTTTGCTCTTGGGGGGACTGGACTTTGTTTGACAGCTTTGAATCATCCAGTTCTAAGAAAAGTTTTTGGAATACCTCAAAGAGGTATACTTCAGCTGTCTGGGATAATTGAGATTCAGTGGGATGAAGCTTAAACTTAAGTGTAAACAGAAAAATCATACATGACACTACAGTCAGTGAAAAATAAAAAATACAACTTTTTTTTTCTTTTACAAATAGTATAATGATAACGTAATCTAAAACATGACTACCTGTGTCAGCCATAGATATCATAAAGAGACTAGATTTCCTATTGGCCGCTGGGCACTGAGAAATGCGGCCGCCATCTTGAACCGGTCGTATTCATACAGGGCTCCAGACTGCGACCAAATGGTCGCATTTTGCGACCAAAATTTGAGAGTGTGCGGCTGAATTTTAACCGTACATGAAAACCACGCCACTCATATAGAGCAACACAGTCCCGCCCACAGCCGGTGCCGGAAGTAAAAATTCAATACAATTTCTCCATTGACATTTGAGATATAAGCCATAAAAACTTAACCGTACATGGTAGACTTAAAACCAGCTACGGCTGATTGTATGTGATTGTAGTGATTGTATGTGCTCATATAAACGCAGGGGCGTAATTTGCGGGTGGGACGGGTGGGACATGTCCCCACCACTTTTTGCCAGGGTCGATATTGTCCCCACCACTTTTAAAAGCTCTCGCGGCATGGATCTAACAGTAGAAATAAATAAAACATCTCCAACTGACAGACCATTATTTTAGTTCGTTTGTAAAATAAAAGAAGCGATCTAGCCCTGAAATACGTTGTTTTTTAAATCAAGTGATCAAAGTGCTCTTTGCCGCTTGCGATCGGTAGCGCGGTTACAGTGTATCTCATGGCTCACACACAGTCTTCACATCTTCACATGCGCGCTTCAATCCGTTTCGGAGACTATTTGTTCGTTCCGGTGCAGAGCATGTGAGCGGAGTGGAGCGCGAGCGGGCGGATCTTGGACAGAGCGCAAAGGGGCATTTTTTTAAAAGGAATGAGCGTCGCCCTATTTCCCGCTCCAATTTCGCTCGCGTTGGCTCACACCACGAGTCTGACTCCATTTCTTTCCCCCGCCTGGCTAAAGAAGCTCGCATTGTGTTCAGCATCCCAAGCGGGTCTGCAAGGGCAGACGGTTTTCTCCGCAACCACCGCATGAGTCTGAAGCCTCAGACATTGTCCAAACTTGTGTTCTTGAAGGTGAACTCAAAAGAACTGTAGATAAGGAAAGCAATTCATTTTCTTTCTTTCTTTCTTTCTTTCTTTCTTTCTTTCTTTCTTTCTTTCTTTCTTTCTTTCTTTCTTTCTTTCTTTCTTTCTTTCTTTCTTTCTTTCTTTCATTCTTTTTTAAGTTTAATTTATATATAATTAGGCTCATTGATTCGTTTGATTTTACAGCATTTTTTTGTACAATTGATATAAGCATCATTTTATTTTATTTGTGAGCGCTGTGCAAACGTTTAGTTATCAAAATGTTGGCCTAATAGTTAATTTAATTTTTTTAATTTACTTTTAAAATGTTTATGTAGGCCTTTATTTTATTTTATTACATTTTTGTTTATACACTTATTTTTTTTATCGTTATTTATATTATTAGGCCCATTTATTCGTTTAATTGTACAGCAGTTTGTGTGTACAATGGATATAAGCCAATTTAAATTTTAATCGTGTGTGTTCTGCAAAAAATCAGTTATCAAAATTCTGGCTTAATAGTTAATTTACTTTTAAAACTTTTATGGATATTTTGGTTTTTATAATTTTTATTCATATTATTAGGTCAATTTATTCGTTTAATTTTACAGGACTTTTTCTGTATAGGCTATTCCACTGGACATGTTTTAAAGTCGGATTTATGTTTTTATTCACGTGTCACGTGATTCATTTATTTATACACATGTCCCACCCACTTTTTAAAACAAAGTTACGCCACTGTATAAACGCCAAAAGTTCATGGGGCACTAACCTTGTTTTAAGATAAATGCCTTTAAATCACGATGTCTTGGATAAGTACTTCATTACCAACATGACATCATGACTTTTGCGTAAACATATACGCCACTTTCGCGCCAGGTGGCGTGTTATCTCTACGCATTTTGAGCTATCCGCGTGTATCCGCGTGTATGCGTATATGTCTACGCCATTAACGTCCGCGTCATTCCGCGTGTCCGAACACGCAGTCAAATCTCCAGTCATAAATGCCATTAACCCCAGTGACGGTTAAGTTTAGGGATGGGGTTGAGGTAAGTCATATCTTTTTTTTACCTAGGATGGTAAGGGAACAGTCATAAATGCCATTAACCCCAGTGATTGTTAGGTTTAGGGACGGGGTTGAGGTAAGTCATATATTTATATAACGTTAAGTCAACGGCGTTCATAAACACGCTGAAAGGCGATTATGCGTCTTGATAGCACGACAAAAATGGAAATACGAATTGGCGTGTCATACACACGCTACTTCATGAGATCAGTCTGTCATTACCCACAATCCTGAACAATCCCACAGTAATGCAGAGAGACCTGTGTAGTGTTGAAGTCGGTGCAGGAGAATGTTATGGTCTATAGTGTCAAACGCAGCAGAGAGGTCGAGAAGAATGAGAAGGGATGTGGAGCCGGAATCAGAAGCCATAAGCAAGTCGTTAGAAATTGGTCTGTAATTTGACATCAGTGTAGGGTCCAGGGTGGGTTTTTTGAGGAGGGGTTTGATGAGAGCAATTTTGAGGGAGTTAGGAACATAGCCCGTCTCTACGGACATGTTTATTATTTTGGTTATGAGGGAACTGATAGAGCTAGTGTGGGTTTTACGCAGAGAGGATGGGAAGGGATCAAGGCGGCAAGTGGATGTTTTGGATTTACGAATGATGTTTTCGACCTCCTGCTGCGTTGTGGGTGACAATTTTGATAGGGTTAGAGCAATCGGTGTAGCGGGTAGGTCTAGTGAAGTGATATTCAAAAGTGGAAATGAGGAGCGAATATTGTCAATTTTTGATGTGAAAAAATCAAGAAACCGGTTGCAGTTTATGACGGTTGGACTATAGAATGGGGAGATATGTGGTTTGATGATGTGATTTACTGTGGAGAAAAAAAAGTTTTTTGGAGTTACCAGTATCGTTGTTTATAAGTGTTGAGTAGTGTTCTGACCTAGCCTTGGAGAGAGCTTTGGCATAAGCCCTACGATGTTCCGGGTAGGCCAACTTATGCACCATCAAGTCAGATGTTTTACAGGCACGCTCCAGGACACGGCCAGACCTCTTCATCCCTCTCAGCTCGTTTGTAAACCAGGGGGCAGAGCGGGTAAACGTGACTATAAATGAACATGCAAATGAACTGTAGCTAAAAAGTATGTATGCAGATGATTGGTTGCAAAAATGGATTTGTGTCTGCATTTACAAAAACAGTGATAATTAGTAAGGGGACTAATGTTTTGTGCACATAACATGTTGAAATGTTGTTTGTACTATTGCCTTCACACACCTGTAGGTTCAGCAGCAGGGGCTGAGGGACCAGGGACTGGGGAGACAGGAGAAGAGGAGGGGGTTCTTTGACCACCCTCTCTCTGATCAAATGGCTCTTTCAATTTTTATACGACACGTTGGTAACAATACTCATAGAGATATTACATTTCTTCATCTGTAAACACAACAGCATATATGCCTTGTAATGTGGCTTTATTGGAAATGCCCCTGTCACTGTCTCCCCTGATGGGTCTTCTACAGTTGATGCCCCTGGTCCTCGAGGTGGTTGTACTCTCCAATCCGGGCCTCAACCCCCTCCATATTACTGCTTGTCTCCCTTGGGGTGACGAAGGGGTCAAGAGATCCCAAGATCTGAGAGAATTTCCAACCCTTCCCAGACCCTGCTGCTGACCCACTCCTCTTCTCCGTCTCCTTCCTCTTCTCCTTCAGGTAAGTGTCCCTGAGGCTTTTCCACTTTTTACGGCAGACATCCTCTGAATAAACACATTATCTTGTTAGCAAAAAGTAGTTGTATATTAGCGGGAAAATATTTGTAAAAATAGCAGCACAGCAGCTTGCTAGCTGGTTAGTAGGTCAGTAACGTGATTCAAAAGTGAATTTTTGTACATCTTGCAACTTATCAGGTTGTAAAATCTCCTCACTTATCCTCTTCCTCTTCTTCTTTTATTCCTGTCTCTATAAAAGTATGATGTTGAATCATAAAGCTCCGGGTCTTCATTCATAGCTAAAACTTCGAGCAGGAGTTTATTATTATGTCACTTTACCATGTGAAGCAAGCAGGCACCTTATTGGTTAACGCGGCGCAAATTGACGCAGAAGTTCAGATTTTTCAACTCGGCAGACGAGAATTGTGCTATGCACAAATAGCACTAAAATCATTTGCGCTTGACTGTGGGGGCCATTTTAGTACAGTGAACTCATTGTCATGTCCAAGAAATCAATTTGAAATGATTCGAGCTTTGTGACATGGTGAATAATCCTGCTGGAAGTAGCCAACAAAGGCAGGGTACATGGTGGCCATAAAGGGATGGACATGGTCAGAAACAATGCTCAGGTAGGCCGTGGCATATAAACGATACCCAATTGGCACTAAGAGGCATAAAGTGTACCAAGAAAACATCCCCACACCATTACACCACCACCACCAGCCTGCACAGTGGTAACAAGGCATGATGGATCCATGTTCTTGTTCTGTTTACGCCAAATTCTGACTCTACCATTTTAAAGGGGGTGGGGGGGGGGGGGGGGGTTGACTGCCATTTCACTTTTTTCATTTTAAATAGTGTGTAATGTTGCTGTTGGTGCATGAACAGTATCTGCAAAGTTGCAGCACTGAAGGTTTAGTGTAAGCAGAGATATCGTCTTTTAAAAATCAGGAAGTATATTGCCTACAAAAACGACTGGATTGGGACTACAGCTGGGTTATGGTACGTCACTAACCCACACATTTGCATCAACCACTCCCTCCGGAAAATGCAAAAAACGGCATGCGCATATTTCAGCAGCTCCAGCTCGTCGAGTGTGTTGTTCACGCAGCTGTCAGGTCTTCTGTGCTCGGGCTTCCAACGGACGCTGTACTTTGTCAACAATGGAAAATGACGATCGTAATCTAGCTCTCTGTGCGGCGCATTTTACGGAAGACAGCTTCCAGAATCTCCACGAGTTCAACACCGGATTCAACAAGAAACTGTTACTAAAACATGAAGCAGTTCCAACTTTATAACCAGAGGCAGAAGTTGTTGGGCCACAATCTGTAAGTAGGCTAAGACTTCATCATTTTAAATGTATTTGCATGTATAATTCCAGACGTAGCCTTTGTTTTATTTTTTTCAAATGTCAGCGCTGGCTTTATAGCCACTAGGCTACTAGTTATGCTATTTTGTGTTTGACACTGGATGGTTTTACTGAGGTAAATGTGATGTCACATTTTTGTTTTCCAGCTGTTTTATTGACTGTTGAAACACTGATTGGATTACATGAGACATAATTGATTTCAGGAAGTTATTAGGGCCCGAGCACTAACAGTGCGAGGACCCTATTGAAACTGTTACGATTATTTTTTTTCTTTTTTCTGCAAAGTAAGCGCCATTTTCGCGGCCGCAACATGCTCAAAAACTCACCAAATTTGGCACGCATGTCAGGACTGGTGAAAAATTTCGTTTTTTGTGGGTTTTGCGGATGGGCAGGCCAAAATCGCTCGCTAGCGCCACCTAGAAAATTGGAAAAAATTAGCCCCTCGCCCACGTTCAACCTACATGCACGGAATTTCTCTTGAACATCTAGCATGTCCAGACGCACAAAAAAGCCTCAAGAACCCATAACCTAAACTCGACAGGAAGTCCGCCATTTTGAATTTAGCGGCCATTTTTGGACATTTTACACACTCCGTACTTTAACGAACTCCTCCTAGGGATTTAGTCGGATCGACTTCAAACTTGTAAACTTGTGCTATCTGCACATTTTCGTCGAAGGGGGTGTCCGTGGCGTCGATGATTCGCCATGAAACAGGAAGTTGTAGTAACTTGGCTGTAAATGCCCAGATCTGCACGAAATTTTACACATTTGACAAGAGTCCCGTCCTGAAAAAATCGACATGCCGATAATCACCCACAGTCATAGCGGTACCTGCTGGCAACAGAAAGTGACCTTTAACGAAGCAGCCACCGTCGCATGATTGAACGACATGTTCGAAATTTCTGTGGTACATCTACCATGTCCAGACGCACAGAAAAGTCTCTTGGAGCGATGCCCTAAACTCAACAATAAGTCGGCCATTTCTAATTTCACCGCCATTTTTGGATGATTTACTCATTACGTACTTTAACTAACTCTTCCTAGGGATTTAGTCGGATCGACTTCAAATTTCTGCTGTGCCTTCTAAAGGCATTGACGATGAAAAGTTGTGCTATCTGCGCATTTTCCTCAATGGGCGTGTCCGTGGCGTCGATGATTCGCCATGAAACAGAAAGTTGTAGTAACTTGGCTGTAAATGCCCAGATCTGCACCAAATTGTACACATTTGACAAGAGTCCCACCCTGAACAAATCTACATGCCGACATTCACCCACAGTCATAGCGGCACCTGCTGGCAACAGGAAGTGATCTTTAATGAAGCACCGTAGCAAATTCACAGCCACAACGGCTGAGCTGCAAAATATGCAACGCGGCCACCTCACACCCCGACGCGCTACAGGTGCGAGGGCCCGCCCATCGCTGCTTGCAGCTTTAATTCTGCATATTTTTTCATTATTCCTTCTGATGTTCATTGTTGTTTATTTACTGCTGTTACTAATAGTGAAGAGGAAGAGATGATCGGTTCATCTATCACACACATTAAAGAGTATCAAAAACACATCCAATGTGTTCAATTTAGTGACAAATGGGGCTTGAAATTTAAAAGCCGATACATTGTTACTTCCCAGATAAAACAAAACGCAGATGATTGTCATCATGGGTTAAAAAAGCTGCATTACCGTTACACCCCGACAGAGAAGAAGGGAATGTTTTTTTAGTAAAGTGCCTTGGTTTGTGGTTGTGTGTTAGTAGAAAGGTGACTTCTCTAAAGTTAGAGTCTCAGCAGTCGTCTGGAGGTCGACAGCTCATTTCAAAACAGAGAAACAGAGACGGTGAAGGGTCTTGAAATACTTTATTGTGAAAAACAAACAAGGCAAGTATTTGAAAAACTAGCCATGATGTTAATTCAAAGCTTCAGATGTGATCATCATCTGCACACTGAAATGTTTCAGATTCCAGCGGTGAATGAGGATCCTTAGACCTTCAGATCCCTGCGTGAAACAGATTCAGATTCAGCTGAGATTAATCTTCATCAGCTGTATGTTACATCATCATCAGCTGTCTCATCTATCAGATGATCATGTGACAAAGAGAAATAACTATTTCTCTCAGTTTGATTCACTCACCTGTTGTCTGTATCATCATCAGACAGACAGATGGACCGCTTCCCTCTGAAAACAACAGAAAGACACTTATTATACATACTATTATATTCTGCTTATTCAGAGAGATTTTAAACTTGAGATTTCCCCTTGATTTAATAAGGCAATCATAAATTATATTTTTACATCTTGGTTTCTAACACCAAAATCTATAAAAAACATTTTTTTACATGTTATGTATGTAATATAAATGTGATTCACGATGACCTGAGCTCTTGTAAACTGGTGTCAGATGTAAAGACTGAAGTATAACATTATAAGATCAGTCTGGACTCACCTGAAGATCCTTTTACGCTTTATAAAACTGATGATGATGATGATGATGGAGATGAAGAGAACAAGCAGCCACCACAACTGATCTATACAAGTAATCAAATATCAAATCAGTTAATGATATCTATAATGATCATCAAATGAAATCAATATTAGAGTTTATGTTTAGATGTTCTCTTAATGTTTTACCTGAGATGTCAAGAGATGGATTCATTTCATTCAGAACATCTTTAAATCACAGAATGATCACAAATATCAGACAATAGGACAGAAAACATTCAAACTGTATTGAGTCTGAATCAGACCTGAGATCTGTTTTATTAGTGAATTAGGCACACGTTTATCAGCTGAAACTCACCTGAGTTTGTAGTCATTGTAGTTTCATTCCTCACTGAAAAACACAATTCACAATCAGCATGAAATTTTTAAGAGGTCTCGCCATTAAATGCCAAGCAAACAATTATTATTTAATCTTATTAATTTTCTGAAGCCTATTAACCATATTTTGTGATGCGGAAGTAAATACGATGATATACTTTCTTCTCATGTGTGAGACTTCTGTTTCGCTAGCTGAGGCACTAGGTGTTTAAACCAAACCCGCATTTACTGGAAGTTTCACCAGCACAAAGTGCACTTTCTCTGGGCTGAGTCAGACCGTTTCCCCACCCGGTCTGACCACCATGGTTATCTGGTTCGTGTTCCTTTTCTGAGCGGAGCGTTGTCTCCTCCTCGACAAAATCCCGAAGGTCCAATTTAGGGCCGTCTTAGGCCATGTCCACAATAATAGATTTTCGTTTGAAAACATATAATTTTCTCTCTGGTTTGACCTTCCGTCCACAATGAGGCCCCGTCTTCACTACTGCGTTTTCGTTTAAAACAAATACAATCTCCGTCCACACAAGCGTTTTATCTGTGTATTAGAATTGATCTCTGTCCACATTAAAACGACTGAAAACGCGGATCACGTGACCATTCACCAACACTGGGCATGCATGTGCCAGTGTAAACAGTGGCTGACGAATCAGGGAAGGATACGTCATGACTGATAACACCCAATCATAGAGCCGATCGTCAGCCTCTGTGAAAACGCTGACGTAAGTTTGACGTAAGTGATCCATATTGTACCAATAGATATTAAAGGAGTATTTCACTTTTAAAAAAAACTTTTGCTGATAATTTACTCACCCCCATGTCATCCAAGATGTCCATGTCTTTCTTTCTTCAGTCGAAAAAGAAATTAAGGTTTTTGATGAAAACATTCCAGGATTTTCTCCATATAATGGACTTCAATGAGAACCAAACGGTTCAAGGTCCAAATGAGAGTTTCAGTGCAGCTTCAAAGGGCTTTAAACGACACCAGACGATGAATAAGGGTCTTATCTAGTGAAACAATTTGTCATTTCAAAAATAAATAAAAAATTTTAAGTTTCATAAGCACAAATACTCGCTTTAATCTGTTCTGTGATGAGCGTTCGTGTCTCTCCTGTTCAAACTCGTTCATCAAAATGAACAAATCTTTTTTCGAGTCATTACTTGAAGGGTCCTAGATAAGACCCTTATTCATCGTCTGGTGTCATTTAAAGCCCTTTGAACAGTTTGCACTGAAACTCTCATTTGGACCGTGAACCGTTTGGTTCCCAATAAAGTCCATTATATGGAGAAAATCCTGGAATGTTTTTATCAAAAACCTTAATTTCTTTGCGACTGAAGAAAAAGAAAGATGTGGAGACCTTGGATGACATGGGGGTGAGTAAATTATCAGCAAACGTTTTTTTAAAAAGTGTACTACTCCTTTAATGTTTAATATTTTTATTATATTTATTGTGTCTGTTGAGTGCTATTCACTTTTATTCATCGTCTGGAATCGTTTAAAGCCCTTTTGAGAGCATGGATTTCTGAGCCCACAGCAAATTTATGGACTTGGAGTTTGTGGGATATGGAATTTGACTCCAGAATCAAACCCGCCATGGGCATTTGAGCTTGATTCGTGCTCAGGAAGACTTCACCCTGCCTGGGATGCACTTTCAGAAAACCAGCCTGTACTGGAGGTTTCGTACTTCCAGAGATCCACCATGATGGTGGAGATTGAGCTCTCTCTCTCTCCAGACAGAGTGCAACCCGGCTGGGCTCGGCTTGCTCCCCAGGATTTCCAGAGGTACACCGTACAGTGTAATCTGGATTTTATACCCACTTAAAGCGACTCTGAGTAGACCTCACAATGTTCTGCTGAGGAGATATGTGTTCCTCCACTGCACTTCGCCTCCTAGTTAAAGGCCCGAAGGTCCGTTTAAGAACCGACTTAGCTCCAGACGGAGCTCCAGTAGGCACATCGATCCGTCTGTGCCCGGGACCGAGGCACCCTCCATGGGCTGGCCAGGGAGGTCTGAGAGCAAGGAGCTTTGAGCCCAGTGCAACCTTTTTGACTTTGTTGTTTTTTTAGAGCTTGGCTTCAGAGTCAATTTCTCCATGGCCTTATTCATGCCCAGGACAGGTGTGCCATGCCTGGGATGCACTGTCAGAATACCAGTCTGACTTTTTTCTGGAGGTTTTACACCACAGAGGAAATTGATCTATCTCCTCAGCCAGAGTGCTCCCTCTCCACCCAGGTCACTGCCTTTAAGGCAACAGTCAATTCCGACATTGGCGTTTGAGCTTGATTTGTGCCCAGGAAAAGAGCACCCTGCCTGGGATGCACTTTTCAGAAAAAACAGCCTCTCTTTTCCTGGATGTTTGCATACATTCAGAGCCCCAACACAGTGGAGATATAACTCAATTCCCTGCCAGAGTGCACCCTCTCTGCCTTGGGTTACTGCCTTGAAAGCCCTGGAGCTTTAAGACCACTTCAAAAAAAATTGGATTTGTCATTTTTAAAGCTTGGCTCCAGAGGAAAATTCCACCATGGGTGTTTGAGCTTTATTCATGCCCAGGAGAGCTACACCGTGCCTGGGATGCACTTTTCAGAAAATCAGCCCATCTTTTCCTGGAGGTTTCATGTTTTTTCAGAGCTCCACCACAGTGGAGATTGAACTTGTGGGTGGACTCGTTCGAAAGGCCATGTTGGGCACTACGTGACGTTAGAGTTTGGGGAATATTGAGCTTGGTGTTCTCAAGATATAATAAGCCCATAAAAGTGTGCGTTTGATCGTCTGCAACTTCCTGACCCGACTGCCTTCGCGGATGAGGGTGGGCTCATTGGATAGGCCCCCCTTCGAAACCTACAGACGACCAACAGAAATTTTTTCACCTTGTCATTTCCAAGATATTCGCGAAAAAACAAATTGCCATTCATTCAGCGCTTGTGGCGGACACTAATGTCTCCAACGGGACTTCCAGTACCGCCGGGCCATCTGCCCGTGCCCGAGAACGTTGAACCTTCCTCCGCATGCCACCAGAGCCTCTGGGGCCCTGGAAGTCACATCCCTACTGCAGGTTTTGGACTTGGAAATATTTTCAGACCAAAAAAAGGGCCCAGACCTTTTAACGGCTCAATTAATTATATATATTTTATATATATATATAAAATTATTGGCCGATACGATAACATTACAAATGAACATAAATTGGCCGATACCGTATATATCGTGCGTCCCTGATTAATGTGTTTAACTGAAGTGTCTCTCTCACCTGTGTAATTGATCCTTTGTTCGTAATGAGACTGTGATGAAAGAAAGAAGCATTAGAGAATCATGTCAATGAAAGATTAAATATGAAAACAGATAAATGATGTGTTGAAAGTTGATTTACTGGAGTTTCACAGATGATCTCATAACTCAGATTCGCACAGCGAGACGTGACGAGATGATCAGATGAGACTGAAATACCAGGATAACGCAGTGTTTCATTCTTTGGTGGAACTGCTGTCAGAAGCTCATTCTGAACACACCAAACACAAAAGGATCAAGTGTGTGTGTGTGTGTGTGTGTGTGTGTGTGCGCAAGTGTGTGTGCGTATGTAATAATGTGATCACTCAATGTTTCAGGATCTGATGGATCTACCATCAGACGCCCCTTCTGAACACACCAAACACAAGAGGATCAAGTGTGTGTGTGTGTGTGTGTTGATAGTCACCTCTGAGAACCAGCTCTGCTCACAGTCAGTGTGTGTGTGTGTTTGTGTGTATAATATTCACCTCTGAGAACCAGCTCTGCTCAGTCAGTGTGTGTTTGTGTTTGTGTATGTGTGTGTATAATAGTCACCTCTGCCCACCAGCTTGCCTCACAGTCTCCATACGATTCAGTTCGATTCAGTAAATCGGAGGGAATTTTATACACAAACCCCTCATCAGTCTTAAGCTCTCCACAGGACACATTGATGTTATTCATGTTTCAAAAGAACCTGTTATACAAATAAGAGAACATATTGTTGCATATTATATTTGGTATAATTCAGTGTAATTCATATAATATGCAGAATGCGCATGGATGGATAATGTGTGTGTGTGGGGGGGGGGGGGCTGTTGGTTTAAGGCCGCATAATCCAGTTTGGTTCAGAAAACCCATTAACAATGAAAACGAATCGGTTACCTAAAGGCGGGCGTACACGGTGCGATTTTTTGCTGTTTTACGAGCTCGCAGATGATTTTTTTCACTCGGGGGAAATCGCGTGTAAATCGGTTATGCTCGCATGTCGCGGTTCGTATCGTGTACGAGGAAGATACGAGCCGAGCCGAGCACCTCTCGACCTCCCGATAATTTTTAAGCATGTCGAAAAAGTTCGGGAGCTGTCGGCTTGCATTCGCGAGGTGTAGGCTATGCGGTTGAATGAGCCGATTTGTCGATCTATCTGAATTTGACCAATCGGGAGCTGAGGAAATCCACAGAAGAAATACGAAAATGGTGTGGACTACTAGAAACACTGCTTCAATTAATGTTTTTATGATGACTTTGTGAAAGGTTAACTAAACAGCATCTGCCGTGTTCCTACTGGCCAGCATTTGGCATATTTCATTCTGAAACAACTGTAGGCTATGCTATTGTTTTTGATAGTGTTATACATTTCTTACAGATTCTTACACATCACGATGATCATTATATAGGCTATGTTTGTATCCTCCTAAAAGCAATAACAGTTTGTCTACAGCCTAAGCTTTTTTTTATTAATGCCGACAGAACAATGTTGCCAGATATTGCTACGAAAAACAAGCAAAAACTAACAAAAACAAAGAAATTATATAAAAATCCAAAATAAGTTCAAAGCTTGTGTTTTGAAAATAAGATAAATATATTACGAACCACTTTAATAACTTCCTAAAGCGTGACATTATTCCAAAAAACAAGTCCAGATACTGGCACCTTTCCATTATGTGGATCTTGCAACACGGGATCTGGCACCCGCGCCCTCACTCTCACAACGCGCTCAAGCTCACTCAAGCCCCGTTCACGGCGATAGCTTCTCGGAGCAAAATGAATTGCAAACGCTCACATGAGGTGGTTTAAACGGCTAATTAATTATTCAGAGAGCTTGAAATTTATTTTTGAATGTGTAGCCTACCGTATATGTCCGTCCGGACGTCCGTTTCGCGGTGCTGAAAACGAGCCTATAGCAAAATAACCACGGCTTGTATCAATGTTTTATATGCAGTTATGAGAGTTTTTAGTGCGGAACTTTGTGCGATTTCTTCGGAATTCAGCAGGTCGTAAAATCGTGTCGTATATCACTGCCTCCATACGATTTTTGTATAAACGCACTCGTAAAGTGTGCCTGGGCATACGATCTTCCGACCGTCAGAATTCGTACCGTGTACGCCCGCACACGTAACCTCGGTTCTCTCTAGATGAGGGAACGAGTATTGCGTAAGCTAGCTTACGCTACGGGAAAGATTCATCTTTGCAGAGAAGTTGAAGCCAAAAAATTATTCCATAATTTTGTAATCATTGTCAACGCAGTCTCTCTGAGGCAGACCATGAGCGGGCTAGCTGCTTATTGGTTCGCTCAGGGAGAATGCACGAACCTATGGGAGAGCGGCGCTGAGTCCGCGGCCAATGAGCGGACGGCGCTCGCTCATTGCGTCAGAGCCCGCCGAAAGGGGTGTGGCTACAGTGTATAAAAGTAGCTCTCCCAGACTAGTTCGTCGATTCTTCAGCATGAATACTTGAGAGTGTTTACAAGATGATCAATATGACTTTTAGGGCATTTGTTTTAGAATTTGGGATTATTTTAGCATTTTGTTTTCATTTTAGGTACAATACCAGAAAAGAAAGGTTAATACAATGAGCCAAGATCATGAAGGCCAGTCATTGTTGACAACAACAATGACCTTCATGATCTTACTATTCCATCTACACCACCAGGCAGTGCATGAGCAAATGTGTGCTACAATGCACACGATGCAAATAATGAACGTTTGATTGCGAACAAGTGCAGTTTCCAGTGTGACATAGCATATGATCTAAACGCGCGTCCTCGATGTATGATCTGCTCATCGGTGGTGTCAAATGTTTTGTAAATGGCGTATGCCAATTCGTATTTCCATTTTTGGCACAAACGCGAACAAAGCCACTTATATCTGGAAAATATCGTCAACATGTGCGCGCCAGTGCATTTATAGGGCGCCGCAGATCTGGAACGGGATTGATGATGGCCTTAAGGTGCTACTCTGACTATCTCCAATTTTAAAAGATAACTAAAAAATATTACACATCAACCTATATCTTATATAAAACCCATAGATTTTCTCATGGATTACTGGGATTTATGTGTATAATTGCAAGTGTATTCTAGGATTCTGGCATCTCCTGGTGCGCTTTTACGTGTTTTCACATGTCTGATTACAGACGGTATTGTGTACTTAAAGCCTATTTGTACGAGTACTTTTCTTAACCCATGGAACCCCCACCTAGCTTTTCTAGCTTTTGGGGGACCCATTTCACTATAGGCTACCCGATTGATTTGTGTACAACCGACTGTATTATAGTAGCTTGAAGTTGTATTGTGATTAAACTCAATTCAATTCAATTAAAACTAAAATTAAAAAAAAATACATTGTTTGGAGTTATATGTTAAATATTTCCCTTGGAAGCTTTGATTGTTGTGAGAATGGGTTGTGAGAAACAGAATATACTAGTCGGTGTCACAGATTCAGAGGAGTCCAGAGTAGGTTGCAGAAAACACTCAAAGCTTTAATAAGAAATGAATCACCGCCTCACAGGCTGAATGAACAGAAAATGTCTTTACACAGAAGGGAACAGAAAGTAGCTCTGCAGACGGAGATAAGGGGCCTCAGCTGGCCACCCAGAGTGGTCGGGAGCTATGGAACTGGTACAGCGCTCTTCGGCGACTGCTGAGAGTAACACAGAAGCAGTATAGCACATCGGTAGGCAATGATCCTCTCAGACACACAGGACCAGACAGGACAGGACAGGACAGAACAGAACAGGACTGGTGGAAAAATTACTCAGAGACGTCAAACAACAGCGATCCAACATACGTTAGGGTCAAACAATAATCCGACAATTCAGACAAGAAAGAGAGGGCTAGAAGTAGCGTGGAGATGAGGAGAAGATAGAGAACAGGTGTGTAGTTGATGAGAATATGAGAATCAGCTGACGGTAATGAAAGGAGGAGAAAATAAAAGTGTAAGCGTGTGGAAAGAGAAGAAATGATGATGTCTAACCGGCAGAGGGAGACAAAGGAAAGAAAACAGAAAGAAAGAACCAGACTCATGACAGTCGGTGCATTTGGAAGCAAAATGTGGCTGTTTCCGAATAGCGTGCATCTCTGATGATGAAACTGCGCGTTGGAAAAAAGCATAAAAAAGAAAAGGACATATCAAACACGTGCAACAGAACCTAGGCAAAGCTGGAAGGATAGCGTTATATGCAGCGAGCGGACACAGACAATGCAATAGGGTTGGTGCTTCAGTATAGAAACTTTTGAATAAAAGTACAATTTAGTAAATTACTTTCTTGTCAGATTTTCGTGATGTAAACATGATATTTCGCATCTGAAGTCTCTCTCACAGAGACTTCAGATGCCCCAACACCTGTGATGAGTTGACTAACGCTCAATACAGGTGTCATGTGTTGTAGGCTAATCTAAATTAATACATGACATATACATATAATAAAGATGTCCTGAAAGTGCTTTGTAAATAGAACATGAAAGCAGTAGCCTATTGATTATATCAAATATAATATTATACTATTGATTATGTCAAATATATTTATAATATAGCTTTAGAAATGGTAAACAGTGTTGAAATAAAAGTATTGCAAAAACTCACTTGATTAAAAACTATATACGCTACATTATCATTAGATTTTCATGAATATATTTTCACATCCGTAGGCATATGTGGGCCTAGGCTACTAGGGCATGTACCATAGTAAATCTGAGGTACCATATAGCCTAATGTATCATAGTAACAGTACCATATCTGAGGTACTATATGTACCATGGTAAATCTAAGGTACCATACTATGTAACAGCAACAGTACCATACAATACCTTGACTGCAGAATGCACCATGGTAATATCTGAGGTACTATAGGGTAAGTACCATGGTAAGTCTGAGGTACCATACTATGTACTATACAGTACCATACTATGTACCATAGTACCATGGTAATATCTGAGGTACTAATGGTATGTACCATTAGTACCTCAGATGTATTGTATGTATTATGTATTATGTATGTATGTGTTGTGATTTTTGTGCTAACTTGGCCAGGTCTCTCTTGTAAAAGAGATTCTGAATCTCAATGGGATTTCCTGGTTAAATAAAGGTATAATAATAATAAAAAAGTACCATGAAGGTACCATGGTACTACTATGGTATAACATGGTACTACTATGATATACCATGGTACTATGGTATACCATGGTATGTACTATAGTTTATCATGGTTGGGGAGTAACTTACTGCATTTCTATGTAGGCTACATTTCTGAAATGCACTTTCTCTAAATCTGCTTTGAAACAATATTGTGAAAAAGCGCTATCCAACTTAATTTGACTTTAATTGAATAGTAACCTATCCTATACTGAGCTAAATTTCTCATGAGTGACCTGTGCGATGATGGATATCACGATTAAAATTGTTTTAAAAAAGATAGGCTAGCCTTTTTCAGACTTATTACAGCTTTACGCTTTGAAAAGTAAAGACATCGAAGTAGCGTATTTTACGGACCCGCTGGAAAAGAGGGAGAAGATGCTGAAGAATGACATATTAATATAATAAATAATTAATTAAACAGCATTTGAGTTCAATATCAAGCATCAGAAACGAGTCGCTGATTTACTACAGAGTCGCGAAATGTTCAAAAGAGTCGCACATGTGCATTGAAAACAGCTCCATCCCTTCTTCTTCTGCAAAAATAGCTATTCTTCATTGGTTTATAAACCTGCAAATCAAATGGTTCACGGTCAAACTGCAGTAGCCTAATATATTAAACACAGTTCTTACCTTTAGCTGATCGTTTGCTAAATGAGTGAATGAATGAAACTCTGTCCTGTTTATGAACTTGTACAGCCGAGCGGGAGATGCGTCATTCAGGGAGGAGCTAGTCCTTGAGTGACAGGACGCTCCTTTTCGATAATTTATTAACTTTATTTATTATTAGCCTACTCTATTGTCTGGCAGTCTACGCGATATTCAGGGAAAGAAGACACAAAAGCGGGAATGTAGCAAATCAAACTTTATTAATGAAACAGAAGATCAATGGGAATAATTTCATTTTTAATTTTCATAGTTTTCAGTCACATGACCGGTGCGGTAACTTGCAGTGTTATTTTAGCAGTTCATTTAGTTTTATTCATATGTTGATTTTGAAATCAGTTTTATTTAGTTTTCGTGGTCATTTTAGTTTTGGACAATTTACATGTTGTTCTTTTATCATTTTTCTTGTGATTTTTTTTTTGTAAAAAAAATATTGGTATTTATGTTTAATTTAGGCTGTAACCTATTACATTATTCATATAATTTAGCTATGTTTTAGTTTAACATTTTATTTCATTTTAGATAATAATTCTTGAACTTCAACTTATTTCAGTCAACATTTCGATTTTTTTTTTACATTATAGGCTATATATAAATAGATAGGCTATACTAGTATTACAAACCCATTGCAGTCAAGTTCAGTTACTCACGAGTTCACAATTAAAGGTTATTAATCAAATGGTTTGTACAAGACACGCACACGCGTTCTGCGGAGAAACATACATCATGGGGAAATGCAAGCGACATTTCTTACAAGACATAATTTCATTTCATCATCACAAACAATCAGATTACATAATGATTTAGTTACTTCTGCAAGTTTTCCATAACATAATAATAATAATAATAAAATCACAATGACATTTATTGAGCAGCTAAAATAGCCTACTGCCGTGCAAGGAAGACCTTAAGTTCAATTTTGGTCAAAATGAGTTTCAAAAGCAGAGGGAAAGCAAAGGCAGGAGCCCTTAACATCAGTTACAGTCCTTGTACCGCTGCACTTAAATTAAATAAAAAGTGAAAATAAAATTGCATGGGTACTAGTAGGCCTACAAGTGTCCTCGTATAGCATACAAGGAGGTGCCAATCTGACAGTCGGTATTAGTGGGTGACCATGCAGACGTCCGGTTTACACAAACCACTATGAAGTTGTACCGGTTAAACAGTTGGAATGCCGACAGCTAAACGGTGTAAAAGTGTTACTGTAGGCTATTGTAGCTAGGCTATATCACTTGGTAGCTCAATGTTGTCGGAAAAACACAGACGTGAATAAAGGTTGCGTTTACTTGCACTGCAAAACTCGTGGTGCATTCATAGTTGACTTGTTGTAAAATACCCCTCTCTCATCTATTTTGTTTTTTTCGTTTAACATTTAAAAAAATAGTAATTATTCAATATAAATTATTTAGAATAATTAATGTTTTATAAGTCAAACTAACATTTAGCCTAATGTACAAATTGCACAAGTATTAAATGTTACAACTTTATTCAATTTATTCACCTCTTCTTTCGTTTTATTTTCTTAATTTAATACATTTCTTAAATCAGTTTGTTAGACTGCCTTCTTTGTAAACTGCCATAAACTGACTATCAGGATAATCAATCCTAACCACATAAAAATTGTGAGCGAGAACTAGTCTGTGCATGTGGTAGCTACTAAATACATTTTAAATTCTGTCCAGAAAAAAAAAAATAAATACAGAATTTTTTTATTAATTCTAGAAAACTACATTGGGTTGACGTTTTGTCAGAAAATGGTAAATGGTATTTTGATAGCCAAATCAAACCTTTCACATGTAAGAAATATTTAAGGTTACTTTAACGGTATCTTAAAGTGTTATTTTACAAGTAGGCCTACAACGATAACGTTTTAAAATGATCCAGTAAAGATAATAGCCTTTTATTTTATCCTATGATGTAATATTAAACCATAGCCTTAAAATAACATTTGAGTTCTGTCTAGGCTATCAGAAATGTTTGTATGTTGATAAAAGTCAAAATGGTCAATAAATTAGAAGTTAAGGTATTTTGCCTTTGTATGACCAAATTATTGTTTTGCAGATAATAAAATAGGCTACAGTAACTTGCGAATAAAGTCAAAGGTCAAGTTTGAGCTAAAAAAAAAATATGTAGATAAATATATTCATTATGACAACTATACTATACTATACTAAATTTTCCAAAAACAGAAGCGGAAGAGAAATACAATGCTGGATAAAGTCGTAGTTTTTATTATTTTTGGACCAAAATATATTTCCGATGCTTAAATGATGTCACATGGACTACTTTGATGATGTCATATTTCCTTTCTGGACAAGGACAGTATACCGTACCTGCATTTACAATGGAGGGACAGAAAGCTCTCGGACTAAATCTAAAATATCTTTAACTGTGTTCTAAAGATGAACGGAGGTCTTACGGGCTTGGTACGACATGAGGGTGAGTTATTCATTTTTGGGTGAACTAACCCTTTAAAGAGATAGCTGGATGGATGGAGAGAACATGGTTAACAATGCCCAATGTTCTGTTTCGCTTAAAGGGATAGTTCACACAAAACTTTAGATTATCATCATTTACTCACCCCCAAGTTGATCAAAACGTGACTCTTTCTTCTGTTGAATACAAGAGATATTTTGAAGAATGTTGATAACCAGACAGGTGATGGCTGCTGGTGAGTAAATTATGATAATTTTCATTTTTGGGTGAGCTATCCCTTTAATTGTAAGTGAAATAGCAGAAGACAGAACTATCATATAAACTCCACACAAATAGGGACTGGTCCACTCCTAAAAAAAAAACAAAAACAAAAAAACAAAAGCCTCCAAAAACGATATTGTCTTTCTCAGGCACTTTGGGTAAGCGACATTATAGATTTGATACATTGAGTAGAGCAGGCTAACTCCCAGGGAAACGTCAACGCCCCTCATCTTCAACTCTCCATCCATCTTAATGGAAACACTGCCACTGGCCAAAGGGTTCCCATTCTCGCAGTCCTTTAGGACGATGGCTGGGGTTGTGTGTGGAGGATCCTGCGAAAACAAACACATACAGTATTTTATGGTGATTTATTTAAATTGATTTTTTTAAAACACCACATCTAAAATGAGCATAGTTAGGGTCCTATAGTTTCAGCAATGCAATGCATCAACCCGATCACACTAAATGCGTCTTTATAGCGCAGTGTGTTTATCGTGCAATTTATACGCTGAAGTGAGTTTTTACGTGCATAGGATACGCATTTGGTTACGCCGCCTTCACACTGGCAGTTGAAATCAGCTCCGATGCGGCTGCGAAACGACCGGAAGTCATTCATTTCCTATGGAGATTCGCAGACCGCATGCGAATGGGTCCGAAACGGGTCCGACCGAGTGCGGTGCGAAGAAAATCGTGTCCGTTGGTCATCCGGATGCGTTCAAAAAATTTGAACTCCTGCGAAAAGCTACGGACGGTTCCTATCCGACAATTCCAGCGGAAGTTGAGCGTTGCTATGGTACTGATATACAAACCTGAATTATTAACTTTTAATATAATAAATAACGATTTTATAACGATAAGTTTTCATGTCATTTTTAATTTTCATGACTTTCTAACGTTTATAAGGGCAATTAGAAGGTAGACATTGAACTATTGACCACTATATCACATTTTTTAGCCGACCTGACATGTCAACGTCCTGAGCAACTTTCCTCACGCAGCATAACCCTAATCAGAGAGATCATACAGAACTGACAGAATCAAACTTTAATCTCTCCGCCATTTTTGTTCTACCCGCGTCCGACGCTTCACTGAGTAGCCTAGTACGACGTCCGCTGGGAACGTATCGTATTACGGAGCTGATTTAAACTGCCAGTGTGAAGGCAGCGTTAGGGTTTGGTAGTGGTGTGGGGTGTGTGTGTATACGTTTGGGTAGAATTAGTGGTGTGGGCTGTGTGTGTTACACGCAAATGAACTGCGTATCAAATGCACGCGAAAACTGCGTCTCATATGCACGTAAAACTCATTTTACACAATGCGTGTTGTGTTGATGTTGTATATACATTGTACTAATTAAAGTTAATTTATTAAATTAGCCTACAATAAAAAACGGCACAAAAGGTCAATGAATCCGTATCAGAAGAAGTGCAAAGTAGCAGCTAAAGAATAGTCCTCCACCAAATTACCGGTAATCAGCTGGTTGGCCTACTTGGCGAATCTGACGGGGGAAAAGAAGAAATGATTCAATGAAAAGTCATTTAAAAAGCAGTATTTTATTTTCCTATTCCTGTAAAAAATCTTAAAATTGATTTAAATTGTAAAAACGTTTGCCATTACAACATTCACACAACATGAACTGGATGTCATCTTTGGGACTGGTTAGGCCTATCACGACCAATTCGGACGAATTCGTACGAGTGATTAAAAAGTGGCTAATTCGTACTAATTCGTACGACCTCACTCGTGCGAATTCATACGATTTGTCTAAACCCACGTGACGGTTATGTTTAGGGGCGGGGTCAGGGGTAGGTCATTCGTACGAATTCATACGAATTGGCCAATTCGTAAAATATGTACGATTTAGCAAAAATCGTACTAATTTTTACACTCTAAAAAATGCTGGGTTGTTTTAACCCAATTTTGGGTCAAATATGGACAAACCTGAAATGTTGGGTTAAAAATGTAATGTAAAAATTTAACCCAACAGCTGGGTTAGTCCATATTTGACCCAAAGTTGGGTTAAAACAACCCAGCATTTTTTAGAGTGTACGACTGAGGTCGTATGAATTGTTACGAATTAGCCACCTCGTAAAATTCGTACGAATTCCCGTGAGATCGGGTTGGATTAAATATGTAAACATTTACTTAAAACATGGCAATCCCATCAGAAATGTGTATCATAGCAAGGGAAGCACACAGCAAGCCGATTAGTACCAAAACCAAAACATCAAATCATTAGCTGCAGCCGCATGACACGTCTGAGGGTCTTTTGGTTTCTTTTCAGTGACTATAAAAGGACTGATGAAGGTGACATGAATCCCCTTTCAGTGCCCTATAACGTTACTTCAGCAGAAGAAAGACAAAATGACAAAAAGGTTCTCAGACTTTAGATCAGTAACGTTAAATTCTAATTTTAAAGATGAAAATCATACTTAATACTTTAATCCCAGTGTAGGTTTTCGAACAGTGGGTAAAATTGACTTACTGTTGTTGGTGAATGGCCCGGGTCTTTCTGTTGGGTGTTCTCCCCCGATAAAAATCTTATTTCAATGCTTGATCTAAAAAAAAGAACAATCAGAGTTTATTTCAATAGCAGTTTTTTGAGCTTTAATATTCATAGACACTTAGTAGGCTACATGTCGAGATTTGATTCATTGTAGGGTTGTATTGTATGCATTACTTTTGATTTATTAATTCAAAAATGGCCAAATTGCGTTACGTTCCGCTTGAAAAAAGTGTACCTTTTGAAAAGGTACTGCCCCAGAGATTTCGTACCTTTTTTTCTGAGAGTGTAGGAGTTTGCGGTTTTGTCGCTGTTTGCGCAAACACAGACACGGCGGGGTGAATTTATGAATGAAAGTTATTTCACAAAACTATGTTCTTACGAATGCTCGCGCTTTTTAAAATGGGTATTGGTCATGAGATAGTGTTGGTTACGGAGATCTTTCACATTTCCTAGTGGGCATGATTCGCGGATTAACTGCTAATATAACCATCAGAGTGAAAGTTGATCATTTCGACGTGTATTGTCTTGCCAATTTACACATTCGAACAATTTTGGCAGCTTGATTTTAGTCCGATCTGATTTTGTTTTGACAAGGACGTATTGTCCTTTATGGACGTGAGCTTTGTTTTTAGATTTGACACTGCATAAAAAATATGTTGTTGTTAATAATCAATATAACCATGACGGTAAAACTAAAAAAAACTGCTTAGCATTTAGAATATGAAAAATAATTAGGCTACTTTTCTTTTTTTTTCTCATTATAAAAACCTTGTGTTATTATGTAATCAAATCAGGCTTTAAAGAGTTACAATTCTGAAAAATTAATGATTATTTAGGCTAGTAATTATGATAAGAACTAATGATGTTAAAACTTTTTTTAAGAAAAAAAAAACAGAAAAACAGCAGTAAAGAAAACAAGTTTCCGTTTATTATGGTCATTTGAGTCCACAATGATATCATAATTTTGATATCGTAACAACATGGGGTTCACGGGAATATCCTTTACTCTCACTCTCAAAATAGTTAGCATGAGTTCAGTGAATGAACCACATTAGCTTTCTCAAACAAACAAACAAAAAAACAATACACAATTGAACAAACAAAACAACAACTAAAAACAATACAAATTAACAATATATAAAATGTAAACAATCATGTTTATAAGTTTCTGGGTTTCTGAAATAATTGAAATAATGAATAACTGAAATATTGAATAACTGAAATATTGAAAACGGGTTTCTGGAGCTTCAATAAGTTTCAGTAAATCATTATTAATTCTTTTACTTACTAAATTACAAATCTTCTGGAAGGCCAATTACACAAAGATAATTTTTTTTACCAGTTTTAAACTGAGTTTAAAAAGGCAAAAAACGTGTAAAAATATATTTAATAGCTTAATATGTGCACATTAATATAAATTTTATAGTTCTTTGGTCTACTTTATGCATATATTTACATTATTTAAAACTATATATTGTAGGCCTACATTATTATTTGTGTTTGTATTTTTGGCACAACTTTCATTCTGAAGAAAATAAACAATAAACAATAAACACCTTCAGGTTTAATTAATATATTAGAAAATAATAATTGCCATATGATTCTGCACTAAAAAGTGTGAAATGAACTGGATTTATTAGTCTAATATAGGCCTATTATTTAATATCACTGAAACAACCTAAATGCATTAATATAGACAATAACTATCAGTTAGAAATATAAAAGTGTAGCGGATAAATCGATAGGTTTATCTATATGGTCTGCTATTTAATCTACACACGTTGGTATTAATGCATATGCGTTGGTTTTAAAGGATAAATGATCTTCGATATTAACAGCTTGACTGTTGACAGTGAAGCGTTTCTGACGCGCGTCCACTCAAAAAAATGAACTAGGGAGGTTGTGCACTTTACATAATATATTTTTATATAGTTTACTTATAATAATTGTGTTTTTTGACTTTACACGTTTTTTTCTATTAAGGTCTATGTAATTGTGTCTCAACTTGGCAGGACAAAATCCTAATGTGTTGTCTAAACACAAACCATTTATGTTAAGTAAAAAAAGTGTACATCCAGAGGGTGGCAGTATAGTCCGAGCCGACTGCCATTTTGCCCGAACTTAATTTTATTGTGTTCAATCTGCTTAAATCTACGAACAACTTAACCCTCAGGTGCTCTTCGTTTCGGAGTCACACTTGTTATCTTCCCGGTCAAAAGTGACCGGACACCTAAAAATGAAACTTTCTCCATCCCAGTAAAACCAATGCAATTTATTTTTGTTCTATAATATTTATTCTTTTTAATTTAGTATTTTGAGGCAGTTTGATTGAATTTATTAATATTTATGCAATATTTATTTTTGCCATGGAAAAGTATATATAATTTTCTAAATATATATAATTTTTTTTTAAAAAATTATGAATGCAGTATTTTAGTATACTATAGAGTCTTGGCCTTCAGAAAAAAAATATTTTTTGAAGAAAATTAGCACCATCTAGTTACAGTATAGAGAAAAAGCGTAGAATCATGGTGTAATCACTAGCCTTCGTTTCGGAGTCACACTTGTTATCTTCCCGGTCAAAAGTGACCGGACACCTAAAAATGAAACTTTCTCCATCCCAGTAAAACCAATGCAATTTATTTTTGTTCAGTTATATTTTTTTCTTTTTAATTTTGTATTTTGAGCCAATTTGATGTTACTTATTAATATTCATGCAATATTTATGGTCCATTTTGCCATTGAAAATAATACAAACTTTTTTTTATATATACATTTTTTTTAAGCAGTATTTTAGGTTAAAATAGAGACTAGGCCTTCCCAAAAAAATTTTTGAAGGCAGATTAGCGCCATCTGGTAAGAGTATGGAGAGAAAGCGTAGAACCATGTTGTAACCACTAGATGAAATGTACAGTTCTCTATGGGGAAGCATGTGAATCCCCCAGCTGTTCATGGACACGTTTACTTATTTTTTTTGTTATAGGTGTGTGTGTGTGTGTGTTGATTTCAGTATTGAAGTTAGTGTCACCCCTTCACTGCTGTGAGCTTTTCCTGCATTATGACTGAATTATTGAATAGATTTCACATATTCTCACAACATTGCTCTATTACAGACACAGTGGTTCATAGGTGTGTGTTTATTTGTGCGTGTGTGCGCCTGTTTGTGATGTTGATGTTTTAGAGTGTCACCCCTTCATTGTTGAGCACTTTTTTCTGCATCATGGCCAATTTGTAGATTGCAAATTGTAGTTTGAAGTTGTAGATTGTTGTTTTTGTCAATTTCCCATTCATTTCCTGTGGTCGGTAATGTTTGACAGAAGAGCAGAAGTGTATCTCATTTTTTTACGATTACTTAAAGTGCTCGAATCATGACCTCAATTTTTTTGTGTGTTCACATATGTTGCCATAAAAGTCACGAAGTTTCGTAATTTTCTGATGAAGCAGTGATTTTTTAGAAATTCAAAACAGATTTTTTAATCACAATTTATTGGTGTTTTTGTGTATAAAAGTGTGTGTGTGTGTGTGTGTGTGTGTGTGTGTGGGTGGGTATGTCTGTTTTGCACTCTTGATGTTTTAGAGTGTCACCCCTTCAATGCTGAGCACTTTTTTCTGCATCGTGGCCGATTTGTAGATTGTACACACAAAAATTCTCAAAGTTTTTGTGTTTTTGTCAATTTCCCATTCATTTCCTATGGTCGGTCATTTTTGACCGAAGAGCACAAGTGTGACTATTTTTTTTTACGACCACTTTACATGCTCGGATCATGACCTCAATTTTTTTGTGTGTTCACATACCCAATGGAATAAAAGTCACCAAGTTTCGTAACATTCCGATGAAGCTGTGATTTTTAACATTTCAAAACATAAATTTTTTCGGTCACAAATGACCGAAGAGCACCTGAGGGTTAAGTTTACTTAATCCGTTTGTGTTGGGATTACATGATTGATTTGTGTTGCCTTAACTGAAACTGGGCAGTGCTTTTAGTTACCAGCATGCTTTGCATATGGTTGAATTAAGAGAGAATAAATGTTAAAATTAAGTGTTATTTTATGTTTTTTTGAGAAATTTAGAAAAGGGGAAGACTTGATAGTGTGTAAAAGTGTTTAATGTTAAATTACATTGGAATTATTAAACCATTTAAATAACGGTGGGTTACCATTGTGGAGAAGAGTGGAGCATTTTGTTTGGCTGTCGACTGATTTCAATATTTTCAATTGCTTTGAATGAAGGCGCATGTAAATCTTAGCATTTAAGATGCTAATATGTGCTTCTGCTAGCAAATAGCTAGCTAAAGTCTATATCAATTTAATTAAATGTCACTGAATCAAATGATATATAAATGGATGAATCCTCACGACCAAGTCGTATGAATTCGACGAATGATTAAAAAGTGGCTAATTCGTAACAATTCATACGACCTCACTCGTACGAATTAATTCGATTTTGCTAAATCATACATATTTTACGAATTGGCCAATTCGTATGAATTCGTACGAATGACCTACCCCTGACCCCGCCCCTAAACCTAACCATCACGTGGGTTTAGACAAATCGTACAAATTAGTACGAGTGAGGTCGTACGAATTAGTACGAATTAGACACTTTTTAATCATGCGTCAAATTCGTACGAATTGGTCGTGAGATAGTGTTGAGACTACTTAAATTTGGTAATTTAAAATTACATAATTCTATTATGTTGAAGTTACATGAACAAATTATGTTTGTTTAACGTAATCCATTTATGTGGAACCTGTTGAAAAATTAAAATTAATTAAAGCCAACATATAATTTATATATATATATATATATATTACAATAAAAATGAACCATTCATATCTTTTCTTAAAACCAACTTTTATGACAAGTAGGCCTACTCATTTCGGGTAGTCACAATTTAATTTAGCCTACTGTTTTTATTATTGTCTATATTATTCTGCAATTGAGATTACATATGGTATTATTATTATTATCATCATTGTTGTTTTATACCACTTGCGATTATCAATCTAGTATAGTTGTGCAGTTAAATGATTGTAATATTCACTTGTCACTTTAAAATATAAAACTGAATCAAAAAGTTAAACAAACATCTTTAAGATGTTTCCTTAATGTGAAATAAAGAAAACAGTTACAAACTGAAACAGGAAGTGTTTCTGGACCAATGTTGTTTACATCTTGCAAAATGGTCTATAGTATTACACATAAACTATTATTAATATATTGTTATTATTATTATATTATTGTACTTATACAATTATATAATTATACTATGGATTATTTTATTTGCTGTATAGGCTACTGTTCTCCTGGTTATGAACTGAGACTGACTTAGATTACAACTGACATAAAAATGCTACTGTAGAAATAAAACAAATATTACTGATGTTACATTGGCCTGCCCTGCTAATTTTACACAAATGTTATCAACTGTTGGGCAGTCAGCTTAGCTTTAGTATTTTGGTGGTAGCTTCACTATTTCCTGTCTCTCTGTGTGTAGTGTGTGTGTTTTTTGAGACTCAGGGACTGCTAAATATCAAGGGCTGAGAGGAAATGGATGCTCTGTCCCCATTTTGTTTTTGAACACACATTAGGGGTTTCAATCATTGATAGTCAAAATGTCCCATTATTCCTTTTTGGGGATTATGTTCCCAGTTTTGATCTTGGACATCTGGTCACTTTATGAGCCATTCCACCAAATAACATTTCTGTCCCTGACTATTGCAATGTGTAATTTATTGTGGTGCATGTGTTTTTAGGCAACACAATCAAGGAAAGAGAAGAATCAGAAAAACGCGAAAAAAGCTTCATAAACAAATCACAGAGCAAAAGGTTCTGTTGAAAAAAAAACACACAAAAGTACAAGAAAAGGCTCCAGCGTTTTAAAAAAGAAAAATGCATCAACACATTTTACAAAGGTAAATAAAGAGTGACGACAGCTTCCAAGTGTGATCATTCGGAGTAGTCTTTTGTTTCATGAAGCTCTGGAGGACATTCGAAACAAGAACAAAAATGCACGGGGGGAGAAAGAAAAGCAAATCATTTCAAAAGTGATAACAGGAAAAGTTCTCAAAAAGTACAGAATGCAACGGTTTGTTCTGAACTCACTTCGCTTTTCAAAGAAAAGATGCAAAAATTTGAAAAAATATAAAGGTTAACTACACCTATAGGCCCACAATATTGTAGTTTTAAATAATGTAAATATATGCATAAAGTAGACCAAAGAACTATAAAATGTATATTAATGTGCACATATTAAGCTATTAAATATATTTTTACACGTTTTTTGCCTTTTTTAAACTCAGTTTAAAACTGGTAAAAAAAATTATCTTTGTGTAATTGGCCTTCCAGAAGATTTGTAATTTAGTAAGTAAAGAATTAATAATGATTTACTGAAACTTATTGAAGCTCCAGAAACCCGTTTTCAATATTTCAGTTATTCAATATTTCAGTTATTCAATATTTCAATTATTTCAGAAACCCAGAAACTTATAAACATGATTGTTTACATTTTATATATTGTTAATTTGTATTGTTTTTAGTTGTTGTTTTGTTTGTTCAATTGTGTATTGTTTTTTTTTTGTTTTGTTTTTTTGAGAAAGCTAATGTGGTTCATTCACTGAACTCATGCTAACTATTTTGAGAGTGAGAGTAAAGGATATTCCCGTGAACCCCATGTTGTTACGATATCAAAATTATGATATCATTGTGGACTCAAATGTCCATAAGCAGAAACTTGTTTTCTTTTACTGTTGTTTTTCTGTTTTTTTTTCTTCAAAAAAAAAGTTAACATCATTAGTTCTTATTATAATTATTAGCCTAAACATTCATTAATTTTTCAGAATTGTAACTCTTTAAAGCCTGATTTGATTACATAATAACACAAGGTTTTTATAATGAGAAAAAAAAGAAAAGTAGCCTAATTATTTTTCATATTCTAAATGCTAAGCAGTTTTTTTAGTTTTACCGTCATGATTATATTGATTATTAACAACAACATATTTTTTATGCAGTGTCAAATCTAAAAACAAAGCTCACGTCCATAAAGGACAATACGTCCTTGTCAAAACAAAATCAGATAACGGCCTAAAATCAAGCTGCCAAAATTGTTCGAATGTGTAAATTGGCAAGACAATACACGTCGAAATGATCAACTTTCACTCTGACTATGATGGTTATATTTAGCAGTTAATCCGCGAATCATGCCCACTAGGAAAAGTCAAAGATCTCCGTACCCCATTTTAAAAAGCGCGAGGATTCGTAACAACATAGTTTTGTGAAATAACTTTCATTCATAAATTCACCCCGCCCGCCGTGACGTCTGTGTTTGCGCATGCAGCGACACGGATTGAATCGCACTCCTATAGGCTACTATAAAGCGGAACGTAACGCAATTTGGCCATTTTTGAATTAATAAATCAAAAGTAATGAATACAATACAACCCTACACGAATCAAATCTCGACATGTAGCCTACTAAGTCTCTATGACTATTAAAGCTCAAAAGACTGCTATTGAAATAAACTGATTGTTCTTTTTTTTAGATCAAGCATTGAAATAAGATTTTTATCGGGGGAGAACACCCAACAGAAAGACCCATTCACCAACAACAGTAAGTCAATTTTACCCACTGTTCGAAAACCTAACACATGCACCACAATAAATTACACATTGCAATAGTCAGGGACAGAAATGTTACCCATTTGGTGGAATGGCTCATAAAGTGACCAGACGTCCAAGATCAAAACTGGGAACATAATCCCCAAAAAGGAATAATGGGACATTTTGACTATCAATGATTGAAACCCCTAATGTGTGTTCAAAAACAAAATGGGGACAGAGCATCCATTTCCTCTCAGCCCTTGATATTTAGCAGTCCCTGAGTCTCAAAAAACACACACACTACACACAGAGAGACCAACACAGTCTCATGAAGATGCGTATCTATACCACGAGTGTCATTTCTCGTGGCATTTATACGCCAAAAGTGTTTTTTTCGTGTATATGGTACGCACTAAAAAACCCTGGGTTAGGTTTAGGGGGGAGGGGGGTGGGGAGTTCGTGTGTATTATACGCAAAAAAGTGCGTATCATATGTACGCGAAAATCGCGTGCCAAATACACGCAAAAACTGCTTTTGGCGTATAAATGCCACGAGAAATGACATTCGTGCCATAGATACGAACTTTCATGAGATCGGGCTGGAGAGACAGGAAATAGTGAAGCTACCACCAAAATACTAAAGCTAAGCTGACTGCCCAACTGTTGATAACATTTGTGTAAAATTAGCAGGGCAGGCCAATATAACATCAGTAATATTTGTTTTATTTCTACAGTAGCATTTTTATGTCAGTTGTAATCTAAGTCAGTCTCAGTTCATAACCAGGAGAACAGTAGCCTATACAGCAAATAAAATAATCCATAGTATAATTATATAATTGTATAAGTACAATAATATAATAATAATAACAATATATTAATAATAGTTTATGTGTAATACTATAGACCATTTTGCAAGATGTAAACAACATTGGTCCAGAAACACTTCCTGTTTCAGTTTGTAACTGTTTTCTTTATTTCACATTAAGGAAACATCTTAAAGATGTTTGTTTAACTTTTTGATTCAGTTTTATATTTTAAAGTGACAAGTGAATATTACAATCATTTAACTGCACAACTATACTAGATTGATAATCGCAAGTGGTATAAAACAATAATGATGATAATAATAATAATATCATATATAATGTAATCTCAATTGCAGAATAATATAGACAATAATAAAAACAGTAGGCTAAATTAAATTGTGACTACCCGAAACGAGTAGGCCTAATTGTCATAAAAGTTGGTTTTAAGAAAAGATATGAATGGTTCATTTTTATTGTAATAGATATATATAGCAACCTGACATGATTCAAAGGCATTTTATTATATTCATTCATCCATTTATATATCATTTGATTCAATGACATTTAATTAAATTGATAGACTTTAGCTAGCTGTTTGCTAGCAGAAGCACATTAGCATCTCGGATGCTAAGATTTACATGCTCCTTCATTCGGCAATTGAAACTATTGAAATCAGTCGACAGCCAAACAAAATGCTCCACTCTTCTCCACAATGGTAACCCACCGTAATTTAAATGGTTTAATAATTCCAATGTAATTTAACATTAAACACTTTTACACACTATCAAGTCTTCCCCTTTTCTAAATTTCTCAAAAAAACATAAAATAACACTTAATTTTAACATTTATTCTCTCTCAATTCAACCATATGCAAAGCATGCTGGTAACTAAAAGCACTGCCCAGTTTCAGTTAAGGCAACACAATTCAATCATGTAATCCAACACAAACGGATTAAGTAAACTTAAGTTGTTCGTAGATTTAAGCAGATTGAACACAATAAAATTAAGTTCGGGCAAAATGGCAGTCGGCTCGGACTATACTGCCACCCTCTGGATGTACACTTTTTTTACTTAACATAAATGGTTTGTGTTTAGACAACACATTAGGATTTTGTCCTGCCAAGTTGAGACACAATTACATAGACCTTAATAGAAAAAAACGTGTAAAGTCAAAAAACACAATTATTATAAGTAAACTATATAAAAATATATTATGTAAAGTGCACAACCTCCCTAGTTCATTTTTTTGAGTGTAGCCTGCGATTCAATTTGTTTCACAATTAGCAATAAACAATAAATGAATCAACTAACAGTTGCATAATTTTATTATATTAATCATATCCAAGCATATGTTTGTTACACACAGATCTGAAATCTCCTGACATGTGTCGAGTCAGCCAGGGCCGGCTCTAGGTTATTTGGTGCCCAAGGCGAGAGTGCCCCCCCCCCCCCATATATATATATATATATATATATATATATATATATAAATCCGGCATAAATCTGAAAATTTTTACACAGAAATGAAGGCCTAGCACTAGAGCATAAATGCAATGTATCATAATATATATATATATATATATATATATATATACAGTAGAGATCAAAATTAGAGAACAACATACAATTTCCTAAATTTCAAGGGCACTGCTTAGTCCTAGTTAGAGTTAACCTAAAAGAAGCAGAAGGGACCTTAGTTTTAGCATATTTCATAAATTAAAAATATTTAACTACAATATATAAAACTTAAACGAGTAAATAAAAAAAAATAACTCTGGTCAAAATTAGAGAACTCTTTCAGATACCTCCAAGTTATTGGTGTTTAATGTGGCTCCTGGTGCTAATTTCCTTAATTATCTGCTACACCCTATTTAACTAGCAGCAAACTTTCCAATTTTAACTGACTTTGCAAGATGGCAAGCCGATCTAAGGTGACTGAATCCCTACGACATCAGGTTGTACAGATGAAGGTCAAAGGGATGACCCTTTCAGCTATTGCAACAGAAATTGGTCGTTCCAAATCTGTGATTTCTAGAATATTGAAGCTATACAAAGATACTCATTCATTCAAGTCCCCCAAAAAGGCTGGTCGTCCACGTAAGACAAGTTCACGAGAGGATAGGACGATGCGGAGACTTTCAATCGGGAATCGGTTCAACACTGCAGCTGGAATTGCTGGCCAGTTCTGGATTTGTCTCGACATACAGTGTCTCGTCGTTTAAGAGAATTTGGACTGAAAGCTCACTCTGCAGTGACTCAAGCCTCTCATCAGCAGAAAGAATCAAAAGGCTAGACTAAACTTTGCTGAGGAACATATCATGTGGACCGAGGAGAACTGGTCAAAAGTTCACTTTAGCGATGAAACTAAGTTTAATTTATTTGGGTCCGATGGGAAACATTATGTTCGGCGTCAAATTGGGGAAAGATTGAACCCAAAGTGCGTAAAGAATTCAGTCAGGGGTGGAGGAGGAAGTGTCATGGTTTGGGGGATGTTTTCTGCCACAGGAGTTGGGCCTATTATACAGCTACATGGCAGGGTGAATGCAAATGTTTATCAGAACCTCCTTCGGCAACATGCGGTTCCTTTCCTGCAAGAATCTCCCAATCAGCCTGCAATTTTCATGCAAGACAATGCCCCATGTCACACTCCAAAACGGGTAAAGCAGTTCCTTGAAGCTCAGAAAATTGAAATAATGAAATGGCCAGCCCAGAGTCCTGATCTAAACCCGATTGAAAATCTTTGGAAAATCCTTGGTGATACAGTTATGGCTAAGAAACCCACTACAGGTACTGAACTGTGGAAAAAACTGGAAGAAGAGTGGACCAAGATCACACCAGAGCTGTGTGAGAATGTAGTGATGTCTTGTGGCCGCAGATGTGCTCAGGCCATTCAAAGCAAGGGCCTCTACACTTCCTATTAGATTTTGACTGCTGTAAGCCTCAAATTTGAGTTGTAATGCTTTCTTTTGTGCTGCAATGGTTATGGTTCTCTAATTTTGATCGCGTTGTTTTCCACAAAATAAAGGTTTTTGTTGAAGTACCTTGCTTGTTTTGTGGAAAAAAGCAATTAGAACAAGGGTATACCCATAGTGAATATTCCTTCAAATTTCAAGCAAAGAAGTAACAACATTTCTGAAATGAATCAAGTGTTTTTTAATTGTTCTCTAATTTTGATCTCTACTGTATATATATATATATATATATCATAATATTTCATATGCAAGCTAATGGTGTAGTTGAGGAATTGTGTGGTAAATGGATAAAAATTTATATCTCCAAAAACACAGCATTAATGAATAGATGAGAAGTAAACAAAAAAATATAATATTTGTATGATTAAAAATGTATATTTTTTGTACAATTACTCAATAAATTGTTGGGGTCATATACCCCGAAGCCCAGAAGTGTAAACAGGAAACGAAGACCAATTGAAGGTATAATGCCGACGAACTAGTGCTGATGAAAGCCGCTGTCGCCTCTCGTCCTCTCTCGTCGGGGTAAAAAGCTGCACTTGAACCATGACTGAAAGAGAACAGGCGACTGTCAGCTAGAATGTGCCTTCTGCGTTTGCGTGCAATGAGCCAACTTTCTATTTCTGCAGATATATTAGTCTATATTCGTCATTCAAAAAGGAAAACCGACGCTGCCGCCGCAGATAACGTTACACATAACGTAAACAAAGCAGCGCATGCTTACCGTTTTGAATATACGCGGGCATCCCCTTGTCAACATGTCGAATCGGGCGAAACAAAGCCGACGAGGACTATTCAACACAGTCTCATGAACATGCGTATCTATACCACGAGTGTCATTTTTCGTGGCATTTATACGCCAAAAGTGTTTTTTTTCGTGTATATGGTACGCACTAAAATACCCTGGGTTAGGTTTAGGGGGGAGGGGGGTGGGGAGCTCGTGCGTATTATACGCAAAAAAGTGCGTATCATATGTACGCGAAAATCGCGTGCCAAATACTCGCAAAAACTGTTTTTGGCGTATAAATGCCACGAGAAATGACATTCGTGCCATAGACACGAACTTTCATGAGATCGGGCTGGACTATTTTGAGCCGACGGCACGGAACCGCGTGGAACACACCGAGGAAACTAAGCGCTAAAACCTGCTGTCAGATGTTTTCGCGCCACTCCCGGTTGCTGAGCAACGCGCGTGAGTTTGACAGCTGCTTGTCAGAGTGACTCAGTCGTTTTTTAGGATTGTATAATCTTGTAAAAGAAATGTACAAAAACAAGCAGTGTGTGGACAATGCACAGTAAAAGTGTACAGCGTGTTCGCAGCTTTCATCATTGTAGTATCTTTACACTGCATAAAGTAGACAACTACATTCATAAAGTTGAGTCAATGCTTTACTTGGTTTGTTTGCCCATACACACACCAGGCCGCCAGCCTATCACATGTCTGTCTCCCAGATCAAACACAACACTTATATTACAATGACACCTAGTGGTTACTCCAAGATACTACATCCCCTCCTTCTTAAGTTAAGCACCAATAATAATTACAATAAATTACTTACAAAATGAAACAATATTACCCACATTCTAGATTTTTTTTTTTTTTTTTTTTTTTAACTCAACAACTATCTTAGTTATTGACTTAACTTATGTAACATAGTCTTTCAAGTAAGCAGGAGCACGTCTCTCTCTTGCCGACCTTCTCAGGTGTATAGGTTGGTTAGTCTCTTTTTCTACTACAGTCACTTCTATCGACGGTCCTCCTTCAAGCGAAGCCCTCTCCTGTTCAGCAGATGCATTAGTCACATCAGCAGGTGCATTAGCCACATCAGCAGGTGCATTAGCCACATCCTCACTAGACAATGTAGAAGTGTCACCATCCTGTTCATTTTCAGTGGGTAGTGCAGTCTCAAGCATCTCGTCTGTACAGCGTTTTCTTATTTGGTCCACATGTCTTTTCACAGTTAGTCCATGCCCTAGCACAGTCTTGTATGACAGAGGTCCTGTACAACATTCCACTACTGCAGGAATCCATTTGGTTCCACCACCATAATTCCTCACGTACACTGAATCTCCCACTTCAAAACTTCTAAGTTTGCAGCTTTTGTCATGGCTTTCTTTTTGTTTCTGCTGTTTTTTTTAGAATTTTGGACTTCATATCGGGAATGAGTAAGTCGAATGTGGATCTCAACTTCCTTGACATTAGCATTTGAGCAGGTGACAACCCTGATGTTGCATGAGGAGTGATTCTATAATTAAACAAGAATCTTGCAACTCTTGTCTCCACAGTGTCACCTTTCATCTTTTTCATCCCCTCCTTGAAAGTTTGAACAGCTCGCTCAGCTAGGCCGTTTGAAGAAGGATGGTAAGGAGCTGACGTTACATGATGAATGCCATTGTTTTTCATGAACATTTCAAACTCATTACTGGTAAAACATGTCCCGTTGTCTGACACTAACATTTTGGGTAATCCATGGGTACTGAAACACATTCTCAGTTTCTCAATTGTAATTCGGGATGTGGCATGTGTGACAGGATAAACTTCCATCCACTTAGAATGAGAATCTACCAGAATGAGGAACATTCTTTCTAAGAAGGGCCCTGCATAATCTACATGAAGTCTTTCCCAGGGTGAGCTCGGCCATTCCCACGGGTGCAGAGGAGCTTGAGCAGGTGCCTTTCGGAAACGCTGACATACTTCACAATTCTGGACCACCCTCTCTACATCCTGATCCATACCAGGCCACCACATATAGGATCGGGCCAATCCCTTCATTCTTGACATACCAGTATGAGTCTGATGTAATTGCTTTAATATAGCCGCTCGACCTTGTGAGGGAATTATGATTCTCGCTCCCCAAGTCACACATCCATCTTTGACACTCAAAGCATCTCTCCTATGATGGTATGGTAACACTTGAGGCTCTACTTTCTCAGGCCAGCCCTTTAATATGTACTCCTGTACCACGGAGAGTGTTATGTCGTGAGACGTCCATTTCCGAATTTGTGCTGCACTTACAGGTGAGTCATCCATTAAGTCCATCATCAGTACCTGATCATTAGTATCATCAGGTTCTCCCTCGCCTGGCGCTGGGAGTCTACTTAGAGCATCAGCATTTTGATGGTACTTCCCTGGCTTGTACACAATATTATACTGATATGCTTGTAACATTACAGCCCACCTTTGCACTCTGGGTGATCCCATTTGAGGAACTGCCTTCGTTTCATTGAACAAATGGATCAAGGGCTTATGATCAGTGCAAATAGTAAATGCCCGACCATACAAGTACTTATGAAATCTTTGGATGCCAAAAATCACAGCTAAGCCTTCTTTGTCCAACTGTGAATAACGCTTCTCTGCAGACGTGAGTGTTCTTGACATGAACCCAAGGGGTTTCTCCATACTCTCTCCTTTTCTACGCTGCGAGAGCACTGCACCCACCCCATAGGGAGAGGCGTCACAAGCCAGAACCAGTTCAGAATCTGAGAAATAATGAACTAGCACCTCGGCTGATTTTAGCAGGGATTTAGAGTCTTTGAAAGCTTCTTGTTGTGGCTTTTTCCACATCCACGGAACCTCTTTTCTCAGCAGCAGATGTAGAGGAGCTAGCAGCGTTGCCAGGTTGGGAAGGAACTTATTATAATAATTGAGCAAGCCCAGATATGCTTTGAGTTCTGCAACATTACTTGGTTCTGGTGCTTCTTCTATAGCTTTCACTTTAATTGCCATCGGATGTAAACCCTGGGCATCTACTCTGTGGCCTAAATATTCCACCTCATCTGCCAGGAACATGCATTTTCCCCGTTTCAATCGCAGACCAGCTTCTTTCAATCTCGCCAGCACTTCATCCAGTGTCTTCAAGTGACTTTCTTGATTTACGCCAGTCACCAATATATCATCAAGATAAACAACTACTCCTTGAATACCTTGCAACAATCCCTCCATTGTTCTCTGAAAGATAGCAGGAGCGGAAGCAACTCCAAAGGGTAAACGATTATATGTGAATAACCCTTTTTTTGTGTATTCACTGTCAAGTATTTCTTGGAGTTTTCATCCATGATGATTTGTTGGTATGCGTGACTCATATCCAGTTTTGTGAACTGTTTTCCTCCCTCCAACCGAGCAAAAAGATCCTCCACCCTTGGTATGGGATACTGTTCCAATTTTGAGGCTCTGTTAACTGTGAGTTTGTAATCACCACATAATCTTACACTGCCATCTGGTTTCAGGATAGGAACAACAGGAGCTGCCCACTCTGAGGACTTCACAGATGAGATGATTTTGTCCCGCAGTAGTCGATTAATCTCCTCCTCCACCTTTGTTTTCAGGGCAAATGGCACAGATCTAGGTCTAAAAAACCTGGGTGCGGCATCAGTCGGCACATGAAGAGTGGCAGTAGCACCCCTTAATGTCCCCAGCTCCTCCTTGAAAACTTCCGCATGCTGGAATAGCACCTGTTGCAACGTCATCTCCGACTGCACCAGCTTTATCTCACTCCATTGCATTTGAAGCTCTTCAAGCCAGGATCGGCCTAGTAAGCAAGGCCCTGTTCCCTTCACTATAACAAGTGGCATTATCTTTTCTTGCTGCTGGTATTTTACTTCTACATCAGCCACACCCACTATTCCAATGGCTCTCCTGTATACGTTCTCAACTTGATTTTTGTAAGTCTCAGTTTGGGAGCTTCAGAATCTTTCCAGATGACCTTGTACATTTCCTCACTCATAAGACTGACACTACATCCAGTATCGATTTCAAAGTTTATCAGTCGGCCATTAACAATTAACTCAACAGTAAGGGGTTTTACTTTCTTCAGTGCATCAGTTTGTACACATGCCAACGTGAATGTTTCTTCAAATTCATCACTGTCATTATTGTCACTTACATTGAATGCTCGATGCGGCCGCACCACTTTTCCACTTCTTCCAGTTATTGTGGGTCCACTCTGTTTACTTTTGTTACGACAGGCCCTGGCGATATGACCTATTTTTTCACACACATAACATTTGTCCTTCTTAAATCTGCAATCATTTGCTTTATGGTTTGTCCCACAGCATCTGTAACATTCTCTTAATTCTTTTTGTTCACTCATTTCTCCCTTTTTCCAGCGATCAGGTTTTCTCTCTTTATACATGACGCTGTTACATGCCTGTACGCTGGATTTACTTTGTAAGTCGAGCACATTTTTACTTGCCGCTTCATTGGCTACTGCAATTTTAAAAGCAGTCTCAAACGTCAGATTTGCTTCTGAGAGCAGCCTTCTCTGAATCCGATCATCATCTATGCCACAAACAAGTCGATCCCGCAGCATTTGATCCAAAGTTGCTCCATAATTACAATCTTGTGCCAAACGACGTAACTCTGCTACATATTCTGTCACAGTCTCTGTCGGCTTCTTCATCCTTGAATCAAATCTAAATCGCTGTACAATCTCACTTGGCTGAGGGTTGAAATGATTTTTTAGCAGTGTTACCAGTTGCTGAAAAGTCTTTTCACTTGGCTTTGTTGGACTCAGAATATTTCGCATCACACTGTAAGTTTGTGGTCCCACAACACTTATGAGAATAGCTCTTTGCTTACCCTCATCTTCAATTCCATTAGCCACGAAAAATTGCTCCAGTACTTCAGAATACTCTTCCCATGTTTGAGCTTGTGCATCAAATGCCGCTAGTGAGCCAATAGTTCCTGTAGCCATGGTTAATCCTCCATATGTTGTCGCCCCAGGCTTCTTTTTTTTTTTTCTGGTTGTCACAATCCAATCCTCGTCGCCAAAAATGTAGTATCTTTACACTGCATAAAGTAGACAACTACATTCATAAAGTTGAGTCAATGCTTTACTTGGTTTGTTTGCCCATACACACACCAGGCCGCCAGCCTATCACATGTCTGTCTCCCAGATCAAACACAACACTTGTATTACAATGACACCTAGTGGTTACTCCAAGATACTACAATCATACGATACAAACATTTAATTAACTTTTTTTTTCAATTCTGCAATTTGACTGTTTCAAAGTTTACAGTGATTATAATAGGAAATTATAGTAACAGAAATTAGGCTTAAGCAGCTCTAGAATAAAGTTATTGTCGAGCTAAAGTTGATTCCGATTGATTCACTTCCTTCGCGACGATCATTAGTTATTATTTATTAGCCTTATTAACATTAGCTGCCAGGAAATAAAATAATAATAATGAATAAATAAAAAATAGAAAAAATACATAGGCCTAGTCAAGTGCTTTCAAAATAATGTCATGTTTTCAGTGCGTGTTTTGTTTGTTTGTCCAAAATATTTACATGTAATTTAAAGTCATTTTTTAAAATGTGAAAAACATTAGTTTGCATTATTTTCCCAATAAAAAACTGTATGTTGTTCAACAAATTTCTATCAGTTTTCTACTAATAGAGGTTTCTAAATCTTTCCGAAATAATCTTGAGTATATAGTGACTATTGATATTGAAAAACAAATAAAAAATAACTTATTTCTGGTGCACAAAATATGAAATCTGAAGCTTAAAACTTGTCAGTCAAAAAAGGCTTAACAGCAATTTTTAAGGCCTAAAACGTATGAAGGCAGAACAAAGAGCATTTTTATATCCTTATTCCTTAATGCTATTTTTTGTTTTAAAACATGAACATTATCAGTGAAAATGCTCCCACAAAGATCATCCATGCTGTTTTCCACTGAATTAGAGTTATTGATCGGATAAAAGCGTAATAATGTTTATATGCATCAACCGAGTTCAGTGGTTCGTGGTGTACAAAAAGTTCAATCTAGTTATTTACAATCTCAATAGTGAGACTTCTATAGCAACATTAAAAAATGCACAATGAATTGTCATATATTTGGGTTTTTTACACCAACATTATCAGTGAAAATGTTCCACAAAGATCATAGAGCGGCCACATGCGCTAGTTTTAGTTTTAACCTTTTTACTCCCACATAACGAAACTTAGTGTGTATAGTTATTTTACTAGCTATATTATAGAGAAAAATATTGTTTTTTTTTTTTAAGATAACATGATTTCTTTCAGACTATAATGTAGGCTATTTGTAGGCCCACATTTAACCCTAAAACCGTATTCTGGACAAATATTGGCAAATAGTTTTGATTTATTTAAAAAAAAAAAAAATACGTCCCTTGATCTGAGCGGTACAAGACTTGGCTACTTTCCCTAAGTTTTCCTCTTGAACACACACAATTTTTTTGACTCAATTCTACAATGTTAAGTGGGTGAAAATAAACCCCTCCTTTTAATCTTGTATTTGGGTCAAAAATGGGCACCCATAGAAATGAATGGGAAAACTGTAATTTGCATTTAGAGCATTCTAAAATAAGCCAAAATAAGACACCAGGTGACAGCAAAGTCACTTCGTCTTTAGGTTTTAGCTCTTAGAACTTATTGGAATGATATTTTAATGTAGTTAATGTAGTTTTATTTTAAAAAAAATAAAACATAAAATAAACAATTTACATAGAAAATATGGTATTTTTTGAAGTAAATAAATTAAAAAATACCCCCAAAATAAAAAAAAACAAACACCATAAATGGATAGACAAAACTTTATCGAAAAATTAGGATCTGAGTCCTCTGTGCCCACATTTACCCACAATTACAGTATTAAGGACTATGAAGTGAGGTTTGAGGGCTACCTGGTACTTTCTGACACGCACACAAAAAAATTGCTATGTTGATTTAAAATGTTGTAGGCCTCTCTCTCCTCTCTCTCTCTCTCTCTCCTCTCTCTCTCTCTCTCTCTCTCTCCTCTCTCTCTCTCACACACACACACACACACACACACACACACACACACACACACACACACACACACACACACACACACACGCGCGCGCGCGCGCGAGTTTCCATGTTGGGTACTACATACCAGTTTTTGTCGGTTTAACCACCAAACTGAGAAAGTCTAAAGCGTTAGGTTGTGCCCCTTACTGGTCAAAAACTTACCCTTACTGGTCTTACAAAAAAACTGTCCATTTGTCAAATTTAAATGATATTTTCAGATTTTTGCTGTATGATTAAGTTTAATTCAAATCTTTAGGTCGTTTTCCTGAATGATTTAGTTAACAATTTCCAGCAAACAAACGAACAAACAAACAAACAAACAAACAAACAAAGGAGTTTACAACAACAAAAAAAACTTACAGATGTAAAGTTGAATGAAGAATTCAAGTAGTTCGTTGAAAATCGTATCTTCAGTCTTTCAGCGCGCCTGTCATTCAAAACGAAAGAATTCGATCACGTGAGGAAGCAAGCGAGGGCCAATGAGCAGCGGCATGAGCACACTGTTTCCGGGGCAATTTTTGAAATGGAAATGAAGAAGTGCAAATGCGGAAGTGTAAGGAAACGAAGCTGCTGATCTTGCAAACTTGATATTCCTGTTGGCTTGTAACACCAATAAGCAAGGCAGATATAATAGCCGGTACAGGAAGATAAAACTTAAAATATTAGATAATCCAACAATTATAGAAAAACATTGGAAATTTATAAAATGGCCAATTGCACCCAAAGTAAAAGAAATGCAATTTAAAATTCTTAACAACTACTATCCATCTGCGGAGACACTGAGGGGTAGATTTGGTTTTGAAGTTGACCCTTGCGATTTTTGTCATGAACACCCAGAACAAACAGAACATTTATTCTTCCTTTGCTCAGTTAGCAGGAAGTTCTGGCAAGATGTCCACAGCTGGTTGAAAAATAAAATTAGTGAATTTTTATCCTCCTTGAACCTTGTAAAGAAATCTAAACAAACTGTAGAAGATGTATGTTATGCTGCTGAAAAGTTTTTGATCCTGTAACACATTATTTATTTGAAAACTATGCCTTGTTTTATGTATTACTTTTAATTTATTTTATTTTATTATGATGCCTGGTCTGTTTTTTTTTGATGTTGTCTCCACGAGAGTTTGTAATAAACTTGCAAAAAAAAAAAAAAAAAAAAAAAAAGATATAATAGCCGGCTACAGTATGGGGAAAGAAACAAAGGGAAGAGTCGAAAAAAGCACTATAGGTAATAAAATGACACATTAATAACTCCTCTCAGAATAGCACGTTTAAATGATTCTTGATCTAGAATAGGGGCATATATGGAAGGAATAGTTGCAGTCAAACATAAACGGTTGAACTTGTCTGAACTTTTAACATCTATTAAAAAACATAACTAATTAATCACACCGTTTTCCTGTAATTAATATAAATTAATAGCACCTAACAGTTTTATATGATAATATTTTACATTGAATCCCCAAATTAACGAAACAACACAGGTAGTAGTATATCTTTCAAAAATGTGTCTTTTTTATGAATAAAGGCCATCAGTGTCTCTATGAAAATGACCCCAACAATTGTAGCCATTAATTATAGCCATTCTGCATTATGATATAATTGATAGCTATGCATTTTAACATTTATTAGGCTTTTAAAAATATAACAACTTTTATTTCAAGTGAACTTAAAACAATCTTCACATAAACCCATTATAATGTCACATTCAATCATATTCTAAACAATCAAATGCTTTGTAATAGTCAAATAGGGGCTACAATATAGACTATTGTTATGTCTGCATCTATGCTAATATAACACTGATAATATTTATTCTTACAGGAACAGACACAACAGTGAGTAAAGGGAACAACTTGTTCTCCGTTTTATTACTTTGTCAGCATCAGCCAAACAACGTGCAGTCCGGAGCGCCCTCCAGTGGCGATACGCGAGAATGAATTTACCTAAAAAGATCACAGTTCCTCCTCTCTGAGATTGGTGCCTTTTGGGTCATATCATTTTTTTAATACCTCAAAGAGTTATATTTCTGATCATTTCATGTTATAGTGGATTAGTCAAACCTTTAAGAAAATGTATTTTCCCATCTCAGGCATGAAATTCTAATCGATATTGAGTGTTTTTTTCTTACTGAAAGTTGTTTTGAAGTTCAACCCCGTCACAGACCACTTGGACCCTGTTTATGTGATTTAAAAATATTTTCAATTAAATTCTTGTAGAAGCTTTTTCAATGAGATGTCCCTTCTTTGATATTATTTATTGCATGTAGAATTTTATTTTTAAATACCATTTGAATACCAAATCAGCTCATGAAAACTGTATATAGCTACATTGGTCTTCATATCTTATCAAAAAATATGCATTAGGATTTAATTAGGCTTTCATATTTTTTCCCAACTGTCTGGTAAATTCTACACACAGCAAAACAAACGTTGACCTAATTTATCTTCGTATCACAAAAATATTAAAGGAGCTGCCTATGCAAGATTGTGGCCAAAACTGGTACTGCAATCACTGTCAAATTAGGGTGTGTCCCCGCCTTCCCCATGACTCGAGGTTGCCAGATATGCTGCAAGTTCCAGCAGGAATGTATGTATATATATAATTTTTTTTTTTACTATCCCTCTGGCGTCCCTATTCGCCGCACAGCACACCCACTGTTCACGTACCACATCTGAGCCAGATCTGGGCCGACACCACTGTCTGGCTCTTGATCTGTAAATTGTCTATTATTTTGTAAAGTTCCTCATTTTGACTTTGTTCCCCATGTTCCATGCTGAAGGCTTTGCTTCATTTTAAATTTTGGCTAAGCTGAAAGAAAAAATAAATAGGCTAAAAAAGGAAGAAAAAAAACTGTTAAAACATTTTGTTACTTTAAATCTTCAAATCTCTTTTTTTAATATCAATACTTGTACCATCTAACTTGAAAATGAATTCAATATATATATATATATATATATATATATATATATATATATATATATAAACATCAGTAAGACAGAGTCCAGAGGGTAAATATTAGGCTATAACAGACATTTGAAGTTTGAATCTCGAAATGATCTATTATGGTGAAAGTGAACAGCTGTGTCCCCTATAAGGTGTGATTTATAAATCAATACTTAATTATTCCAAATCAAACATGTTTGGAAACTAAATAAATGTATACGTATATATCAACCAAGATATAAAGAGATTATCGTGGTTGTTTTATATCTGGGAGTTTAACATTGTTTCCGCCAGTAGAGGCGCTACTGGCAACCAAAGCAATAACATACATCCATCCGAGTCTAGGAGAAGAAGAGAAGTGAGCGAGGGAAGGGAACATAAAGATGAGAAGTGGAACACAGCCATTCATTCTGCTCTAAATCTGCTGTTTTTCAGACTGTGAGTATATTCATTTGATCATTTATCAGGAGAAGTCTCTCAAATGATTCGGTTCATTTGAGTGAGTACAACCAGTCAGATCTTGAATCTGAAGTTGAAGCACTTTCATTATGTTCGAAAAGAAGTGAAATAAATGAACCATGGGTTTACTACAAATAAAACAAAAACATGGTTACTATTGTTAAAGCCATTACCGTAGTTTAACCGTTGTATTTGCAGTTAAAACTGGTAAAATAAATAAATGGGCAATAAATAAAATGGCAATCAATCTGTCAAAAGCCAATGGTTACTACACTTTATACAAATCATGGTTAATGTTCGGCAACGTTGTAAATATAACAATATATAAGCGCATCATTAACTGACAAAGTGTAAAGATTTTACATTGTTTTTTTGTAATTAATAAATGAAACCTGGTGTAAACACAAGTTGTAGCTCAACATTTTACGTTATTTTTGTGCTGCTAAAAATGTAGCCTATGCTAATTTTTTTAGTTGCAAAAGTTTGCCTTCAACTCCTTTTTATCCAATTATTGGTTCAAAATAGCAGCGTAATCCTTACAGTTAAAACCTCAACTTATAAAGTTGTTTCTAAATAGCTATTAGAGCACAACACTTAAAGGGATAGTTCACTTTAATTCAACGATATAAATACTGTTCGTTTTCTCACACAAACCGCTCATTTCGTGTCTTAGGCATCAATGTGTACTTACATTTACGAGTCATTCAATCATGTTTAATTTGGACTTCTCTGTGCATGCTCTTTGACACGGACCCCCTAAACCTGCATTATATGACTGATAGACAACGGATTGACCGAAAAATGTCAAAATTGAAAATACTGTGGAAACAAAGACACCTACATCTTGGATGCCCTTAAGGTAAGCTAAAACGTATCAAAAATTATTTCAAAGTGAACTATCCCTTTAAAGCTGGATAATCTCGAGTGATTGTAAGTGTTATCATCTGGCAGTCATTTTATGAAAAAAGGTTGAACAAATTACACCAGAAGCAAACTCAACTGATTTTGTATCCTCAATATGTCCTGAATAAGAAAAAAAAGCCCAGAAGAATCACATTTGGGGAAAGTTTAGAAAAAGGCCCAAATATATCCCATTCATTCGCATATTCATTCTTTTTTTCACGTGAAAAGGGTAAAAATTTTAACCTTTAGATATCATCATGAAAATCACTGAGTTGATTACTTGCATCAAGACAAACAAAAATGTATTACAAGTTTTTTTTTATTGTTTGTTAACATGGACAAACGGTGCATAATTTTAGCTAATTTGCATAATTACCCAAACAGATCTAAACATTGGGTATAGCAGGTGAAAATGTTTTTTTTTTTTTTTTTTTTAATTTTGACGAAATATAACAGTAAAATACTTAATATTAAGGTCTGAATGGAATCCATTTAGGCTGCCCATGAACATTAAGCATACAGGAAGAAGTACTTTAGAAACCAGCCTTTATTCATTAATATTGCAGAGATAGGGTTTGAGCATTGTGTACCAGTGTTGTAGTACTCGAGACTCGGACTCGTCTCGGACTCGGTCTCGAGACCATACTTTAATGGTCTTGGTCTTGTCATGGACTCGTGTCCATTTGGACTCGGAATTGACTCGTACTCGAACATTTTTTTTTTAGGACTCGGACTTATTCCCGAGTCCACTCGAGTTCAATTCAAAATATTTTTCATGATTATTAATGTATGTTAATAAAATATTTTTTTAAATTGATTGACACCCCCAGTGATTGGTGATTTTCTAGTGCGCAACTGCGCATGACAAATTGTAATAAAACGTGGCCTTTTTACCCTAAACTGATCATATTTTTTAAACTCTAAGTAAATTCAGTAAAAAAAAAAAAAGGATTTCTCTAAGTAAATAAAAGTAAATTAGGTAATCAACCCTCACTGGTCTCAGTCTCGACTCGGACTCGACTCTCTATGGACTCGGTCTTGACTCGGACTCGACTCTCTCTGGTCTCGGTGTCGACTCGGACTCGTGTGAGGTGGTCTCGACTACAACACTGTTGTGTACGTAATAGCCTCTATGCACGATCGCTTCCGGGTTTGTCTCAGCACGTCCAGTTACATCCGGTGCTGTGTCAGTCTATGGTCAGAAGCCGGTTTTGCGTTAGGTGGAGATAGTGTCAAATTATACTTGCTGTTTATAAAAACGTCCTGCGGTTAACCTGAATGATGTTAACAACACTGTGAGGCAGTTAGCTGTCACACAAGAGTAAAAAAGAGAAGTTATTTAAATTATATATTTCGAGCTACAACAACAACTTTGAGGGTTAGTATTCTCTCATATACGAAAGTCAACTAGCGAATCAGCGTTTCTAAAATCGTTGTCTCCGTTTCTGAGAAAACGGATTTTATTAAAGTTTTGCCTCTATACACTTGGCCTGCAGAATGCGCTTCCGGAAGTAAAGACGCTGACTGAGATTCTTTTGGACACATGTCAGCAGGGTTCGTGCATAGAGGCTATTAGAGTTTTTGATCCAGACACTTTTTATTTCACCTACCTTTTGTCTTCTACATTCTCCTTACCCATGTCTCCTGTTCTTCTCTCAGACTCATCCCATCCGAGGCCCAAACCTCATCTCTGCAATAATAATTAATTAAAGGCTGGTTTCTAAAGTACTTCTTCCTGCATTAATGTTCATGGGTAGCCTAAATGGGTTCCATTCAGACCTTAACATTAAGTCTTTTACTGTTATATGTCAACAAGATTCTACAAGACATTTTCACCTGCTATACCCAATGTTTAGATCTGTTTGGGTATTTATGCAAATTAGCACATATGTAATTAGATTATGCACCATTTGTCCATGTTAACAAACAATTTATAAAACTTGAAAAACATTTTTTGTTTGTTTTGATGTAAGTAATCAACTCAGTGATTTTCATGATGATATCTAAATGTTAAAATTTTTACCCTTTTCACGTGAGAAAAAGAATGAATATGCGAATGAATGGGATATATTTGGGTCTTTTTCTAAACTTTTCCCTAATGGGATTCTTCTGGGCTTTTTTGTTCCTTACTCAGGACATATTGAGGATACAAAATCAGTTGAGTTTGCTTCTGTTGCAATTTGTTCAAGGTTGACCCCCATTTTGGCTTAAAATCACTGGACTATAAATGAGCAACAACGACCACAATTCACTCCTTCAGTCAGTGAAGCTCCCACAGCCGTTCACGAGAGTTTAAATGCTGGGTAATATTCCCAACTTCCCACAGGAAGAAACAAGCCGGAGGAATTACTCCAGGAGAAACTACAGACATATAATTGTAAAGATGGAGATTAAGGAAGAACCCTGCAGAATAAAAGATGAAGATACAGAGGAACAAATAGGTTGGTGTTTTCCTTCATTCTTTTTAATGACTGATGAGGAACATTAAAGGGGTGGGATAATGCCCTTTTCACAAGGTGTAAAATAAATCACTTTTTTGAGTGTGTATGTGAAGTTTTAGTTCAAAATACCCCACAGATATTTTTATATGGCATGTTAAAGTTATAATTTTTTGAGGTTTAGCAAAATACACACTATTTTGTCTGGCCCTTTAAAGGGTAACTAACTAAACCCCTGGTCAGAGCCTGACTCCACCCACTGGCAATATTTGAAAAGCCCAGCGGAGGGGGGCGTGCACCTGAGACGCATCTCTTTGTATGGAACTTGCCTAATGCCTCGTTTCCACTGAGGGGTACGGTACGGTACAGTACAGTACGGGTCGGGTCGGGTACACCAGGCTTGCGTTTCCACCACCAACAGTACTTGATAGGCGTGGTATGCTGTAAAGAAGCGATCGACGTCATTTTCGCGCGAAGAAAGCGACATAGTAAACAACAATGGATGACAGACAGCAGATCTTGTTCTTGCTTCTCGGCATGTTTGCGAAGCCAACGCAAAGTCCGACTCAGGAGAATGATCCCGAGGACGCGAGTCCAGTAATTCTGTTTATGGAACAGCGCGTTCTTGAACGCGGCACTCTGCTCGCTCTGGCTATGCAACGCCGGTTATGTTCATTTTAGGCAACAATAAAACGAAATAAATAAATAAATATAAAACACCACTCTGCTTATTTTCGATTTCATTTCAATACATTTTAAACATTCTAAAGCACACAAATGTGCAACGCATAGCATTGATTAATACATTCACTGCATGTAACGTTATTTATAACAAAACTAAACATAAAACAACCCTGCCTCTTTTCGTTTAAATTTAAAAATATTAAACATATTCCAGGCAATATGTAGCCTAATGTATTGCATAGGCTATCGCATTGGTACAAATTGCAATAAAAAACATTACAGATGATGTAAATGACAAAAAAACAAAAAATGACAAAACTATCTCTTTTTGTTGAATTTCAGTTTTATCAATAATACACTCTAAAAAATGCTGGGTTGTTTTAACCCAATTTTGGGTCAAATATGGACAAACCCGAAATGTTGGGTTAAAAATGTAATGTAAAAATTTAACCCAACGGCTGGGTTAGTCCATATTTGACCCAAAGTTGGGTTAAAACAACCCAGCATTTTTTAGAGTGTAGCCATTATAAAAGTATAAGTAAAAAGTACAAAAAGATATACAGTAAAGCTTAAATATAACATCAAGAAACAATTCAGTCAGTCAAATATACACTCTAAAAAATGCTGGGTTGTTTTAACCCAACTTTGGGTCAAATATGGACTAACCCCAGCCGTTGGGTTAAATTTTTACATTACATTTTTAACCCAGCATTTTGGGTTTGTCCATATTTGACCCAAAATTGGGTTAAAACAACCCAGCATTTTTTAGAGTGTAGCTACTCAGCGCTCAAATATATGAAACTTCACGTAGCCTTCTGCCAAAACTATTGGCCAGGGAACGAGTTATAGATTCACGAGACCAAAGATCACCTGTTAGGTTTATACAAGACGAACTATATCTCATGTCTAACCACTACAAAGAAATCCGAGTCAGCGGCAAACATCAGAACGACTAGCCGAGGAAAGGCTGTTCCAGGCGAGGGACACGAGCGCGAGCGTCCGGTGATCGCTTAGAATGGATCTCAGTCAAATTATCATAAATCTATAAATAAACCACAGATTTGAGCTTTAAAAAACTACTTTCTCACCTGAAAAACTCTTAAAACTACATTTCGTGACACAATAACAGTAGAATTATATTTCAACTGTATGCTTAGCTCCACCTTTTAGTACCCTTTAGGTACCCCAACGGAAGGGTACCCAAAAAGTGGTACGGTACGGTTCGGCTTTTTGGTACCATTCACAAGTTTTGACAGTGGAAACGCAAATAATTGCGTACCGAACCGAACTGTACCGTACCGTACCACTCAGTGGAAACCATAGACATATACACTAGACCTCACCTTGGCTACGGCAGTTCATTGGAACGAATGCGTCAATAGAGCCGCCATCTTGAAACAGGGGAGCCCCTCCACTTTAATGCATCAGCGTCAATGTAGTAGACACAGGTCTAATGGAAATAAAATCACCATAAATCATCATGAATGCGATTTTTCTTGTTTTTTTGGTTTGTTCCAATGGTCAGACATGTATTTATCATTGATTCCAAAAAGATTTTTTTTTTTTTTAAACATTCTTCTTAGTTCAGATTTCATCCGTGAACATCATACGCTGCACAAAAGTCCGCCACCATCAATGAATTCGAAGTAAAGGCAGAGATTGCAGCCTTACCTAGCTACTTCCTATGACAAGACCCCTGTTCCAAGATGGCGGCGGTTTTGACGCATGCTTAGAACCCCAAGGTGAGGTCTAGTGTATATATCTATGAGTGGAAACGAGCCATAGGTCACCAACAACCACTGTGTCACATACTACCACAAACATCCAATAGGAAAATTCAACTGCAGTAGCCACCGTTCAACCTGAAGAGGGCAGCACGAAGACGTTTTTACACCATATATTGTAGAAATAGAACACTTTATAAACAAAAAGTTACTCGAATCAATGACTGGTATTAATAAAGATCCATTCTTACAGATCATTAACTAAAAAAAGTTGGTTAAGTGTTTAGTTACTCTTTAAAGGGTAACTAAACACTAAAACAACTTTTTTTTAGTTATTGATCTGTAAGAATGGAGCTTCATAAATGCTGTTCATTGATTCCAGTAACTTTTTTGGCATTTGTTTATAAAGTGTTCTATTTCTACAATATATGGTGTAAAAACGTCTTAGTGCTGCCCTCTTCAGGTTGAACGGTGGCTACTGCAGTTGAATTTTCCTATTGGATGTTTGCGGTGGTACCGATTGAGATCATTAAGCTGTTATCAGTGTGATAAAACATTTGCTTTTGAATCAGGCTTAAGAAGACGCCTTAAATGTCATACTGGTGTGAAGCCTCATATTTGTTCTGTATGTGGAAAGAGTTTTTCACAACTGGAACAATTAGAAGTGCATGAGCGTTTTTATACTGGTGTGAGACCTTATATGTGCTCTGACTGTGGAAAGACCTGCACTTCATCCAGCCACTTAAAATCACATCAAAAAACTTCATACTGGAGAGAAACCGTACAAGTGTTCACACTGTGGAAAGAGTTTCTCTCAGTCAGCACACCTGAAAGGACATCACTACTTCCAGCTTGGGATTCGGGGCGGGCTGCTAAATATCAAGGGTTGAGAGGTTTGTGTGTGTGTGATAGAGAGATACAAATTTAAAAAGCTTCAAGTAGACTATATAATATAATCATTTATTGTTTCTTCAGCTTATTACATTATCTGACTTTGCACTATCTCTTTCTGCTTCTCTATTATATATATAGTGTGTGATTTACAATTACATAATAATTTTCGTAGCATACATCATCACATCGTACAGGGTGAACAGACGTCCCCGGTTTCAGGGAACAGTCACTGTTTTTGGTTGTCTGTGTCCCTGACTAACTACAGAGAAAAACTCTGTCCCCGTTTTGTTTTTGAAGACACGTTAAGGGTTTCAATCATTGATAGTCAAAATGTCCCATTTTTTACCCCCTTTTGGGGGATTATGTTCCCAGTTTTGATCTCGGACATCTGCGTTTCCCAAAAGCATCGTAAGCCTAAGTTGATCGTAAAAAAGATCGTACGAATTATCTTAAATATTATGTTCTGTTTCCACCTTCAAATAAGTGATCATTTTAATGGTACTGGTCCAAATAATACAGTTCCACAAGAGGGGTGGTTATTAATGTCAGATAGAAAGACAAAATTCTAAACACAACATTAAATGCTCACTTTTGACATGTCAACAAGGAGCTGATGACAGCTGATCTTACTTTTTCTTGGCTTTCTCTGCCACATCAATGGTAATACAAACAGTTATATAAGACTGGAAAAACTGGTTAAAGAGAAAATATCTGACCAGTGGCCTCTAAAGACAAATGCACTGCATGCAAATTAACATTTGACACCCTACCCCCTATTCTCTGAACATCTTATCTGCATCTTCTCTCTGCACTCTCTCAGTCAATGATACTGAAAACTCACACAAGAATATGGTTTTAATGTGAATCTGATAATCTTTAAGGATTGTTTAGAATCATTTTGATGGTCTCAGGGTGACTGGTAATAATGTCTCATTCCCAAAGTAATAAAAAAAAGGTAATAAGGTTTTTAAGAAGTTTAGGAATCACTGTCACACAAAGGAGTGTGGTCTTTGAGTTAACACCTTCTGCCTTGTTGTCTGAATGCAAATTACAACCAAGCAAATGGTCTGCCCCCGATAAACATGTTGGGGGAGATTCAGTAACTTTCCATTATATCCTGGTGATATACATATCAGGTGAGGTCTGATTATAAAGGGAGATGTAACAAGAGTTCGAGGCTGCCTTTCTGTATTCAGATCGGCCCGTGATGTTGTGTCTAGGCTCAGCTCATGTAATATGTTGGGTAAAGTCCTTTGTTCTTTGAAACATTTAATGGTTTGCTCTGATTATCTTGTGGAATTCTAATGATACATTTACCTGACATAATAAATTGTTATATTTGGCTATTCTAACAGACTTTGACTTTATTTTCATTAAGTTAAAAGTAATAGTCAAGCATTAACATATTTAATGATGCACAGATATCATTGATAAACCCTTTTCATTTTATGGAGTCAGATGAAACGAGTTAATACATAAGATTAAATGTATTGCATTTAATTAAAAAACACTTTGCTTGGAAAAGACGGAACGCGCTTGAAACCTTCACCACGAATCGAATTCCGCTATTTAGGTCGATTTCGTGGCCCTTTTTACAGTTACAACAGCCAAAGAAAAGTTAAAGTAAGAAGAATTGGGACCAAGAGCCCAACTAAAGCAAACACTGATCACCACAATGGTTACTTAAAATGAAACATATCGACATCTAAACCTCATCTAAACAATGTAAGGAAATTACATTGATTTAAACTTGAGTTTTAATTTAGGCTAATGAAATCCTGAGAGTGTTTATTTGGTCCAGAAACAGTATAAATTGTCTAAATGAGACCGTAAATTATGTTGAAAACATGTCCACAATGGCCACATTTGAACTAGTTTTTAAACTTGTTTGAAGGTTCGATGAACGTCTGTATCGGACGTGCAGAACACGTCAAAAAAGACGTCTTATAAACTTTAGTTCTGGCTCCTCAGTGGACGTCTTTTCAACATCCGACTGTGACAAAGACATTGAAAGACGTATTTTGGACATCATGTTGTTTTGTGTGGGGAGTTGGAAGGGGTGTGTCGTGATTCTGCAGGTTTGATCTCAGAGCCGTTAAATATGATTTATTGATTTATTTATGATTTATGATGACGTTTTTCAACGGCTCTGGTGGATCTTGTCACCAATCGTGATTTCGGTTTCATATCGCATTTCGTTACAGCCCTTTTTAGAACGTTAAGTTCTACTTCTGAGTAGTTATTTTGGTGAAAGTAACTCAAAAATAATACAGGAGTAATGTAACACATTACAATTCAGAGACAGTAGGCTAATATTGTAAGGTAATTAATTACTTTTAAATAACAGTAACATGTAATAGATAAGGCATTATAGTTTGGAAGTAACTTGCTCAACACTGATCTGATTCACAAAGAAGGGACTTGTGTTCTCATGAAGACCAGTCAAGCTACCTTGAAAGAACAAAGGGACCAGGGTCCCCGCGGGTCCTTTGAAAGTCTTAAAACGTCTTAAATAAAATGTTTGCTTTTTAAGGCCTGAAAATGTCTGAAAATCTGAAATTTCCTATAAGGAGGTCTTAAATTGCACGCACTTTTCTATGTGGTTGCAACCTGCTTCATATATGACTGAAGATGAATGCGTCTCATTGATGGTTTGCCACACCATTCTGTGTCGTGTCGCAGTGTTAATTTCGTTTTTGAAAACTATGACGAAAAATGTTTGTTGACGACTTTTTTTCCCTGACTAAGACAAGACGATGAGCCAACACAGTCATGTGGGGCCCACATTGGTTTGACCTGGGCTATCTAACTGGGACCCAGCCAGTTTTGTCCAAGGTTTCCATGGTGGCCCCAGATGGGCTTGCCCAGATGAAATGAACACTGCTCAGTGTGCACACTACAGGCTGTTAAATGTAACAATGAATCAGTGTGGGAGTTAATGAAATAATTAATTGATTTAATAATGATTGAGCATTGATGAACACCTGATTTTAATAAGCAGAATCACTGAAGACAAGAGAAACACAAGAACTACTTGCAGCCACAGCCTTAAATGAAATCAACTGCAAATACAGTACATTAAATCTCTTAAGATCTGATTACACAACTCCACAAACAGCATTACCAGCTTCACTTATTACTAACCAGATTTACTTTATTTCTGGTAGACGTCTACAAAAGTTCTTATTGAAAATTAACTGAGGTTAAGATGTTGATTATTTATTGAAAATAATAATTTGGTTTGATGTCATCATTATAGTGATCAGTGTTTGCTTTTAGTTGGGCTCTTGACTTTTTAACATTAGCTTCTCTCTGCTCAGTTAGATCTGATTGTTATGTTGAGAACAGCAAAATAAAATGCAATCAGATGCTATAAACTGATTGATAAGTAGAATATAATCAAGTAATGGCTTAACTCACCAGGATGTTATTCCAAATATGTTATTCATTTTGTTTTATTGTTGTGATTCAACAGCAAGAGAACCAGCACATTTTTATCAAATGATTTTTAAAACACCATTTACACATTTTGTATAGGGCTGGGCGATATATTGCACGATATTGTTATGCGCATCTCATCAGTAAAGCCGGTTCCTTGATTAGTAGTAAATCACCTTCACCTGCTTTCAGATGGAAGATATGATGCAGATATGAGTGTTAAATTAACACTCAAGAGTGTTGAAGTTAATGAGATAATTAAGTGATTAATTGAGTGATGATTGAGCATTATTGAAGACATCTGATGATAACAAGCAGAATCTCTGAAGGAGAAAATCACAAATTGTAAGTCACTGTGATAGTGATCAGTGTTTGCTTTAGTTGGGCTCTTGACCCTTATACTTCCACTTTAAATTTTGTTTGTCTGCTGTTGTTGATTTATAACAGTCAAATGAACATAGAAAAGTATGATCTGATAGTGTTAGTTATGTTGTGGCACAATCATGCTGTGATCTGAAAACTGAAACTTATTCAGATGATTTGGTTAAATTTGTTAGAAACAGCTCTGATCCCAGCTCTGATCTGAATGCAGTGTATGATTACCAATAATTTCTTATAATCCAAAACATTTAATATAAATTGTTCTGATCAAATCACTTTCAACAGAATTTATTTAGAAACACTGAGACCACAAATATAAAGTTAAAATATTGATTGTCATAATATAACCAAAACCATTATATCATATGTTTTCTTTGTTCATCTGGCAGTTATAACTCAGATACAACAGCCAAACAAAATCTAAAGTTAATAATATAAGGGTCAAGAGCCCAACTAAAGCAAACACTGATCACCATAACGGTGGCTTACAGTTTGTGATTTTCTCCTTCATTGATTCTGCTTTAGGTGTCTTCAATAATGCTCAATCATCACTCAATTAATCACTTAATCATCTCATTAACTTTACCACTTTTGAGTGTTAATTTAACACTCATATCTGCATCATATCTTCCATCTGAAAGCAGGTGAAGGTGATTTACTACTAATCAAGGAACTGGCTTTACTGATGAGAATGCGCATAACAATATCGTGCAATATATCGCCCAGCCCTATACAAAATGTGTAAATGGTGCTTTAAAAATCATTTGCTAAAATGTGCTGGTTCTCTTGCTGTTGAATCACAACAATAAAAGAAAATGAATAACACAGTGGCGGAAGTAGAGTTTTATACATGGGGTGGCCAGGGGGTGGCCACTGCTATTTTGGGGGGTACACACACACACACACACACACACACACACACACACACACACACAGTGGAAGTAATTGGGTCACTCTGTTTGTAATAAGTGTTGAACATCCAAAATATTAGCAGAAAACTAAGCTGAAGCACCAAGGAGATAAGATACAGTAGCATGTGTCAGGTTATTTTATTTATAAAATTATTTGGTTACCAACATGCTTTAAAATATCTCGTTTTTTGTTCATTTTTGGGTGAACTATACTTTTAATCTGACAAAATCATATCAACTGAAATTCCTGAATTCGGGATGTGACTGCCTGTGTCTAGATGCTCTGACCTGTTGCTGGTCCTGAAGTCTGACCACCCTGACTCTGACTAGCCACAGGTAGGGAGCTGCTCTGGGTTCCAGTGATGCAAGGGCTGGGGTCTGTTTGCAATTGCACCTGATCTGTCTGTCTGTGCTTCTTTAAAAAGAACTCTGATATTTCTCCCTTTCTTTTCATGTTTAATTGACCCTGTTCAAAATATGAAAAATTGAAAATATGATTCCAGTCATATTCATTTCTAATAATCATCCAAATAACCAACATTAATAAAAATCAGCCACCATTAGTGTTTTTGGTCATTTTCACAATATCTGAACATGTCAAAAGAAAGAACAGATCATGTGCTTTAAAAAACGGTTCTATTATAGGGCTAGCTTTATGCATCTTTTTTTATCAACACTCGAATGTTGGTAAGTTTCATAAAAAGCAACATGAGCAAAAAGCTGAGAAAATTGCATTCATCAAAGACAGGGGTCGGGAACCTATGGCTCCCCAGATAGCAAACTGACATTGAATCAACGTGGAAACAACGTCTCTCTTGAGATTGAAACAACGTTGATTTTGCTCATCGAATTAACGTTGAACCAACGTCAGACGCGGCATTCTTCAAAGCTAAATGAAAATCGAAAATTGGTTTGCTTTCATAACGTTGAAACAACGCGTTGATTTCAAGTTGATTTTCCGTTAGTTTTGAAAGAATGACGCGTCTGACGTTGGTTCAACGTTAATTCGATGAGCAAAACAATGTCAGATCAACGTTGTTTCTATGTCATATTTCCACGTTGATTCAATGTCAGTTTGCTATCTGGGTCGCGAGCCATATATGGCTCTTTTCAGGATTTTATATGGCTCTACCAATTTTCAAATGCTGACAGAAAAAGTCTCTCAAAAAGTAAAATATTAAGAGACAATTTGAGGTGCACCACTTGTTAATCACTTGTTTATGATGCCCGTTTCTCAATTTGTGTGGTGTCATAACACCGGACGAGAAGCGCGCGCCGCGTCTAGGAAAGAGGTAACGTTAGTCTATGCACCGGACGCGCACTTTCTCTTTATGGCCGGCAATATTGTTTTGTTTAAACTAAAGACATTATGGAATTAAGATAATGTCTGTATGTTATAATTGTACTGTACAATTAAATACAATCGTTGCTAAGTCTGCAGAACACTTTACCTCAGCAATTCTCATTTCGCTGATTTCTGAAAATGAATGTAAAAGTAAATATAAATTGCAGCACACGGTGAACTCAGTATGTAGCCTACATTAACGACGGTTTGAGACAAATAAAAGTAAATTTTATATAAAACTATGTAAATGGCGCTCTGTGTAGAGGCAGGATTTTGAACAAGGTCCTGCTGAGCCGTTGCTGGGTCCCTGAATGTGCCGCCGGTCACCGGTCTATACACTCCTAGGGGGCTGTTTACGGCCACTTCATGCGTTCTCAGATCGGATAGCTATCTGATTTATCAAAACGATTTCATTTACACGCTGGTCACATAAATGTGTTTTTGCAAAACGGATATAAATCCGATCTTCAATGCACGCGCTATATGCAGATTTAATGAAGTGCACGTCACCGAAAGCAACAGATATGAGCCGAATTTGATCTTTGGCTAATTTCAAAAAAAGCAAAGACAGCAATAAAGAGAGCGGCAACAGTCCTGGTAAGATCATTTCTTTTCTTTAGACTACTTTTATGGTAGTAATCGTCTGCGTCTTACTTTCACGTTGATTTGCGATAGATTGCGGCGCGTTGGCTTGACGTTCAGCTGCTCATCTGAGGTGCGTGTCGCAGTAGCGTCGTCATATCTGACTAAAATAATGACATATAGCCTATATACGCTCTCACACGTTTATTTTTTATTTTTTTAGCATTTTTGGGAGGAGTAAAATTTACATATGTGGTTTCAACAACCAGATGCATTTACACATGTCCAGTTTCGTCTGGAATGCGGCCCAGACCACCTGAAGTGGTTTGAGCGATCGGATTCAAATCCGTCTCAAATGCGTTTCGGGGGGCATTTAGGCTACTCCTGGTCTTTTCACGATCGGATCGCTATCCGATCTCAGAAAACGCATGAAGTGGCGCTTCTCGTCCAGTGTGCTAAGAAACCAGTAATCAGACATCCCAAGTCTCCCGGAAGTTCCGGGAGTCTCCCGCATATTGATAGCGTCTCCGGTCTCCCTGATGCCCGAAGCGAAAATTAGTTAAAATCTCCCGGAATAGAGTTATGTGCCTCGCGAAAGCTAGTCAACCCCACCCCACACAAAAAACATTTTTTTTTTTTTTTGTGTGTGTGTGGAAAAAAAGTGTTGTTGTAACGTTAACTACCAGAACTGCTAAGTGCAAGTCGTATATTACTACTGTTGTTATTATATATTACTGTTGCAAATTTGTCTAATATACGAGTTTAAACTTTGCTCTGGCTCTTTTGAAAAATACTCAATTTTGTTTTGTTTGTTTGGCTCTTCTTGGTAAAAAGGTTCCCGACCCCTGATCAAAGACTAAATCTAGATCCGATTCTGGTGTGGGTTTCCCGTACAACTAACTTATGCTGCCCTACAAAGGCAAAGTGCAGTAACTAACGTTACGCAAACAAAGAAACGGAGGAAAAGGCCTTTAAAGTTTTTATACCAGCCAGTCAAACATGTTATGGGTAGATTATGTGATAATGCATCTCCGAAACAGGACATAATTTAACCCAGATATTTTTTCACAAGACAGACATGCCATGAAGCCCATTACAAGTCTTAACTCATTTTTGACCAAATATCATATGTAATTTTAGTTACTGCGCTTTGCCTTTGTAGGGCAGTGTGCAGGGCTGCCAACTCTCACGCATTGAGTGTGAGAAAATTCTCACGCTACTACACCCCCGATTTCTCATGCTAAAGTGTCAAGCCGGTCACTAAAATACCTGAAAAGATGAGTTTATCTATAGTTCCACCCGTTGAGCCACTCGTGATCGACTAGTTTTACCGCAAATTAGTTAAAATATCCTCTAATCTAGAGAGAACGTGCATAGCCTACGAGACAGATGTTGAGTTTCTAACGGCGCGGACGCAAAGCCAGGACTGGAGCCAAAGCCCGTTCCTCTCTGCACTCTAAGCGTTCTGTTATCACTCCACTACGGGTTTTAAAAGATAATCTTGTTTTATTTTTTTATATATAAAAAAACTGCTCCGTGTCCGATTTTAAAAGATAAGTAAATCTTATTTTTTTGTTTTTATGTATCACGTCTGAATACTCAATGTAATGGCTTGGAAAGTATTCTACACGTTTAATTCATTTTCCAGCTGCCTTTGCACCCAGGTAAGAACAATTATACAAATTCTACGAACACTTTTAGTTTGCTAACAAAAATATCATTGTCATTGAACTATGCTGATAATGACCGACTTGCGACCATAGTTGCATAGTTTTGTATACAGTAGTTGCCAACGATGCTTTCGGGAAACGCACCCAGAATGATGATCAAAAAATAGTAACTACACGGCATGGTAGCCTACTGTATGCGTGTATCAATGTATTCGGAGTAAACAACCCTGATGCTAAAACTTACTTCAAATATGATGTTTCTTCTGTGAAGATGAAGACGTATCCTGACAACTCTCGTCCTCTGCTGCTCTAAAAATGCGCGCGTGCTGACGAACGTTTTTTTTTTTTTTTTTTTTAATCAGCATTAGCAACTCCCAATAAAATTTTGGGGTGGCACCCGGGGTGGCCAATCGCATGTCAGGGGTGTCCAGTGCCACCCCGGACCCCCCTCTGCTCCGCCACTGGAATAACATATTTGGAATAACATCCTGGTGAGTTACTACTTGATTATATTCTACTCATCAATCAGTTTATAACATCTAATTGCATTTTCTTTTGCTGTTCTCAACATAACAATCAGATCTAACTGAGCAGAGAAAAGCAAATGTTAAAAAGTCAAGAGCCCAACTAAAAGCAAACACTGATCACTATAATGGTGACATCAAACCAAACTATTATTTTCAATAAATAATCAACATCTTAACCTCAGTTAATTTTCAATAAGAACTTTTGTAGACGTCTACCAGAAATAAAGTAAATCTGGTTAGTAATAAGTGAAGCTGGTAATGCTGTTTGTGGAGTTGTGTAATCAGATCTTAAGAGATTTACTGTACTGTATTTGCAGTTGATTTCATTTAAGGCTGTGGCTGCAAGTAGTTCTTGTGTTTCTCTTGTCTTCAGTGATTCTGCTTATTAAAATCAGGTGTTCATCAATGCTCAATCATTATTCAATCAATTAATTATTTCATTAACTCCAACACTGATTCAGTGTTACATTTAACAGCCTGTAGTGTGCACACTGAGCAGTGTTCATTTCATCTGGGCAAGCCCATCTGGGGCCACCATGGAAACCTTGGACAAAACTGGCTGGGTCCCAGTTAGATAGCCCAGGTCAAACCAATGTGGGCCCCACATGACTGTGTTGGCTGGGTAATGATTACGGATCAGGACAAGATACGGGGTGAAAGTCCACCCGAAGCGATTTCAACCGAGGAGGAGGTCCGGCCGGGGACGCCATGCAGTGTGTATCCGAAATCTTGCAGCCGCAATGTAAGCCGAAATGTGAAAGCCGGGCTCAATTCTACACGCCCTTTGATATGGGTGCGTTAGGTGGGAGGAGTCTGCTTGGGTCACTGTGTCGCCTCCTAATCTGCCATTTCTAGTTTTGACTCTGAAGTGTGTGGTGTAGAGCTAGGGAATTTGTTTACCTGAAACCTTCATCAGCTTGAGGAGGTGCGTGTTAGGCGGGCGCTGACCGCGTGAGGCATCTTACCGGCGTACCCCAGATCTGTAATTTATGGTTTTGGTCTGAACAGATTTCGCTTACCTCCCTCACGAAGAGCTGCATAAAGAGCTTTGTTCTTCTTTAACACTGTAGAATCGAGTCTTTATTATTATTATTATTTTATTTTTTATTTTTTTATGTTTTATTTATTTTATTTTTTGTGTGTGTGTTCAGGTGGCAAACTCAGGAAAAGTCACCAAGTCTTGTACCGTTTAGAACAAGGGAAGTTTTATTATTATTATTTTTTTTTTAATCAAAATTATTTTGGCCACATTTGTCCGAGAGTTAACAACGTAAATTACCTCATTTTTTGATTTCATACGAGGGGGACCCGCGATTCGGAACGCAATTACACCACTGCCCCAGAGGTCCGTGCACGACACGACATGCAGTGTGTAGCCAAAATCTCGGAGAGGCTATCTTGCTTGCAGCCGCAGCGCAACGTAACCCGAAATTTGAAAGCCGGACTCCATTCTATAAATACTGAGCACTGATGGATATGAATGTCATTTTATTCTAAAACCAGAGGAGAACAATATCTACGGCATGGACACAGTTACTTTCAACTTGAGTGTTAAAGTGGAAGTACATATGACGAATGATGGGCGTGGACTTCAGTGGAGAGTAAGCACTGCCTTTAACTCTCCAACTCAGTTCAGTCTGAGCACCGTCTTCTACCTGCTTCGGCGTGTTTGGCAGTGGATCATACCACATAGAGTTGGAGATAACAACTGATTGGAACAAAGATGTGACAGCAGAGATTTCCCTTCCATTCATCCAGGATCCACACTCAGTGAGTCTGACGATGGGACTATTGACGGCGAAATCTGCAAAAGGGGATCGACAGACAATCTGACAGCCTGTCAATTTGACCAAGAAGACGAGAAGCCCTCAGCTGATCTGATCTCATCTCCTGAACTTTTTCACAACCTCTCCGAGTCATCCCGGACACTAATATATTCTGTAGTGGAACCATTCATTTGTGGCTCATCAACGATTATTGAGCTTTTAGCATGACTTTGTCAAAGATGTATATATTCTCTAATAAAATATCATAAAGTCCTTTATATCTCATCGATTTATTTCTAGTTGAAAATATCTGTTCGGTATCACTTAAAGCCTATATAATGCATTATAAAAGTATTAATTGTGCCTTGTAATACACCTTATATTGCATTGAGTTCACTTGAATAGTTGTAGCAGTTATTAGAATACGCCTTTGGAAAGAACAATGAAAAACTGCATGACAAACAGCCATTTTCAGATGTAACAACAAGGAATCTGTAAATATTATAATGCATTTTAACTTTTGTTACAATTATTTATGAAAAGATATGATGAATTATAACCAATACCTTTATAAAGGCAACAGGCATGTTTTACATGTATTGCGCACATAAACTAGGCCTGTTATTTTAGAAACGTGCGCTTAAGTGACGTTTTCTGGCGGGTTTCTCTCAGAATTATTGGTCTAATTAATTTTTATACTAAAATAAAGTGATGTATCATCATAGCAATGGACAAGAAAAATATAACCTCCCCTTTATGTGCCGTCGCTATTCAGGGAAAACAACCTCGGGGGAAATACATTGAATGCAATGTAAATCGCATGAATAAATGCGCGTTTGCTAAACGAAACAATGTAAATGTTTAATTTACCATTTCTATTGCCATTTTTTACATATAGGCCTTATAGACAAAATTGAAGTTTTGGAAATGAAAGGAAAAGTTAATGCTTTTCTCCGATTTTTCAATGTTTTTATCAGACATCACATTGCATGTCATTGTTTTTAAGTCGGCTATACATGTGCCTTTAAAAACTTTCAGGGCATTTAGTTTGTTTATTTTCAATCTCAATAAAACATTGCTTATATTAATTTAACTGTAGAGTAACATATAGTCCTCCTATTAAGAACAGAACTAACTGTCCGAGACAATGTTCTCTATGGTTCAAGGGATCAGACAAACGTGGGGAAGGGCTTAAAAATACACTTAATAACATCTTAAGAAATCAGAAAATGTAGACTACAGAGATTTAATGAGGGTAAGGGAAAGAAAATATCATTAGCTCATGGCCCTTACAGGTAGCCCTAAAATCTGCCTTTGTCTTTTGATTATCTTCATGCGCTGAAATGTTTCTAAATAACGCATTTTATGATTCTATTACACGATCATCTCTCAGCCTCGAGCTCGGGTACTGCTCTCTCAGTGGCGGGCTCGGGGAACTGCGCTCTCAGCTTCGTGCTCTGGAACCGCGAAACGAAACTTAATTCCGCCCCTTCACCGGCGGAGGTCTGTGCCGTGAAGTGTTGCCGCGCACACTGACTCCTGAACGGATCCGCAAAACAGGTCCGGGACGGAGGCCACTTGACGGCGCAACGGATCCAGAACAGATAGCCTAATGATTACGGATCAGGTCAAGATACGGGGTGAAAGTCCACCCGAAGCGATTTCAACCGAGGAGGAGGTCCGGCCGGGGACGCCATGCAGTGTGTATCCGAAATCTTGCAGCCGCAATGTAAGCCGAAATGTGAAAGCCGGGCTCAATTCTACACGCCCTTTGATATGGGCGCGTTAGGTGGGCGGAGTCTGCTTGGGTCACTGTGTCGCCTCCTAATCTGCCATTTCTAGTTTTGACTCTGAAGTGTGTGGTGCAGAGCTAGGGAATTTGTTTACCTGAAACCTTCATCAGCTTGAGGAGGTGCGTGCGGGCGCTGACCGCGTGAGGCATCTTACCGGCGTACCCCAGATCTGTAATTTATGGTTTTGGTCTGAACAGATTTCGCTTACCTCCCTCACGAAGAGCTGCATAAAGAGCTTTGTTCTTCTTTAACACTATAGAATCGAGTCTTTATTATTATTATTATTATTATTTTATTTTTTATTTTTTTATGTTTTATTTATTTAATTTTTTTGTGTGTGTGTTCAGGTGGCAAACTCAGGAAAAGTCACCAAGTCTTGTACCGTTTAGAACAAGGGAGGTTTTTTTTTTTTTTTTTTTTAATCAAAATTATTTTGGCCACATTTGTCCGAGGGTTAACAACGTAAATTACCTCATTTTTTTGATTTCATACGAGGGGGACCCGCGATTCGGAACGCAATTACGCCACTGCCCCAGAGGTCCGTGCACGACACGACATGCAGTGTGTAGCCGAAATCTCGGAGTGGCTATCTTGCAGCCGCAGCGCAACGTAACCCGAAATTTGAAAGCCGGACTCCATTCTATAAATACTGAGCACTGATGGATATGAATGTCATTTTATTCTACAAAAACCAGAGGAGAACAATATCTACGGCATGGACACAGTTACTTTCAACTTGAGTGTTAAAGTGGAAGTGCATATGACGAATGATGGGCGTGGACTTCAGTGGAGAGTAAGCACTGCCTTTAACTCTCCAACTCAGTTCAGTCTGAGCACCGTCTTCTACCTGCTTCGGCGTGTTTGGCAGTGGATCATACCACATAGAGTTGGAGATAACAACTGATTGGAACAAAGATGTGACAGCAGAGATTTCCCTTCCATTCATCCAGGATCCACACTCAGTGAGTCTGATGATGGGACTATTGACGGCGAAATCTGCAAAAGGGGATCGACAGACAATCTGACAGCCTGTCAATTTGACCAAGAAGACGAGAAGCCCTCAGCTGATCTGATCTCATCTCCTGAACTTTTTCACAACCTCTCCGAGTCATCCCGGACACTAATATATTCTGTAGTGGAACCATTCATTTGTGGCTCATCAACGATTATTGAGCTTTTAGCATGACTTTGTCAAAGATGTATATATTCTCTAATAAAATATCATAAAGTCCTTTATATCTCATCGATTTATTTCTAGTTGAAAATATCTGTTCGGTATCACTTAAAACCTATATAATGCATTATAAAAGTATTAATTGTGCCTTGTAATACACCTTATATTGCATTGAGTTCACTTGAATAGTTGTAGCAGTTATTAGAATTCGCCTTTGGAAAGAACAATGAAAAACTACATGACAAACAGCCATTTTCAGATGTAACAACAAGGAATCTGTAAATATTAGAATGCATTTTAACTTTTGTTACAATTATTTATGAAAAGATATGATGAATTATAACCAATACCTTTATAAAGGCAACAGGCCTACATGTTTTACATGTATTGCGCACATAAACTATAGGCCTGTTATTTTAGAAACGTGCGCTTAAGTGACGTTTTCTGGCGGGTTTCTCTCAGAATTATTGGTCTAATTAATTTTTATACTAAAATAAAGTGATGTATCATCATAGCAATGGACAAGAAAAATATAACCTCCCCTTTATGTGCCGTCGCTATTCAGGGAAAACAATCTGTACCTCGGGGGAAATACATTGAATGCAATGTAAATCGCATGAATAAATGCGCGTTTGCTAAACGAAACAATGTAAATGTTTAATTTACCATTTCTATTGCCATTTTTTACATATAGGCCTTATAGACAAAATTGAAGTTTTGGAAATGAAAGGAAAAGTTAATGCTTTTCTCCGATTTTTCAATGTTTTTATCAGACATCACATTGCATGTCATTGTTTTTAAGTCGGCTATACATGTGCCTTTAAAAACTTTCAGGGCATTTAGTTTGTTTATTTTCAATCTCAATAAAACATTGCTTATATTAATTTAACTGTAGAGTAACATGAATTTGGGGATATTCCTATAGTCCTCCTATTAAGAACAGAACTAACTGTCCGAGACAATGTTCTCTATGGTTCAAGGGATCAGACAAACGTGGGGAAGGGCTTAAAAATACACTTAATAACATCTTAAGAAATCAGAAAATGTAGACTACAGAGATTTAATGAGGGTAAGGGAAAGAAAATATCATTAGCTCATGGCCCTTACAGGTAGCCCTAAAATCTGCCTTTGTCTTTTGATTATCTTCATGCGCTGAAATGTTTCTAAATAACGCATTTTATGATTCTATTACACGATCATCTCTCAGCCTCGAGCTCGGGTACTGCTCTCTCAGTGGCGGGCTCGGGGAACTGCGCTCTCAGCTTCGTGCTCTGGAACCGCGAAACGAAACTTAATTCCGCCCCTTCACCGGCGGAGGTCTGTGCCGTGAAGTGTTGCCGCGCACACTGACTCCTGAACGGATCCGCAAAACAGGTCCGGGACGGAGGCCACTTGACGGCGCAACGGATCCAGAACAGATAGCCTAATGATTACGGATCAGGTCAAGATACGGGGTGAAAGTCCACCCGAAGCGATTTCAACCGAGGAGGAGGTCCGGCCGGGGACGCCATGCAGTGTGTATCCGAAATCTTGCAGCCGCAATGTAAGCCGAAATGTGAAAGCCGGGCTCAATTCTACACGCCCTTTGATATGGGCGCGTTAGGTGGGCGGAGTCTGCTTGGGTCACTGTGTCGCCTCCTAATCTGCCATTTCTAGTTTTGACTCTGAAGTGTGTGGTGCAGAGCTAGGGAATTTGTTTACCTGAAACCTTCATCAGCTTGAGGAGGTGCGTGCGGGCGCTGACCGCGTGAGGCATCTTACCGGCGTACCCCAGATCTGTAATTTATGGTTTTGGTCTGAACAGATTTCGCTTACCTCCCTCACGAAGAGCTGCATAAAGAGCTTTGTTCTTCTTTAACACTATAGAATCGAGTCTTTATTATTATTATTATTATTATTATTATTTTATTTTTTATTTTTTTATGTTTTATTTATTTTATTTTTTTGTGTGTGTGTTCAGGTGGCAAACTCAGGAAAAGTCACCAAGTCTTGTACCGTTTAGAACAAGGGAGGTTTTTTTTTTTTTTTTTTTTTTAATCAAAATTATTTTGGCCACATTTGTCCGAGGGTTAACAACGTAAATTACCTCATTTTTTTGATTTCATACGAGGGGGACCCGCAATTCGGAACGCAATTACGCCACTGCCCCAGAGGTCCGTGCACGACACGACATGCAGTGTGTAGCCGAAATCTCGGAGAGGCTATCTTGCAGCCGCAGCGCAACGTAACCCGAAATTTGAAAGCCGGACTCCATTCTATAAATACTGAGCACTGATGGATATGAATGTCATTTTATTCTACAAAAACCAGAGGAGAACAATATCTACGGCATGGACACAGTTACTTTCAACTTGAGTGTTAAAGTGGAAGTGCATATGACGAATGATGGGCGTGGACTTCAGTGGAGAGTAAGCACTGCCTTTAACTCTCCAACTCAGTTCAGTCTGAGCACCGTCTTCTACCTGCTTCGGCGTGTTTGGCAGTGGATCATACCACATAGAGTTGGAGATAACAACTGATTGGAACAAAGATGTGACAGCAGAGATTTCCCTTCCATTCATCCAGGATCCACACTCAGTGAGTCTGATGATGGGACTATTGACGGCGAAATCTGCAAAAGGGGATCGACAGACAATCTGACAGCCTGTCAATTTGACCAAGAAGACGAGAAGCCCTCAGCTGATCTGATCTCATCTCCTGAACTTTTTCACAACCTCTCCGAGTCATCCCGGACACTAATATATTCTGTAGTGGAACCATTCATTTGTGGCTCATCAACGATTATTGAGCTTTTAGCATGACTTTGTCAAAGATGTATATATTCTCTAATAAAATATCATAAAGTCCTTTATATCTCATCGATTTATTTCTAGTTGAAAATATCTGTTCGGTATCACTTAAAACCTATATAATGCATTATAAAAGTATTAATTGTGCCTTGTAATACACCTTATATTGCATTGAGTTCACTTGAATAGTTGTAGCAGTTATTAGAATTCGCCTTTGGAAAGAACAATGAAAAACTACATGACAAACAGCCATTTTCAGATGTAACAACAAGGAATCTGTAAATATTAGAATGCATTTTAACTTTTGTTACAATTATTTATGAAAAGATATGATGAATTATAACCAATACCTTTATAAAGGCAACAGGCCTACATGTTTTACATGTATTGCGCACATAAACTATAGGCCTGTTATTTTAGAAACGTGCGCTTAAGTGACGTTTTCTGGCGGGTTTCTCTCAGAATTATTGGTCTAATTAATTTTTATACTAAAATAAAGTGATGTATCATCATAGCAATGGACAAGAAAAATATAACCTCCCCTTTATGTGCCGTCGCTATTCAGGGAAAACAATCTGTACCTCGGGGGAAATACATTGAATGCAATGTAAATCGCATGAATAAATGCGCGTTTGCTAAACGAAACAATGTAAATGTTTAATTTACCATTTCTATTGCCATTTTTTACATATAGGCCTTATAGACAAAATTGAAGTTTTGGAAATGAAAGGAAAAGTTAATGCTTTTCTCCGATTTTTCAATGTTTTTATCAGACATCACATTGCATGTCATTGTTTTTAAGTCGGCTATACATGTGCCTTTAAAAACTTTCAGGGCATTTAGTTTGTTTATTTTCAATCTCAATAAAACATTGCTTATATTAATTTAACTGTAGAGTAACATGAATTTGGGGATATTCCTATAGTCCTCCTATTAAGAACAGAACTAACTGTCCGAGACAATGTTCTCTATGGTTCAAGGGATCAGACAAACGTGGGGAAGGGCTTAAAAATACACTTAATAACATCTTAAGAAATCAGAAAATGTAGACTACAGAGATTTAATGAGGGTAAGGGAAAGAAAATATCATTAGCTCATGGCCCTTACAGGTAGCCCTAAAATCTGCCTTTGTCTTTTGATTATCTTCATGCGCTGAAATGTTTCTAAATAACGCATTTTATGATTCTATTACACGATCATCTCTCAGCCTCGAGCTCGGGTACTGCTCTCTCAGTGGCGGGCTCGGGGAACTGCGCTCTCAGCTTCGTGCTCTGGAACCGCGAAACGAAACTTAATTCCGCCCCTTCACCGGCGGAGGTCTGTGCCGTGAAGTGTTGCCGCGCACACTGACTCCTGAACGGATCCGCAAAACAGGTCCGGGACGGAGGCCACTTGACGGCGCAACGGATCCAGAACAGATAGCCTAATGATTACGGATCAGGTCAAGATACGGGGTGAAAGTCCACCCGAAGCGATTTCAACCGAGGAGGAGGTCCGGCCGGGGACGCCATGCAGTGTGTATCCGAAATCTTGCAGCCGCAATGTAAGCCGAAATGTGAAAGCCGGGCTCAATTCTACACGCCCTTTGATATGGGCGCGTTAGGTGGGCGGAGTCTGCTTGGGTCACTGTGTCGCCTCCTAATCTGCCATTTCTAGTTTTGACTCTGAAGTGTGTGGTGCAGAGCTAGGGAATTTGTTTACCTGAAACCTTCATCAGCTTGAGGAGGTGCGTGCGGGCGCTGACCGCGTGAGGCATCTTACCGGCGTACCCCAGATCTGTAATTTATGGTTTTGGTCTGAACAGATTTCGCTTACCTCCCTCACGAAGAGCTGCATAAAGAGCTTTGTTCTTCTTTAACACTATAGAATCGAGTCTTTATTATTATTATTATTTTATTTTTTATTTTTTTATGTTTTATTTATTTAATTTTTTTGTGTGTGTGTTCAGGTGGCAAACTCAGGAAAAGTCACCAAGTCTTGTACCGTTTAGAACAAGGGAGGTTTTTTTATTTTTATTTTATTTTTTTAATCAAAATTATTTTGGCCACATTTGTCCGAGGGTTAACAACGTAAATTACCTCATTTTTTTGATTTCATACGAGGGGGACCCGCAATTCGGAACGCAATTACGCCACTGCCCCAGAGGTCCGTGCACGACACGACATGCAGTGTGTAGCCGAAATCTCGGAGAGGCTATCTTGCAGCCGCAGCGCAACGTAACCCGAAATTTGAAAGCCGGACTCCATTCTATAAATACTGAGCACTGATGGATATGAATGTCATTTTATTCTACAAAAACCAGAGGAGAACAATATCTACGGCATGGACACAGTTACTTTCAACTTGAGTGTTAAAGTGGAAGTGCATATGACGAATGATGGGCGTGGACTTCAGTGGAGAGTAAGCACTGCCTTTAACTCTCCAACTCAGTTCAGTCTGAGCACCGTCTTCTACCTGCTTCGGCGTGTTTGGCAGTGGATCATACCACATAGAGTTGGAGATAACAACTGATTGGAACAAAGATGTGACAGCAGAGATTTCCCTTCCATTCATCCAGGATCCACACTCAGTGAGTCTGATGATGGGACTATTGACGGCGAAATCTGCAAAAGGGGATCGACAGACAATCTGACAGCCTGTCAATTTGACCAAGAAGACGAGAAGCCCTCAGCTGATCTGATCTCATCTCCTGAACTTTTTCACAACCTCTCCGAGTCATCCCGGACACTAATATATTCTGTAGTGGAACCATTCATTTGTGGCTCATCAACGATTATTGAGCTTTTAGCATGACTTTGTCAAAGATGTATATATTCTCTAATAAAATATCATAAAGTCCTTTATATCTCATCGATTTATTTCTAGTTGAAAATATCTGTTCGGTATCACTTAAAGCCTATATAATGCATTATAAAAGTATTAATTGTGCCTTGTAATACACCTTATATTGCATTGAGTTCACTTGAATAGTTGTAGCAGTTATTAGAATTCGCCTTTGGAAAGAACAATGAAAAACTACATGACAAACAGCCATTTTCAGATGTAACAACAAGGAATCTGTAAATATTATAATGCATTTTAACTTTTGTTACAATTATTTATGAAAAGATATGATGAATTATAACCAATACCTTTATAAAGGCAACAGGCCTACATGTTTTACATGTATTGCGCACATAAACTATAGGCCTGTTATTTTAGAAACGTGCGCTTAAGTGACGTTTTCTGGCGGGTTTCTCTCAGAATTATTGGTCTAATTAATTTTTATACTAAAATAAAGTGATGTATCATCATAGCAATGGACAAGAAAAATATAACCTCCCCTTTATGTGCCGTCGCTATTCAGGGAAAACAATCTGTACCTCGGGGGAAATACATTGAATGCAATGTAAATCGCATGAATAAATGCGCGTTTGCTAAACGAAACAATGTAAATGTTTAATTTACCATTTCTATTGCTATTTTTTACATATAGGCCTTATAGACAAAATTGAAGTTTTGGAAATGAAAGGAAAAGTTAATGCTTTTCTCCGATTTTTCAATGTTTTTATCAGACATCACATTGCATGTCATTGTTTTTAAGTCGGCTATACATGTGCCTTTAAAAACTTTCAGGGCATTTAGTTTGTTTATTTTCAATCTCAATAAAACATTGCTTATATTAATTTAACTGTAGAGTAACATGAATTTGGGGATATTCCTATAGTCCTCCTATTAAGAACAGAACTAACTGTCCGAGACAATGTTCTCTATGGTTCAAGGGATCAGACAAACGTGGGGAAGGGCTTAAAAATACACTTAATAACATCTTAAGAAATCAGAAAATGTAGACTACAGAGATTTAATGAGGGTAAGGGAAAGAAAATATCATTAGCTCATGGCCCTTACAGGTAGCCCTAAAATCTGCCTTTGTCTTTTGATTATCTTCATGCGCTGAAATGTTTCTAAATAACGCATTTTATGATTCTATTACACGATCATCTCTCAGCCTCGAGCTCGGGTACTGCTCTCTCAGTGGCGGGCTCGGGGAACTGCGCTCTCAGCTTCGTGCTCTGGAACCGCGAAACGAAACTTAATTCCGCCCCTTCACCGGCGGAGGTCTGTGCCGTGAAGTGTTGCCGCGCACACTGACTCCTGAACGGATCCGCAAAACAGGTCCGGGACGGAGGCCACTTGACGGCGCAACGGATCCAGAACAGATAGCCTAATGATTACGGATCAGGTCAAGATACGGGGTGAAAGTCCACCCGAAGCGATTTCAACCGAGGAGGAGGTCCGGCCGGGGACGCCATGCAGTGTGTATCCGAAATCTTGCAGCCGCAATGTAAGCCGAAATGTGAAAGCCGGGCTCAATTCTACACGCCCTTTGATATGGGCGCGTTAGGTGGGCGGAGTCTGCTTGGGTCACTGTGTCGCCTCCTAATCTGCCATTTCTAGTTTTGACTCTGAAGTGTGTGGTGCAGAGCTAGGGAATTTGTTTACCTGAAACCTTCATCAGCTTGAGGAGGTGCGTGCGGGCGCTGACCGCGTGAGGCATCTTACCGGCGTACCCCAGATCTGTAATTTATGGTTTTGGTCTGAACAGATTTCGCTTACCTCCCTCACGAAGAGCTGCATAAAGAGCTTTGTTCTTCTTTAACACTATAGAATCGAGTCTTTATTATTATTATTATTATTATTATTTTATTTTTTATTTTTTTATGTTTTATTTATTTAATTTTTTTGTGTGTGTGTTCAGGTGGCAAACTCAGGAAAAGTCACCAAGTCTTGTACCGTTTAGAACAAGGGAGGTTTTTTTTTTTTTTTTTTTTTAATCAAAATTATTTTGGCCACATTTGTCCGAGGGTTAACAACGTAAATTACCTCATTTTTTTGATTTCATACGAGGGGGACCCGCAATTCGGAACGCAATTACGCCACTGCCCCAGAGGTCCGTGCACGACACGACATGCAGTGTGTAGCCGAAATCTCGGAGTGGCTATCTTGCAGCCGCAGCGCAACGTAACCCGAAATTTGAAAGCCGGACTCCATTCTATAAATACTGAGCACTGATGGATATGAATGTCATTTTATTCTACAAAAACCAGAGGAGAACAATATCTACGGCATGGACACAGTTACTTTCAACTTGAGTGTTAAAGTGGAAGTGCATATGACGAATGATGGGCGTGGACTTCAGTGGAGAGTAAGCACTGCCTTTAACTCTCCAACTCAGTTCAGTCTGAGCACCGTCTTCTACCTGCTTCGGCGTGTTTGGCAGTGGATCATACCACATAGAGTTGGAGATAACAACTGATTGGAACAAAGATGTGACAGCAGAGATTTCCCTTCCATTCATCCAGGATCCACACTCAGTGAGTCTGATGATGGGACTATTGACGGCGAAATCTGCAAAAGGGGATCGACAGACAATCTGACAGCCTGTCAATTTGACCAAGAAGACGAGAAGCCCTCAGCTGATCTGATCTCATCTCCTGAACTTTTTCACAACCTCTCCGAGTCATCCCGGACACTAATATATTCTGTAGTGGAACCATTCATTTGTGGCTCATCAACGATTATTGAGCTTTTAGCATGACTTTGTCAAAGATGTATATATTCTCTAATAAAATATCATAAAGTCCTTTATATCTCATCGATTTATTTCTAGTTGAAAATATCTGTTCGGTATCACTTAAAGCCTATATAATGCATTATAAAAGTATTAATTGTGCCTTGTAATACACCTTATATTGCATTGAGTTCACTTGAATAGTTGTAGCAGTTATTAGAATTCGCCTTTGGAAAGAACAATGAAAAACTACATGACAAACAGCCATTTTCAGATGTAACGACAAGGAATCTGTAAATATTAGAATGCATTTTAACTTTTGTTACAATTATTTATGAAAAGATATGATGAATTATAACCAATACCTTTATAAAGGCAACAGGCCTACATGTTTTACATGTATTGCGCACATAAACTATAGGCCTGTTATTTTAGAAACGTGCGCTTAAGTGACGTTTTCTGGCGGGTTTCTCTCAGAATTATTGGTCTAATTAATTTTTATACTAAAATAAAGTGATGTATCATCATAGCAATGGACAAGAAAAATATAACCTCCCCTTTATGTGCCGTCGCTATTCAGGGAAAACAATCTGTACCTCGGGGGAAATACATTGAATGCAATGTAAATCGCATGAATAAATGCGCGTTTGCTAAACGAAACAATGTAAATGTTTAATTTACCATTTCTATTGCCATTTTTTACATATAGGCCTTATAGACAAAATTGAAGTTTTGGAAATGAAAGGAAAAGTTAATGCTTTTCTCCGATTTTTCAATGTTTTTATCAGACATCACATTGCATGTCATTGTTTTTAAGTCGGCTATACATGTGCCTTTAAAAACTTTCAGGGCATTTAGTTTGTTTATTTTCAATCTCAATAAAACATTGCTTATATTAATTTAACTGTAGAGTAACATGAATTTGGGGATATTCCAGTCCTCCTATTAAGAACAGAACTAACTGTCCGAGACAATGTTCTCTATGGTTCAAGGGATCAGACAAACGTGGGGAAGGGCTTAAAAATACACTTAATAACATCTTAAGAAATCAGAAAATGTAGACTACAGAGATTTAATGAGGGTAAGGGAAAGAAAATATCATTAGCTCATGGCCCTTACAGGTAGCCCTAAAATCCGCTTTGTCTTTTGATTATCTTCATGCGCTGAAATGTTTCTAAATAACGCATTTTATGATTCTATTACACGATCATCTCTCAGCCTCGAGCTCGGGTACTGCTCTCTCAGTGGCGGGCTCGGGGAACTGCGCTCTCAGCTTCGTGCTCTGGAACCGCGAAACGAAACTTAATTCCGCCCCTTCACCGGCGGAGGTCTGTGCCGTGAAGTGTTGCCGCGCACACTGACTCCTGAACGGATCCGCAAAACAGGTCCGGGACGGAGGCCACTTGACGGCGCAACGGATCCAGAACAGATAGCCTAATGATTACGGATCAGGTCAAGATACGGGGTGAAAGTCCACCCGAAGCGATTTCAACCGAGGAGGAGGTCCGGCCGGGGACGCCATGCAGTGTGTATCCGAAATCTTGCAGCCGCAATGTAAGCCGAAATGTCAACGCATTCTCACCCCAAGGCGTCACCTTTGACCATGCTTCAATATTTGACGTTTTAGGCGCCCTTTAGCGTCACTTACACGACGCGATCCTATGGCGTCATCTAACTGACGCTAAAGGAAAGCGTCTGTCAGAGGACGCGGTTAGGTTTAGGTGTGGGGTGGGGGTAGGGTACACGCGATCCTAGTGCGTCATCTTACTGACGCTAAAGGGCGCCTAAAGCGTCAGATATTGAAGCATGTCCAAATGCTTCCCAAGGCGTCAGTTAAGTGACGCCTTGGGGGTGAGAATGGGCTGGAAATGTGAAAGCCGGGCTCAATTCTACACGCCCTTTGATATGGGCGCGTTAGGTGGGCGGAGTCTGCTTGGGTCACTGTGTCGCCTCCTAATCTGCCATTTCTAGTTTTGACTCTGAAGTGTGTGGTGCAGAGCTAGGGAATTTGTTTACCTGAAACCTTCATCAGCTTGAGGAGGTGCGTGCGGGCGCTGACCGCGTGAGGCATCTTACCGGCGTACCCCAGATCTGTAATTTATGGTTTTGGTCTGAACAGATTTCGCTTACCTCCCTCACTGCATAAAGAGCTTTGTTCTTCTTTAACACTATAGAATCGAGTCTTTATTATTATTATTATTATTTTATTTTTTATTTTTTTATGTTTTATTTATTTTATTTTTTTGTGTGTGTGTTCAGGTGGCAAACTCAGGAAAAGTCACCAAGTCTTGTACCGTTTAGAACAAGGGAAGTTTTTTTTTTTTTTTTTTTAATCAAAATTATTTTGGCCACATTTGTCCGAGGGTTAACAACGTAAATTACCTCATTTTTTTGATTTCATACGAGGGGGACCCGCGATTCGGAACGCAATTACGCCACTGCCCCAGAGGTCCGTGCACGACACGACATGCAGTGTGTAGCCGAAATCTCGGAGTGGCTATCTTGCAGCCGCAGCGCAACGTAACCCGAAATTTGAAAGCCGGACTCCATTCTATAAATACTGAGCACTGATGGATATGAATGTCATTTTATTCTACAAAAACCAGAGGAGAACAATATATACGGCATGGACACAGTTACTTTCAACTTGAGTGTTAAAGTGGAAGTGCATATGACGAATGATGGGCGTGGACTTCAGTGGAGAGTAAGCACTGCCTTTAACTCTCCAACTCAGTTCAGTCTGAGCACCGTCTTCTACCTGCTTCGGCGTGTTTGGCAGTGGATCATACCACATAGAGTTGGAGATAACAACTGATTGGAACAAAGATGTGACAGCAGAGATTTCCCTTCCATTCATCCAGGATCCACACTCAGTGAGTCTGACGATGGGACTATTGACGGCGAAATCTGCAAAAGGGGATCGACAGACAATCTGACAGCCTGTCAATTTGACCAAGAAGACGAGAAGCCCTCAGCTGATCTGATCTCATCTCCTGAACTTTTTCACAACCTCTCCGAGTCATCCCGGACACTAATATATTCTGTAGTGGAACCATTCATTTGTGGCTCATCAACGATTATTGAGCTTTTAGCATGACTTTGTCAAAGATGTATATATTCTCTAATAAAATATCATAAAGTCCTTTATATCTCATCGATTTATTTCTAGTTGAAAATATCTGTTCGGTATCACTTAAAGCCTATATAATGCATTATAAAAGTATTAATTGTGCCTTGTAATACACCTTATATTGCATTGAGTTCACTTGAATAGTTGTAGCAGTTATTAGAATACGCCTTTGGAAAGAACAATGAAAAACTACATGACAAACAGCCATTTTCAGATGTAACAACAAGGAATCTGTAAATATTATAATGCATTTTAACTTTTGTTACAATTATTTATGAAAAGATATGATGAATTATAACCAATACCTTTATAAAGGCAACAGGCCTACATGTTTTACATGTATTGCGCACATAAACTATAGGCCTGTTATTTTAGAAACGTGCGCTTAAGTGACGTTTTCTGGCGGGTTTCTCTCAGAATTATTGGTCTAATTAATTTTTATACTAAAATAAAGTGATGTATCATCATAGCAATGGACAAGAAAAATATAACCTCCCCTTTATGTGCCGTCGCTATTCAGGGAAAACAATCTGTACCTCGGGGGAAATACATTGAATGCAATGTAAATCGCATGAATAAATGCGCGTTTGCTAAACGAAACAATGTAAATGTTTAATTTACCATTTCTATTGCTATTTTTTACATATAGGCCTTATAGACAAAATTGAAGTTTTGGAAATGAAAGGAAAAGTTAATGCTTTTCTCCGATTTTTCAATGTTTTTATCAGACAACACATTGCATGTCATTGTTTTTAAGTCGGCTATACATGTGCCTTTAAAAACTTTCAGGGCATTTAGTTTGTTTATTTTCAATCTCAATAAAACATTGCTTATATTAATTTAACTGTAGAGTAACATGAATTTGGGGATATTCCAGTCCTCCTATTAAGAACAGAACTAACTGTCCGAGACAATGTTCTCTATGGTTCAAGGGATCAGACAAACGTGGGGAAGGGCTTAAAAATACACTTAATAACATCTTAAGAAATCAGAAAATGTAGACTACAGAGATTTAATGAGGGTAAGGGAAAGAAAATATCATTAGCTCATGGCCCTTACAGGTAGCCCTAAAATCCGCTTTGTCTTTTGATTATCTTCATGCGCTGAAATGTTTCTAAATAACGCATTTTATGATTCTATTACACGATCATCTCTCAGCCTCGAGCTCGGGTACTGCTCTCTCAGTGGCGGGCTCGGGGAACTGCGCTCTCAGCTTCGTGCTCTGGAACCGCGAAACGAAACTTAATTCCGCCCCTTCACCGGCGGAGGTCTGTGCCGTGAAGTGTTGCCGCGCACACTGACTCCTGAACGGATCCGCAAAACAGGTCCGGGACGGAGGCCACTTGACGGCGCAACGGATCCAGAACAGATAGCCTAATGATTACGGATCAGGTCAAGATACGGGGTGAAAGTCCACCCGAAGCGATTTCAACCGAGGAGGAGGTCCGGCCGGGGACGCCATGCAGTGTGTATCCGAAATCTTGCAGCCGCAATGTAAGCCGAAATGTGAAAGCCGGGCTCAATTCTACACGCCCTTTGATATGGGCGCGTTAGGTGGGCGGAGTCTGCTTGGGTCACTGTGTCGCCTCCTAATCTGCCATTTCTAGTTTTGACTCTGAAGTGTGTGGTGCAGAGCTAGGGAATTTGTTTACCTGAAACCTTCATCAGCTTGAGGAGGTGCGTGCGGGCGCTGACCGCGTGAGGCATCTTACCGGCGTACCCCAGATCTGTAATTTATGGTTTTGGTCTGAACAGATTTCGCTTACCTCCCTCACTGCATAAAGAGCTTTGTTCTTCTTTAACACTATAGAATCGAGTCTTTATTATTATTATTATTATTTTATTTTTTATTTTTTTATGTTTTATTTATTTTATTTTTTTGTGTGTGTGTTCAGGTGGCAAACTCAGGAAAAGTCACCAAGTCTTGTACCGTTTAGAACAAGGGAAGTTTTTTTTTTTTTTTTTTTAATCAAAATTATTTTGGCCACATTTGTCCGAGGGTTAACAACGTAAATTACCTCATTTTTTTGATTTCATACGAGGGGGACCCGCAATTCGGAACGCAATTACGCCACTGCCCCAGAGGTCCGTGCACGACACGACATGCAGTGTGTAGCCGAAATCTCGGAGTGGCTATCTTGCAGCCGCAGCGCAACGTAACCCGAAATTTGAAAGCCGGACTCCATTCTATAAATACTGAGCACTGATGGATATGAATGTCATTTTATTCTACAAAAACCAGAGGAGAACAATATATACGGCATGGACACAGTTACTTTCAACTTGAGTGTTAAAGTGGAAGTGCATATGACGAATGATGGGCGTGGACTTCAGTGGAGAGTAAGCACTGCCTTAACTCTCCAACTCAGTTCAGTCTGAGCACCGTCTTCTACCTGCTTCGGCGTGTTTGGCAGTGGATCATACCACATAGAGTTGGAGATAACAACTGATTGGAACAAAGATGTGACAGCAGAGATTTCCCTTCCATTCATCCAGGATCCACACTCAGTGAGTCTGACGATGGGACTATTGAAGGCGAAATCTGCAAAAGGGGATCGACAGACAATCTGACAGCCTGTCAATTTGACCAAGAAGACGAGAAGCCCTCAGCTGATCTGATCTCATCTCCTGAACTTTTTCACAACCTCTCCGAGTCATCCCGGACACTAATATATTCTGTAGTGGAACCATTCATTTGTGGCTCATCAACGATTATTGAGCTTTTAGCATGACCTTGTCAAAGATGTATTCTCTAATAAAATATCATAAAGTCCTTTATATCTCATCGATTTATTTCTAGTTGAAAATATCTGTTCGGTATCACTTATATAATGCATTATAAAAGTATTAATTGTGCCTTGTAATACACCTTATATTGCATTGAGTTCACTTGAATTGTAGCAGTTATTAGAATACGCCTTTGGAAAGAACAATGAAAAACTGCATGACAAACAGCCATTTTCAGATGTAACAACAAGGAATCTGTAAATATTATAATGCATTTTAACTTTTGTTACAATTATTTATGAAAAGATATGATGAATTATAACCAATACCTTTATAAAGGCAACAGGCCTACATGTTTTACATGTATTGCGCACATAAACTATAGGCCTGTTATTTTAGAAACGTGCGCTTAAGTGACGTTTTCTGGCGGGTTTCTCTCATTAATTTTTATACTAAAATAAAGTGATGTATCATCATAGCAATGGACAAGAAAAATATAACCTCCCCTTTATGTGCCGTCGCTATTCAGGGAAAACAATCTGTACCTCGGGGGAAATACATTGAATGCAATGTAAATCGCACGAATAAATGCGCGTTTGCTAAACGAAACAATGTAAATGTTTAATTTACCATTTCTATTGCCATTTTTTACATATAGGCCTTATAGACAAAATTGAAGTTTTGGAAATGAAAGGAAAAGTTAATGCTTTTCTCCGATTTTTCAATGTTTTTATCAGACATCACATTGCATGTCATTGTTTTTAAGTCGGCTACATGTGCCTTTAAAAACTTTCAGGGCATTTATTTACTTAGCATAGTTTGTTTATTTTCAACCTCAATAAAACATTGCTTATATTAATTTAACTGTAGAGTAACATGAATTTGGGGATATTCCTATAGTCCTCCTATTAAGAACAGAACTAACTGTCCGAGACAATGTTCTCAATGGTTCAAGGGATCAGACAAACGTGGGGAAGGGCTTAAAAATACACTTAATAACATCTTAAGAAATCAGAAAATGTAGACTACAGAGATTTAATGAGGGTATAGGGAAAGAAAATATCATTAGCTCATGGCCCTTACAGGTAGCCCTAAAATTCTGCCTTTGTCTTTTGATTATCTTCATGCGCTGAAATGTTTCTAAATAACGCATTTTATGATTCTATTACACGATCATCTCTCAGCCTCGAGCTCGGGTACTGCTCTCTCAGTGGCGGGCTCGGGGAACTGCACTCTCAGCTTCGTGCTCTGGAACTGCGAAACGAAACTTAATTCCGCCCCTTCACCGGGCGGAGGTCTGTGCCGTGACAGCCCATTCTCACTCCCAAGGCGTCACCTAACTGACGCCTTGGGAAGCATTTGGACATCCTTCAATATCTGACGCTTTAGGCGCCCTTTAGCGTCAGTTAGATGACGCCCTAGATCGCGTGTACCCTACCCTACCCCCACCCCACACCTCAATGTAAGCCGAAATGTGAAAGCCGGGCTCAATTCTATAGACGAATCCGGCGAAACTACCGGAAGTAAGCGGGGCGCCATTACTGAGCTGTTGCTGGGTAGCGTTGCGCCATTGCCTCCTATTGTTTTAGTTGCAACTTGCGTCAACTGGAATAAACAGCCCGCGATTTACGACTGTCACTAACGTTACTACGTTAGCCCTTGTATAATGTCGAGTGGGTAAACAGTTTCCGTTCTAAATTGTTTCAATGGTGGCAGTAAAATTTCAATTTTGAAGAGAAAACACTGTGAATACCCCGGGTCGACTGCCCCTGTCTGGAGCCGTACGGTTTACAGATTTCCTGGGCGAGTACAAGACGCAGACATTCGCGTATAATAACAATTATTTAATGACATAAGTAAAAAATATATAATAAATATGTGATATAGTGATCAGCAAAATCTCCTCTCTTGCTATTTTTTCTATTCAATTAACATGCTATGGTCATTAAATGGCTTTCCTGAGCTAAATGTAACGTTATGTGACATAATTGTTTTCCTGCTGTTATATTGACCTCTTTCCATGGTTTAAAAACACTAATTGGTCGATATTATGTATACTTTCTAGCTGTAACGTTACCTTACCCTTGCCTGTTGCAATGTGAAAATGAGATAAATAATGGACACAAATGAAAAACATGAATTTGTTTATTTGATTTCATTCATTTATTTATTTATTGTTGCCAAATGGACAGATCTTTTTATAGTTTCCTCGTTAGCAAACGTTAGCCTAGCTGGCTTGCCACGCTATTTTCATAAACGTTTGTACTTCATCTGTGACTGGAGGCCACTGCAGTCACAGATCAAACCAACAAGTCATTCTGCCTGGCTTTAGCTGTCATCGAGGGTGAGTTCGCATTATCACCGAGGTTTGTTTACATACCGGTGCATGTCTATATGCCGGTGTAACAGCTCAGTAATGGCGTCGCCACAAGATGGCAGCCTACACAGAACGCTCGTCGGATTCGTCTACACGCCCTTTGATGTGGGAGCGTTAGGTGGGCGGAGTCTGCTTGGGTCACTGTGTCGCCTCCTAATCTGCCATTTGTAGTTTTGACTCTGAAGTGTGCAGAGCTAGGGAATTTGTTTACTTGAAACCTTCATCAGCTTGAGGAGGTGCGTGTTAGGAGGGCGCTGACCGCGTGAGGCATCTTACCCGCGGGCCGCGTAGATCTGTAATTTATGGTATTGGTCTGAACAGATTTCGCTTACCTCCTTCGAAGAGCTGCATAAAGAGCTTTGTTCTTCTTTAACACTATAGAATGAGTCTTTATTATTATTATTTTATTTTTTATTTTTATTTTATCAAGGGAAGTTTTTTTATTTATTTATTTATTTTATTTTATCAAAATTATTTTGGCCACATTTGTCCGAGGGTTAACAACGTAAATTACCTCATTTTTCGATTTCAAACGAGGGGGACCCGCGATTCGGAACACAATTATGCCACTGCCCCAGAGGTCCGTGCACGACATGCAGTGTGTAGCCGAAATCTCGGAGAGGCTATCTTGCAGCCGCAGCGCAACGTAACCCGAAATTTGAAAGCCGGACTCCATTCTATAAATACTGAGCACATATGAATGTCATTTTATTAGCAATTTGTCACGGGTGTGGGTTCAGGCTGAAGGACGAACAGGCAGAGTCCAGAAAAGCTCCAATACAAAAGGTTTATTCTCACATTAACAGGAAACAGGCAGGCGAAACACAGGGTGACATTAACATCGACCGACCAAGACAGACTGAATGGGAAGGAACTAAATACACACAGGAATCAAACTAAACGAGGTGAAAACAGGTGAAACAGATGAATACAGGACGCTGAACGGGAGGCTGATGAGGGAGTGAGTTCAGGTGTGGAGACAAGAGGATCCTGGGAAGTGTAGTGCTGATGACAAGACAGGGCGGTGCAGACGAAGACTGTGACAGAACTCCCCCCTCCCGGGAGGCGTGACCTCACGCCGCATAACAGAGGAAGGAGGGGGGACGAACTGGGGGCTGGGCGGGGCGTGGCCAGGGCGGAGCAGGCTGAGGGCGTGGCCAGGGCGGAGCAGGCTGAGGGCGTGGCCAGGGTGGAGCAGGCTGAGGGCGAGACCAGGGCGGAGCATGATGAGGGCGAGACCAGGGCGGAGCAGCTGGAGGGAGGACCCCTGGTGGAGCCGATGGTAGTGGGGCTGACAACACCAGGGGGCCGACTGACAGGGGCGGAGCGGATGGGAGAGGAGACCAGGGTGTAGCTGAGGGACAGACGACGATGGGTGCTGAGGAGGGACCGAGGGAACAAGGGGACACCGCAGGCTCTGGTGACAGAAGTGCTGACAGGGGCACAGAGGGACACGGTGAGGTCAGAGGGCGTGAGGGCTGACGGGTGACTGGGAGTGAGGAGTCCAACTGAACCGAAGGGGTGACAAAACGGGGCGGAGCCAAAGTAAGGAAGTCCATAGGTGAGGGGAGGATGACGAGGGAGTGCAGGGAGTTCGGAGGGACGAGGGAGCCTGGCCGAGCTGGTGGACTGTGGGACCATGGAGGAGCTGAGGGAGGTAGCAGCCACGGGGGAGCCGATGGGACAGAGGGCCGAGGAAGTGTCTCTGAGGAGGAGGTGTGAGGCGAAGGCCGGGGAAACACGGACCAGGCTGGTTTAGGGGAGCTGAAGGGCAGGAGAGAAGAACGGGGACAGATGAGAGGAGGCGGGAGAGGGAGGCAGGGTGGGATCCTGGTCTCTGGCTCTGGCTGGACGGTCTCGGGCTCTGGCGGGACGGTCTCGGGCGCTGGCGGGACGGTCTCGGGCGCTGGCGGGACGGTCTCGGGCGCTGGCGGGACGGTCTCGGGCGCTGGCGGGACGGTCTCTGGCGCTGGCGGGACGGTCTCTGGCGCTGGCGGGACGGTCTCTGGCGCTGGCGGGACGGTCTCTGGCGCTGGCGGGACGGTCTCTGGCGCTGGCTGGACGGTCTCTGGCGCTGGCTGGACGGTCTCGGGCGCTGGCTGGACGGTCTCGGGCGCTGGCTGGACGGTCTCTGGCGCTGGCTGGACGGTCTCTGGAGAGCTGGACGGAACCAGCAGTGAAGAGCATACAGTCCCTGGAGGGCTGGACGGAACCAGCTGTGAAGAGCATACAGTCTCTGGAGGGCTGGACGGAACCAGCAGTGAAGAGCATACAGACTCTGGAGGGCTGGACGGAACCAGCAATGAAGAGCATACAGTCTCTGGAGAGCTGGACGGAACCAGCAATGAAGAGCATACAGTCTCTGGAGAGCTGGACGGAACCAGCAGTGAAGAGCATACAGTCTCTGGAGAGCTGGACGGAACCAGCGGTGAAGAGCATTCAATCTCTGGAGAGCTGGACGGAACCAGCGGTGAAGAGCATTCAGTCTCTGGAGAGCTGGACGGAACCAGCGGTGAAGAGCATTCCGACTCTGGAGAGCTGGACGGAACCAGCGGTGAAGAGCATTCAGATTCTGGAGAGCTGGACGGAACCAGCGGTGAAGAGCATTCAATCTCTGGAGAGCTGGACGGAACCAGCGGTGAAGAGCATTCAATCTCTGGAGAGCTGGACGGAACCAGCGGTGAAGAGCATTCAGTCTCTGGAGAGCTGGACGGAACCAGCGGTGAAGAGCATTCCGACTCTGGAGAGCTGGACGGAACCAGCGGTGAAGAGCATTCAGATTCTGGAGAGCTGGACGGAACCAGCGGTGAAGAGCATTCAATCTCTGGAGAGCTGGACGGAACCAGCGGTGAAGAGCATTCAATCTCTGGAGAGCTGGACGGAACCAGCGGTGAAGAGCATTCAGTCTCTGGAGAGCATTCGAGCGATGGAGTGGGGCTGGTGACGTCATACAGGGTAAAGGGAGATCCACATGACACCAGCACCCACTCCACATAGGCCGCAAAGTCCCCTCGAGGCCCGTCTCCGGGCAGGCGTGCCTGGGTTTCAGCATTTAGGCCTGCCCGGAAGAACACACAGAGGCTGGTAACATCATAGTGAACATGAGGTACCAAATCCAAATACCTCTGTGTGTGGGCCTCGAGGGATTGATCCTCCTGCTCCAGGAGGAGAAGCTGTACAGCGGCTAAATCCATATTAATCCCTTTTTGGGGGTCGGTCGATCTGTCACGGGTTTGGGTTCAGGCTGAAGGACGAACAGGCAGAGTCCAGAAAAGCTCCAATACAAAAGGTTTATTCTCACATTAACAGGAAACAGGCAGGCGAAACACAGGGTGACATTAACATCGACCAACCAAGACAGACTGAATGGGAAGGAACTAAATACACACAGGAATCAAACTAAACGAGGTGAAAACAGGTGAAACAGATGAATACAGGACGCTGAACGGGAGGCTGATGAGGAAGTGAGTTCAGGTGTGGAGACAAGAGGATCCTGGGAAGTGTAGTGCTGATGACAAGACAGGGCGGTGCAGACGAAGACTGTGACACAATTATCTCTAGATAAAACATTAAAACACTGCATGCCAGAGGGAAAGTGTTCAAAAGCATTGCATCCACAACAAATATGTATTTATTGAATATAGCCTATTTTTTGTAACTTCTCAGTAATGATTTCATGTAGTTGAAGTGTTAACTCCATTAACGAGAATAGCATATTTAATCTAAATGTTTATTTCAGAAGTAAAACATAGTTTAAATGTGGAATACGTAAGATTTTATGCCGCTAGAGGGCGCTACATTCAAAACAACAACAACAACAGCTTTGCTTGATGACGCCGTGGAGGAACGCGGAATGATGGGAACTGTTGTTTTCAACTCCACCGTGGATAAATCAGACGGGAATCGAAAATTAGTTGTCATGAATGAGGTAAAGTTCGATTTCTATAAATGTTGCGTTTAATGACATGCTTGTTTTTCATTAAACTGAAATAACCGCAAGAAAAGTCAGGTTTAAAAGTAAATTAGTTATCACAGATGTTACTGTACGAGTCACTGGACGAAGTGACTTATTTTTGTCTCAAATCGTTGCTATGGATCCTGACTTCGCCCTATGCATTTAGTTTTGCATTCATTCAAATCAGCAGCTTGAATGACAATTGCTGATGTTATTTGATTTTTCAGGTGAGATTCTCAATTCATTCAGTTAACGGATGATCTGAGGTAAAGTTTTCAGAATACAGACTCAGACAGCAATGATTGTATTTATTTGTACAGTACAATAACATAGAACAGACATTGTTTTCCTTTCATGTCATTAAACATACAATATTGCTGGCCATACACTGATGAGAAAGTGCACATCCGGTGTGCGATACCCGGAGTTGTTGTCCAAGACGTGGCACGGCGCTTCTCGTCCGGTGTGCGACCCCCTTTACAGCCAACAGTTCACATTCCGAGAATAATTGAAAAGAATAATTGTGCTCCATTCCATAACAAATGTGCGAAACAAGCTGACGTTTGTTGCTTGATATGTGCTAATGCACAACTACAACTTCCGCATTTGTCCAGTACTACACAGTACGAGCACCGAGGTAACGCGGATATGACGCGATTGACTGGCGACTCCCAGCTCACCCCTGCTCACATGCCCCGTTTCCTTGGTTAAAATCTAAATTTTCTCGCAATTTAAACATTGTTTGAAACATTTGGAATATTGTAAGTTATCATCTTAACTAAATACACTGTAAAAAATTTCTTGTCAAATTAACAGTAACTTACTGGCAACAATTATCCAGTACTTGCTGTATTTCATTTAACAGTAAAATTACCGTAACACTAACTACAGTACTGTTAAGCATACTGCAAATTAAATAACATTATTTTACTGTAATTTCTTACCATATTAAAGTACAGAATTACACTGTTAATTTGTAATAATACTGTATAGTATGAAATGTTATTGTATTTATTTTATAGTGCTATTGTGTAACCTGTAGAAAATCCGTAGAAATATTATTTTAACTGTTAAAGGTATAGCGGAGGATTTTCTTTTTCCGGGTGGGTAGTCTATACTATTGGTCCACCTAAGTGTCAATCATTCTGGTGATATGTTTACGTAAGGCCGTCGTACGTGCTCATCCCTATGTAGTTTTCACTTTCAGGTGTATTATGTCGGAGTTGCGGTTTCAGCCATTCCTTTGAAAATGACTGAGGGTCGAAAGAGAAAAAATGTATACGAAGTGTATGATAAGAAGAGTGAGTGATTTTGGGTGAATATCACACGCTGGCGTGCGCTAAAAGCACAGGTTGGGCTTCTGAAGC
>NW_024121566.1:1213126-1418945 GCF_016745375.1 Pimephales promelas
AGTTGATTTACTGGAGTTTCACAGATGATCTCATAACTCAGATTCGCACAGCGAGACATGACGAGATGATCAGATGAGACTGAAATACCAGTGTAGCAAATGCAACATATAATAATATACATAAAATGTATTAAAGGGGGCCGAAGGCCAATTTAGCTCAAAGGGAAATGATTCATTGATTTGCAATGAATCTATGGAACCGAATCACTGAACCGAGCAAATGACTCGCTTAGAGTTCATTTGAACGGGCCGTAATTATAACCAAATCTATAGTGAAACACTATGTCTTAGCAAGGTAACTTTAAATCGAACAGTACAAGACATTAAATGTGCAAACACGACACAAGAAGATTTATCTTTTCAAATATATGGACAAGACTTTATTAGCTATTCTAAGCACAAAACTAAGGTCTAAACATAATCACGCACACGCACACACACATTCATACAGTCGCGAAAGGGAAAGAGTGAGTTGGAAAGAGTGAGAGAGAAAGTGTCAACTTTCTATATGCACGTAAGACATAACCTGAAAGGACCACCAAGCATTAATTTGAACCTTCATTTCTTAGAGAGGTTATTCAATTAACATCAAAGCACCAGTTCAGTTAGAGCCTGGAGTACTTGCGCTTTGTAGTGGCTGAGGGAATTCCCTTTGTCTGCGTCGCGTCGAAGGGGGGTTTCCCGGCCGGGTCCGTTGCGTGGTTTGTTGTCTTTGAAGTGCAGGGATGGAAGTTTCGCCGCTGGTCACGTGTGATTAGCAAGCGAATGAGAGTCTTTTCCAATTCGAAGCGCGTTGCAAACTTAACTTTGAAACGAGACTTTTACGAAAAAGGAAATAAAGGAAAGAAATGAAAGCAAGGCGAGTCGGATGGCTTGACTGAGCTGAATTGTAACCCTGATCTTGATGGGTTATTCGTCTGCTGGTCGAATTTGGTCTAGTCGATGTAGAAGCATGTGGAACATGTTCTTTGTTTCAGAGATAAGCACGAACAGAACACTCTCTTGCTGGTTTTAGAGAGAGGCACGGACTTAACAGTTACAGAACAGAACAAAAATCACCTGAAATCTTCTAAAATCTACAAAAATCTCATCTTGAGGTCCTTTGTTCGGATCTTTAACTTAAACTCTAGTCCAACCTCCAAGAAGCTTCTGGCCAATTGGAGGCGGATCTACTTCTTGCTTTATCATAATTTATGCATGGTCTGTGAGCTGGTCTCCAGCACTTAGCAGAGACAAAAGACCATCGTTTTAACCTTATGATTATTATAATCATAAAACAAAACCTTTTACGCAGATTTCAATCAAGCCATCTTTTGAATTACGAGAATACGGTTCGTTTAAGAGCAAACGAGGCATTCACACTTCTAATGGTTGTATAACAATTACAAGAGTTAATAGTTAACAACAATTACATGGTTATTATGTGATCTAAGCATAATACACATGAAGTGTAGGAACAACAAGAATTATGATTGGTTATAGGTCCAAGAATTGTTCTGTGGTGAGTTCATATTATTTTATGTGTGAGATCTTCGATCTCAACCGTAAGGTTACTGAGAGTTCAACTCGAAGGGGGACGAGGCAAAGGTGTTCTGTGGAACATCTCTGTCAGGGCATCAAAGGGAGTCTTGGTTGTGAGCCTCTCGTTCCACCATTTTGGAGCTGACCTGTCTCAGTAAAATTACCATATTGACACGTTCGTCCTGTTTAGTGCCCATCTCTTGGGCCTGTGGGGCAATAAAAGTCCTTATCTGCAGACAGCACGGAGTCGTTCCGTGACTCTGGAATGTGGGCTCCAGAACTTGGAGTGTTGAAGCCATGTGAATTAATCCCATGAGAGATTAATTTGATTAAGTTGTGTTTGATTCGCCTCGATTCTCTACATATTCCCCCTCGATCGATGATGGGTTGAGAAGAAGACATCATTGAACGCTGGAGAAACAGAAGAAGTAGAAGCAAACACACACAGCAAACAACAAAGCAACTCCTCCATGACTGGTCACTTTACTGGTGCAGGGCATTAGGTTATCTAGGCCTAACGAGTTCACTCTCTCAATATAGTCAATTATGTGGAAAAAGTTTAGTTCAATTTTAGGACCGTTATTCTAGTTTGTGTTAAACGGTGATTGATCAACTTTGTGACTAAATTTGATTTGTTTGTTTTATCCACTTCTAAATTGTTCTAGGTTTAGACCAATTTACCTTCCAGATTTTGATTCGAATGATGCAGGGAGTTCTCTGGCTAACATTCGTTCTAAGGTGACTTGCAAACGTCAGGCGTGGTGCGTCAATCCTTATATTGTAACCTTGACACTTATGGGGTAAAAGGGATTTTACCTAATAAGAGAAGAAGGGAAGGAAGAAGTAAAACAAAACAAAGCAGTTGAGTGACTCCAGTATGGGTACTGTTGTGCAGTGACAGGTGTCAACATGTAATGAGAGGTGTTATACTTGTTGGGTGTATCGCTACATGTTTCCGGTGGAAAGGGTAGCTAATACAATGAAAAACATGTTTGTTGAATGTTTTCATGGTAGATGTGTTTAACTTGTGTAGGTCAGTACAGTGTAGTGTAGTGCATGTACTGTATGTATGCTTTATGTATGTCAGATCTGTCTCAGTCTGTTTTGCTCCCCCTTTTGCTTAATGGCTTAGCTTTGATGAGCTTGTCGCATCTTTGCCTTGGAAAGGGATCTTCTGTGATCTGATGGGGGGTCAGTCCAGTAAGGCAGGAAGTTCTCTGGCAGACATTGGGAGGTGGTTTGGCACGGATGCGTGAAGCTGTAGTGCAAAACATGGTCTCCTTGTTGCATTCCACTTGTGATGCCTTCTGGTTGTGACAGACAGTCTGACTTCTGTGCTTACTGGTGTTGCGGCAGCACACAGATGGTTCTTGAGTTTGGAGCTTGTGGTGTGATGGGTAACCAGGATGGTGTTTTCTGGTACCTCTGGGTGTTTGTCAGTGGTTGACTGTGGGAGGCCACTTTGTTCTGTGTTGTTGTAGAACAGGTGGTCGTCTCAGGAAGGTGTGCAAGGTGATCACTGGTCTTCTGTGTTCAGCTTGTCTTTGAAGCACACTTGCAGTCGACTCAGTAGTCGCTCCATGTCCTCTGAGGGGAGACTGTCATGTTCTTGGACACACTCAGTGTGGTGTGGAGGTGGGTTTCGTTGTCGCTTACCCACATAGAATGCTTTTGGATGCACTCGTTGATTCCAGTTGTTTCCTTCTGGTGGGTCCCATGACTTTTCCACGTGGTTGGAGTGGTAGCTGTCGTTAGCATGGGAGTAGCATTCTCTGTGCTCCTGATGAAGGACTGTGGCGTTGTCATGCCACTGGGTGTCTTCCAGTGCAAGGCTTGTGTCTTGGCTGCTGGAGTTTGACACTGTGGATGTTTTCAAACCTTTCTTGGAAGTCATCTTTTGTTTGATGTAGGCCTTGTGTGTCAGGTCACGTAGCTGTTGAAGCGTCATGGTGACTGGGCAGGCCATGATGCCGAGATGACGACTCAGTCCTGGGTGCAGGTTTCTCAGGAAGAGGGTTTTGAAGTTCAGATCCTCTTCAGATTCAGGTTTGCTATGTGCACCGAAGTAGGCTTGTCGGAAACGGTGATAATAGGCTTGGGGAGTCTCTTGACGACCTTGTTTGGTTTCCAAGGCGACTAACACACCGTGTTCTGACTCTGGACTTGTAAATTCTTTAATCAGGATCTCACGTAGCAGCTGGTAGTTTGACTTGACATGAGCAGGTTGTCGGTCTAGGACGCTTCGTACCTCTTGACTGGATGTGGATCTGAGGAGGTATAAAATGTCTCTGTCAGTCATATGTGGTCTCACCTCTAGGAGGAAGTCGATATCTTGGAGGTAGGCCTGGATGCAGTGGCCCTCCGTGGAGTTCGGGTCGAACTGGGTGATGTTCTTAGCCAGCTGGTTGAGATCTTTGAAGGTCATTCCAGTTGCAGCTTTGGAGTCTGGCTGGATGATCTCTCTTTGTTGGTTGGCAGGGAAGAGTTCTGTGGTGAAGGCCGGTGACGTTTTGGGGTGTGGCCATTCACTTCTTCCGTAGGATGACAGTTCTTGGATGGAGGACTCTGTTCTGCTCAGCAGTGATGATGCTGAGGGAGGTCTCTCCCTTCTTGGCTCTGGTTTCTGTGTAAAGACATGTTGGAGTTCATTTCTGACCGCGTAGAGCTCGTCGTTGGCGTCGTCTCGCTGTTGGGTCAGATGGTCAATTTCAACGCTGCACCTTCGCAGGTGGTCTTCCAGAGCAGTGAGTTTAGAGTTCTTACTTTCAATGTCAGCTTTGGCTTTCTCTAGCTGATGTTCAGCAGACTGGAGTTGGTTTTCCAGGTGCTTCTGGACAGTCTTTAACTCTTGTTTGTCACGTTCAGTGACTGCAAGGGCTTCTTGGAGCTTGTCAACTTGGGTCTTTGTTTCATGCTCCGCTTCGTCGGACGCTTTGAGCTGGTCTTTGCAGTGTTGAGTGTGCGTCAGCTCTCTCAGGAACCCGGTGGTCTTGAGGTCGTCCTGGACTTTCACTTCCAGCTTGTCTATGCGGCTTTGGGCACGTGTCAGCTCCTCCTGAAGGTGGGTGACGTGCTGGTGGCTTAGGTTTAGCTGGGCTGTGAAGGCATTGCTTAAGGAACAGGTTATTTTGGTTAGTTCCACATGGCTTTGGTTTTGGCTTGAATCATGTGTCAGGAATCTTCTCAGAATTATGATTATTATTAAGAATAATAACAGTTCAATTGTCTTTGGTGTGAGGCAGTCTGTAATGCCTCTGAGCCAGGCGTCCATGTCTTCCCGTTGGGCAGTGGGGTTTGTCGTCCACGACATGTTGGCACGCTCGGTGAAGAGACTGACACAGATCTGTGTGGTATAAGCCTATATGTGGTTGCACGGCTGAGTGTAGTTTCAGTAAGTGTGCACCAATAGTGAAGTGTCGTGATGACTAAATGTTGGTCTAAGTGTACACAGTGAGGCTAGGGATGTGAAGATCTCGTCACTCAACTGGGTAAAGGAAAGAAAAAGAGAGAGGTTAAAACAAATCTCAGATGGAAAAGCTTTTTTTTCAATGGAAGAAAATATTTTTGTAAATATTTTCTATCACTGGAAAGCTGGTTTCAACTCGTGATGTGAGGACTTCGTCACTCAACTGAGTAAGAGAAGAAGAGAGAAAAGTTAACAACCAATTTCAAATGAGAGAGAAACGAAACAAAAAGGAAATTATTAACTAGGGAAAGTATTAATTTCTCATAAATGTTTCTATCAATGACAATCTGTTTCCAGAAAGGTAAACAATATTTTTGATTATGTTTGCAATGAAAAATAATACAATAATAATGCTGATACCTCTTTTCTGAGTTTGACAGGATTGACACACACACCTTCGGTTGGACCGCTTACAGCAGGGCTTACAGCAGGGATGCTTTGAAGGCGGAGTTTGCTCAACACTTGTCTCTGTTAATTAATCTTGGATAAGATGTCAAAGTTTAAATTGCGTTTACAAATGCAGGGAGAGTGAGAAGAACACAAGAGGGTTTGATTAAAAATCAAATACCTAATAATCTGTTTGGGAAAGATTATCTTTGTCTCTTTTTAGAGTTGGTTGATGGTTCTTCCAGGTTTGTTCCCTACAAATGTGCAAAATTAGATGGAATAAAGCAGGACAGAACAGGAAAGATGTGATGAGGAGGAAATGAAGCAAGGAGGTTGGATCCCGCTACCTTTAGATCTACTACGAGTATAGAATTGATAGTTGATGAACAACTAAACACACAAATAAACTTTGTAAAAGACGATTGTCTCTGGTTTATTTGAAACTCGTATTGAGATGGTAATGTCTCCTATTGAAGCGTCACGCAAATGAATTATTCCAATATAGTGGTTAAGTTTATAACCAACAAGACGAAAGGATAAAGCGCAATGACGATAATAAGCAAATCTGAGTCTAACACTATTTTTGTAATAGTAATAACAACTTTCCAAATTTTAACTTTCGGAGTTCTTAAGTTTCAAACCTAATTCACCTAAAGTGATTAGATCTCAAAGAGAAATGTAAAAATTATGAAAATTATGCAATTAGAATTATTACAAAAATAAATCTAGAAATCATTAGAAATGATCTGTTTAGAAAGGTAGAATCTCAATTTTGCAATTTCTTGTTCTTTTAAAATCAAATTCGAAATTTGACAATTAATAATCATAAACCAGTATTTTCTTTTTCAAGTAAAATGCAGGTAAAACAATTAATAATGGTACACCAGTATTTTCCTTTCAGGAAAAATATGGTTAACTTTAAAGAAAAGTGTGATAAAGTTAAAAGAAGAAACAAGAAAAGATCGATAGGTGTCTAAATGGTTAAATCGCTTTAACGTTGTTCAAACAGACACTATAGCTAACCGCTGGGGTTAGTATTGATAATAGTAACTGATGCTAAAGGCTTTAGCACAGGCCTCAATGCAAACAACCGCTCAGCTTTAGCTTAGCCTAGCTTAGCTTAGCGTAGCGTTTGTTTGGTTTGTTTACAAAGTTCGAGGGGGTCAGAGTTCACCCGGAAGTGTTGGTTAAGACTTCCGTGTCACGATAGCAACTAAAGCGATCAAGCGAACGCTAGTGGGCGAACCGTGAATTGCAGTTGGTCAGTTTGTTAGAGTTCCATGCAATGTGAGCGCATTTCCATGTTCACAGAACATGTACAGTAACAATCGACCATATTACGGGAAATGTCGGCGCATTTCACACTGTTCAAATAAAATACACCACTCGTAGCTGGGTTTACGACATGGGGCTTCACTCAGTTTGTTGAGAGTGATAACTTTAAGCACGCGGCGGTGCGCTGTATGAGAACGATGATCTCGTCTCTGTCTTTGTGCAGGTTTAGTTTCACACAAAGTAACAGGGTCTAACTTGGTTCAGTTTCTAAACAAGCTTTACTTGGACAAAACTTAAAATAAGTCCTATTCAATTACACTCGGACACGCGCAGTGTTTACACGATAAATAATTGAATAGACATACACAGAAAAGCATTAACTGTTTATCACGGGGATCACGGATAGTGGGACACGCACTGGTGATCAAATAAAATAAACAGATAAGCATTAAGTGTTTATCACAATGGAACACGCACTGCGATCAAACAAATAAACAGATATTTAAGTGTGTATCACGGAGATCACAATGGAACACGCACTGCGATCAAATAAAATAAACAGAAAGCATTAAGCATTTATCACGGAGAAGCAATGGAACACGCACTGCGATCAGATAAATAACTTTAAGGCTTTTATGACTAGATTCGACAAGGAACACGCTTGACGCTCTGTCAGGAAAATATTTTAACTTACAGGGTTAGTTTTAATTACTGCAGTTTGATTTCGTTCGGCTTCTCTGACTGATATAAACACACACACAACGTTATAGCTCTCTGAAAGACTCTGGAACACGCAGATGTCGATCAGCTATAACGAGGTATTTTTCTGGAAATAAGGAACACGCTTAATTCCTACCTTATTGTAGTGTGAGGTCTTATATCTTATGCAGGTATAAAGAAAACAAAATAGGCGACAGACTAGACTTCTCAGCTTTCTCTGGGAGCTTCACTCACAGATAACAGCAGCAGCAACATTCAACGTGCGCGCGGCGCATACGTCACACACAGACTCGCGGAGGTTCGGATCTCGCATCCGCAACCAAAAATGAAAAGATAATTTCTTGATATATGTTCACAATTTAGGTTGAACTGCCCGCATTCTCCACCAATATGTAGCAAATGCAACATATAATAATATACATAAAATGTATTAAAGGGGGCCGAAGGCCAATTTAGCTCAAAGGGAAATGATTCATTGATTTGCAATGAATCTATGGAACCGAATCACTGAACCGAGCAAATGACTCGCTTAGAGTTCATTTGAACGGGCCGTAATTATAACCAAATCTATAGTGAAACACTATGTCTTAGCAAGGTAACTTTAAATCGAACAGTACAAGACATTAAATGTGCAAACACGACACAAGAAGATTTATCTTTTCAAATATATGGACAAGACTTTATTAGCTATTCTAAGCACAAAACTAAGGTCTAAACATAATCACGCACACGCACACACACATTCATACAGTCGCGAAAGGGAAAGAGTGAGTTGGAAAGAGTGAGAGAGAAAGTTTCAACTTTCTATATGCACGTAAGACATAACCTGAAAGGACCACCAAGCATTAATTTGAACCTTCATTTCTTAGAGAGGTTATTCAATTAACATTAAAGCACCAGTTCAGTTAGAGCCTGGAGTACTTGCGCTTTGTAGTGGCTGAGGGAATTCCCTTTGTCTGCGTCGCGTCGAAGGGGGGTTTCCCGGCCGGGTCCGTTGCGTGGTTTGTTGTCTTTGAAGTGCAGGGATGGAAGTTTCGCCGCTGGTCACGTGTGATTAGCAAGCGAATGAGAGTCTTTTCCAATTCGAAGCGCGTTGCAAACTTAACTTTGAAACGAGACTTTTACGAAAAAGGAAATAAAGGAAAGAAATGAAAGCAAGGAGTCGGATGGCTTGACTGAGCTGAATTGTAACCCTGATCTTGATGGGTTATTCGTCTGCTGGTCGAATTTGGTCTAGTCGATGTAGAAGCATGTGGACATGTTCTTTGTTTCAGAGATAAGCACGAACAGAACACTCTCTTGCTGGTTTTAGAGAGAGGCACGGACTTAACAGTTACAGAACAGAACAAAAATCACCTGAAATCTTCTAAAATCTACAAAAATCTCATCTTGAGGTCCTTTGTTCGGATCTTTAACTTAAACTCTAGTCCAACCTCCAAGAAGCTTCTGGCCAATTGGAGGCGGATCTACTTCTTGCTTTATCATAATTTATGCATGGTCTGTGAGCTGGTCTCCAGCACTTAGCAGAGACAAAAGACCATCGTTTAAACCTTATGATTATTATAATCATAAAACAAAACCTTTTACGCAGATTTCAATCAAGCCATCTTTTGAATTACGAGAATACGGTTCGTTTAAGAGCAAACGAGGCATTCACACTTCTAATGGTTGTATAACAATTACAAGAGTTAATAGTTAACAACAATTACATGGTTATTATGTGATCTAAGCATAATACACATGAAGTGTAGGAACAACAAGAATTATGATTGGTTATAGGTCCAAGAATTGTTCTGTGGTGAGTTCATATTATTTTATGTGTGAGATCTTCGATCTCAACCGTAAGGTTACTGAGAGTTCAACTCGAAGGGGGACGAGGCAAAGGTGTTCTGTGGAACATCTCTGTCAGGGCATCAAAGGGAGTCTTGGTTGTGAGCCTCTCGTTCCACCATTTTGGAGTTGACCTGTCTCAGTAAAATTACCATATTGACACGTTCGTCCTGTTTAGTGCCCCTCTCTTGGGCCTGTGGGGCAATAAAAGTCCTTATCTGCAGACAGCACGGAGTCGTTCCGTGACTCTGGAATGTGGGCTCCAGAACTTGGAGTGTTGAAGCCATGTGAATTAATCCCATGAGAGATTAATTTGATTAAGTTGTGTTTGATTCGCCTCGATTCTCTACACCAGGATAACGCAGTGTTTCATTCTTTGGTGGAACTGCTGTCAGAAGCTCATTCTGAACACACCAAACACAAAAGGATCAAGTGTGTGTGTTTGTGTGTATAATATTCACCTCTGAGAACCAGCTCTGCTCAGTCAGTGTGTGTTTGTGTTTGTGTATGTGTGTGTATAATAGTCACCTTTGCCCACCAGCTTGCCTCACAGTCTCCATACGATTCAGTTCGATTCAGTAAAGCAGAGGGAATTTTATACACAAACCCCTCCTCAGTCTTAAGCTCTCCACAGGACACATTGATGTTATTCATGTTTCAGAGGAACCTGTTATACAAATAAGAGAACATATTGTTGCATATTATATTTGGTATAATTCAGTGTAATTCATATAATATGCAGAATGCGGATGGACAATGGAGGGGGGGGGGGCTGTTGGTTTAAGGCCAATCCAGTTTGGTTCAGAAAACCCATTAACAATGAAAACAAATATTTATTAAAGCTATAATATATGTATATCATATATGTGCCTACACAGGCTCTTGGACTCTGAGGGCTCCCTGGAACGTACCGTTTGGGGTCCTATGTGAATATGAAGGGCCCCTATTGTCACTCTTTGAGCTTATTTTTGTGTGTGAAAAGTATTTCGACAAATAACTATTTACTATTACATTATAACTGCATTATAAGTTGAAGTGAGACTAAATTTTTAAACATTGCCTAATTTTTTTATTTGCATAATGTTTTATTGCCTAATTATAAATGATCCAACAAAATGGGCCTAGAAAGAGCAATAGAATATGTTTTAGCATAGTTATTAAATTTGAACTGTAAAAAGTAAAAACGTACACCCTTCACTCTACAGTTGTTGGAACGACTGTAAAAGATGCACCTTCAAATAAAAAAGTAGATATCTGAATACATTGCCTCAGTTCTTCTAGATCCAGGGGCAAGAAAAGTTTTCTATATTTTAAAGTTAACTTTTCCGAAATATAAGAGCTCAGCAGGCACACTATGAATATAAATCATTAGAATGGATTGTAAAAAAAAAAAAAAAGTGTATTGTGATTCTCAAAACATTTCCTGACCAAACAGAATTTCATTAAGTTTAGTTTAGTAACAACATGTAACAATGTTTACATAAATTAACGTGGATAAATATCAGGTAGGCTACCTTATAAAGCTAACTTAAATGTTAATTTTTCTCAAGGAAAAATCTCTCACTAATGCTGTAAATAGGCTAGGGAGTTGGTATTATTATTAAAGGTTACAATTAACAAATCAAAATATAACGTTTTTATTATAACGTTATAATATTTTAATTATAAGTAAAATCAAGGACGTGCGTGCGGTCAGGGTAGGCAGTGCCTCACCAAAGGAAATGTTAACATTACATTTATTAATTCCAAGAGCTTTATTAATTCATCACTTTATTAATTGCATTTATTTTATTCCAAATATTAATTTTTGTAACAAAAAAATTCAGGAATACACATATAATACTCCTTTTGCTAATGTTTGCTCCTGAAAAACAATGTTTCATGTAGGAAATTCAAGGCCATGGTCATTGAGGCAGAGGTTAGCAGTCGCTTTTTGGTCCATAGAACATAATTTACGTAGATTTGCGCATGTGCAATCAGTTCTCATGCTGTCTTGAATTATCAACATTGAGGCAGAGACCATATTCCTTCATATCACGTGATCCACCCGCTGTCGCTCAATCCGCAGCGATGTGATGATGCCTGATATGAACTTGGGTTGCTACATTAACTGAATGAATATACAGTGGCGTAACTTTGTTTTAAAAAGTGGGACAGGTGTGTGTGTGTGTGTGTGTGTGTGTGTGTGCATTTGTGTCTATAAATGAATGAATCACGTGAATAAATATATAGATCTGACGAGTTGATGTGTGTCTTTTAATGTTCCTGTGGTAGAACTTTTGCCGAGCATGTCAAGTTCTGGATCTAATCCGCACTCGTATAGTTTTTTTTCTCATCAAAACTGAATATGTTCATCAGTGGTTGTATATCAAGCAGGAACACGTTTGGGTGCATTTTTGTTTTGTGATTTCACCGGAACAAACAAAGAGTCTCCGAAATGGCTGAAGTACGTTCATGTGTAGACTGCGTGAGCCACGTATTGCGTAAGTTAGCTTATGCTACGGGACCCCTTTGTCAACGCCGTGCACGCCAGCATCCACTTGTGAGACCCCGAACTCTTGACGATCCCAGACGAGCGGGAATAAACATATGCATAAAGTGCATGTATATAAGCGCATGTAATTAAGCGCACTCACAGGCAATACAGAGCGGCAGAGCGGGCCAATGAGCATATAGCATATAAGCATATAGCACATAACCTGACACGGTGGAGCTCAACCAGAAGAGCTGAATTGTATGAGAGTAGCCTGCGCACAGTAGTATGTGGACAGAAATGACTTCTCACTTGTACTGACAGCAGTTTTGCCTGCAGGGCGGGAACTTCTAAGTTATAAAATCTGACAAAGGTGAACAGGGAGGCCTGCCCACCACCACACACATGTCGAGAATAGAAATTCTGCTGGACCATGTTTAAGAAGAGATATAAACCAGTCCCTCGTGCAAACGTGCGCGAGGAGTTGTCTGGTTGTAAGCATTTTGAACGGTCTTTCCATAAGAGCCTTGTTCAGATGCCTCAGATCTAATATAGGTCTGAGATCCCTGAGATCTTGGGTACGAGAAAATAACAGCTGTAAAACGCGACTCGCTCAGAGAAGGCGGTACTGGTTCTATGGCCCCTTTGCACAGCAGCTTTGCTATTTCTGAGCGAAGAAGATGTGCTAGTTCTGCATTCACTGTCATCGCAGTCGGTGCTCGAAAGCGAGGGGGATGGCGAGCGAACTGTAACGCATAGCCCTGCTCACCCATTCTGATACCCTCGGGATAGCTTCCTATGCTTTTATATGTAGAGCTAGGGGTAGAATGGTCTCTGGGTTCTGATCGCTGTGCTGTGTGGGCTCGAGAAACTGAACCGGAGACGGCAATTTTGTAGAAAACAGCCGTCGAGTCTGTTGGGTGCGGGCTCCTCGGGCGGGGACCGCTCGAGCCCGAGGCGGTCACCGACCTATGAGTGTAGGCGCATCAGCTCCCGCGCTAGTCCTACCGGATCCCTGGATTGAGAAGGGGGCAGAGTGCTGGGAACTCGACCACTCCTCACTATCAGACAAGGCTTGAGGGAGGGATCCAGGTGAGCGCGTCGTGGTGGCCACAGGCTCTTTATTTGCTTAGTAAAAGGATACTTCGCCGGATCGCGTAGCTCGCTCAGAAGGCTGAAGGTTGCGAAGACGGCTGGCTTCCTCAGTCACTGTTGGCGGCGGCTTCTCAAGATCCAGCGATGCAAGTAGCTTCGCTGAAGACATGAAAATCAGAGAAACAGCCTCCGAGCCCTGCTTATATACACTAAGCCACGCCCATTCTGCTGTGATCAGACGTGACGTCACGTCACGACGTCACGTCACGTTCCCACAGAGCAGCCTGCCCGCTCTAGGTCTGCTAGCTGCTGCACTGCGTAATTTTTTGGGTTCAATATCTCAAAAAAAGATGACTTTACCCGTAGCGTAAGCTAAACTTACGCAATACGAGAGAACCTCTCGTAAGAGAACAACGTATTTCAGCGCTAGATCGCCTCTTATTTGACAAACGAATTAAATGAATTCTCTGCTAGCAGGGGATGTTTTATTTATTTCTATTGGTAGCTACATTCATGCCGCAAGAGGATTTGAAAAGTGGTGGGGACAATATTGAACCTTGGCAAAAAGTGGTGGGGACGTGTCGCACATGCAAATTACGCCTCTGTGAATATGCCATATTGATAGGTCACAGCCTACCCAGGACAAGATTTCACCGCACGTTACTGACCTAGTTAATTTTTCTAGGCTGTGGTCATCATATGGCTTTTCTGAATTAAATGTTACGTTAGGCCTATGTTACAGGCAATTGTTCTCCAGTTTTACTGACCTATTTCAGTGGTTGAAGCACTGATTGATTGATTACATGAGACATGACACATTTCAGCAAGTTCTTCCATAAAAGTTCATTCGAATTGATTTACTAACTAAAGAAGAGCTTTAGATCAGTCGAGCGGTCACTTTCACTTCTCTCCAAAGGCATATGGCAAGCCAAAGTATTCATAAACGCCTGGTCAGGCGTCTGATTGCACCCTGACATGTCAAAAGCGTGCGTTTCGACAGGCAAATGTGTGATTTTGTGCTCACGGAAAACGCGCGTGTCTTCGACGTATGTGGCCCTATCTTGCACCCGGCGAAAATTAGTTTGTACACTGTCTCATTCCTATTTTTCATCCCCACAAAGCGGACTTTTCCTTCCAGAGACGCACGTCAGTAAACTAGGGAATGTATGGCAAGCCAAAGTGTTCAAAAACGCCTGGTCGGGCATCTGATGGTACAATGACTCGTCAAAAGCGTGCGTTTTGTCAGCCAAACGTGCGAGTCGACTATGGAACGCTAAATGGCGAACTCACAATACGCCACTTTAAAAAAGCGCGTAAAAAAAAAAACGCCATTTAAGTGAAAAAAAGTGAAATGCTGTAAAAAGCGCAGAGGAATTGTGTAAATTACAGCGATTTTTCGTCATTCCGGAGGTGGAAAGCTTGGTCCTTAAAGCAAAAATAATCACCAAGCTTTTGCCCTGAGGATGGACTTTTGACCGAAAGCTTGGTGATTAAATTTGATTTTAAGTGTGCGGACAGTTTATTTATTTTTTTTAGATGTCTTGTCTGTCCTTGCACCGACAATCGTGAGTGCGGTGAAACTCCTTCAAAAATGATCACAGTTGGCCTACAGTTTTAATTTGATTAAATTGAACAAGCACAACATTCAGCATTCAATTAAATATTCTTAAAGATTTATTAATTATTATTCTCATTATTAATAATAATAGTATTTATTCAACATAATATCTCCTTATTTCGACATAATTATGTGTGTGTGCAACAATCAGTCACAACTACTTTTATTTGTGGAACTCAGAACAACAAGAAAACGTGCTTTTGTAAAATACAAGAAAACGAACAGGGCAGCCTTTCATGGTATCTGTGAATTGGAGCGCGTCTCTAAAATGAACTGAAAAACATAGGCAAGCCTCACAGACACGAGAAATATAGCCTTCTATACAAAGCTTATAAAAAATGTCCACCAATGAAAAAAATCGAATCGAAAGCAAAAGTAGGCTATGTGATTATGTAATCCTGTCCGAATGAAAGGCGCAAATAGGCTACATTACAGCAGAGATGTATGGAGATATGTTTACAGGCAGCCTTCACTGATTTAGAAAACACTAGTTTATTAATAAACAATTAAAATGCTTCGTTATTTTTTTTATTTTTTTTAGACACATTTATCATTAGCCTACTTTTGCCGGTGCTTTGAGGCAAGTTTTATGCATGCGCTTTGGATTGCGATTAATTGCTTAAATGAATGACTACTAGTCTAGGAAAATCTTTAGTCTATGGCAACTCTAATCAATAGCCTAAATTTAATATTTGACATTATTTAATTAGTAATTATCCAGCTATTTACATGAAATTAGTTGAGTTCGCATAATTAGTTAACTTACTATTAAAAGAATAAAATTCATTTTAAATTAAGATACCAAAAATTTCTATATTAGGCCTATTCCACTGCTGTTTATAAGGTGACAATTTGTCATACATGTAAGATTGTAGGTTGTATCTTGAAGATATTTGTATTGTATTGCATTATCCACTGTTATAAAGACGAGGATCGACATTTCTTTAATTAAACAAAATAAGAACACATTTTTGTAAAAAATAAACAACTTGCTACGTTCTGTTAGATGTGTTTTGACTACTTTTAGTTAAATTATATCTCTAGGTAATGAAGGTATAACCTATTAACAAAAATAAATCTTATATTATGTTAAAAAAAAAACTGCCTTTATAAATTAAAAAGGGCCTCATTCATTAATTTTGCCAGGGACCCCCATCAGTGTTCGCCTGATTAGGGGCTGCTACTATTTTGCTTGTGATCTTGCTTGTTGCAAGCACACATAATTATGTCGAAATAAGGAGATATTATGTTGAAATAATAATAATAATATTAATAATAATAATAATAAATAAATCTTTAAGAATATTTAATTGAATGCTGAATGTTGTGCTTGTTATATTTAATACAATTAAAACTGTAGGCCTACTGTGATAATTTTTGAAGGAGTGCACTAAAAAAATGTCTTTCTTTAGACATCTAAAAAAAAAAAAGAAACAAACTGTCCACACACTTGAGTCCTTAAAGCAAAAGTAATCACCAAGCTTTTGCCCTGAGGATGGTCTTTTGAACGAAAGCTTGGTGATCAAATTTGATTTCAAGTGCACGGACAGTTTATTTCTTTTTTAGATGTCTTGTCTGTCTGGCACCTTGTTTTTATTGTGAGTGCGGTCAAACTCCTTCAATAATTATCACAATTAAGTCTACAGTTTTAATATTATTGAATTGAACAAGCACACCATTCAGCATTCAATTAAATATTCTTAAAGATGTATTATTATTATTGATATATATATATATATATATATATATATATATATATATATATTGTTTTTTATATATAAATATGAATATTTCAACATAATATCTCGTTATTTCGAAAATAATTGGAATATTAAATATTGAGTTGAGCTGAGGCATGGAAGCTCATCCCTGTGTTGTGTTGGATTAATGTGGTTCTTGTTCTTTACTGATTGGGTGATAACAGTTCAATGATACCAGTTTATGTTTATGTTAACAGTTTATGTTAACAGTTTATTATACGCGTCATTGGGGACATTGGTGTCCCGTAAAAAGCGGTGTTACATTAGCACAAATAGTATGCGGTTTGATTTTCAGATTTCGTTTCGCTGTGGTCCCGCAGTGCGGTGTCGTGCAAGGGATGTCTCATTTCGTTATTTATGATTTGTGAATTCGTGTAACGGTGTTACTCCAGTCCGAAATTGTGGTCCAGTCCAGAACATACTCCGTGGTTAGCTTGGTCATTCTGATTTGTGAAACCTTCCAGAGGTCAGTTTGGGTCAGTTAACCCTTCCCAAGTGGTTTACTTGGTCATTCCGATCTGATCAGTTTGGGTCAGTTAACCCTTCCCTGAGTAGTTAACTTGGTCACTCTGATTTGTGAACATGTTCACAGATCAGTTTGGGTCAGTTAACCTTTCCTTGAGTGATTAACTTGGTCATTCTGATTTGTGAAAACTTCCAGAGGTCAGTTTGGGTCAGTTAACCCTTCCCTTAACTGACCCAAACTTACCTGAAGTTTTCACAAATCAGAATATTATTATTCTATATCACCACACAAGATGTGGTTCAAAGAGAGTTTACAACATGAGAATGGCAGACAGAGGAAGGAAATGTCTGATTCTGAACAAGCCAACATACTTTGAGAGTGTTTACAAGATGATCAATATGACATTTAGGGCATTTGTTTTAGAATTTGGGATTATTTTAGCATTTTGTTTTCATTTTAGGTACAATACCAGTAAAGAAAGGTTAATACAATGAGCCAATGGTTCAACAATTACTGGCCTTCATGATCTTACTATTCCATCTACACCACCAGTGCATGAGCAAATGAGTGCTACAATGCACACGATGCAAATAATAAACGTTTGATTGCGAACAAGTGCAGTTTCCAGTGATATGACATAGCATAAGTATGATCAAAACGGGCGTCCTCGATGTTTGATCTGCTCATCGGTGGTGTCAAATGTTTTGTAAATGGCGTATACCAATTCGTATTTCCATTTTTGGCACAAACGCGAACAAAACCACTTATATCTGGAAAATATCGTCAACATGTGCGCACCAGTGCACTTGAGTATAGGCGCCGCAGATCTGGAACGGGATTGATGATGGCCAAGGTGCTACTCTGACTATCTCCAATTTTAAAAGATAACTAAAAAATATTACACATCAACCTATAGCCTATCTTATATAAACCCATGGATTTTCTCATGGATTTCTGGGATTTATGTGTATAATTGCAAGTGTATTCTAGGATTCTGGCATCTCCTGGGGCGCTTTTACGTGTTTTCACATGTCTGATTACAGACGGTATTGTGTACTTGTAGCCTATTTGTACGAGTACTTTTCTTAACCCATGGAACCCCCACCTAGCTTTTGGGGGACCCATTTCACTATAGGCTACCCGATTGATTTGTGTACAACCGACTGTATTATAGTAGCTTGAAGTTGTATTGTGAATAAACTCAATTCAATTCAATTAAAACTAAAATAAAAAAAAATTAATTGTTTGGAGTTATATGTTAAATATTTCCGTTGGAACCTTTGATTGTTGTGAGAATGGGTTTACAAACCAGAATATACTAGTCGGTGCATTTGGAAACAAAATGTGGCTGTTTCCGAATAGCGTGCATCTCTGATGATGAAACTGCGCGTTGGAAAAGAGCATACAAAAGAAAAGGACAGATCAAACACGTGCAACAGAACCAAAGCCGGAAGGGTAGCGTTATATGCAGCAAGCGGACGCCGCAATATTATTGCTCTGCGTGCTTCAGTATAGAAACGTTTGAATAAAAGTATAATTTAGTGAATTACTTTCTTGCCAGATTTTCGTGATGTGAACATGATATTTCACATCTGAAGTCTCTCTCACGGAAACTTCAGATGCCAACACCTGTGATGAGATGACTAATGTGTTGTAGGCTACCCTAAATTAATAGCTACATGAGTAATACTGCATTTTTTCTATGTAGGCTACATTTCTGAAATGCACTTTCTCTAAATCTGCTTTGAAACAATATTGTGAAAAAGCGCTATCCAACTTAATTTGACTTTAATTGAATAGTACCCATCCTATACTGAGCTGAATTTCTCATGAGTGACCTGTGCGATGATGAATATCACGATTAAAATTGTTTTAAAAAAGATAGGCTAGCCTCAGACTTATTAGGCTACAGTTTTACGCTTTGAAAAGTACATCGTTGAAGTATAGCGTATTTTACGGACCCGCTGGAAAAGAGGGAGAAGATGCTGAAGAATGACATATTAATATAGTAATTAATTAATAAAACAGCATTTGAGTTCAATATCAAGCATCAGAAACAACGAGTCGCTGATTTACTACAGAGTCGCGAAACTTCATGTTCAAAAGAGTCGCACATGTTCATCGAAAACAGCTCCATCCCTTCTTATTCTGCAATAATTGCTACTTCATTCATTGGTTTATAAACCTGCAAATCAAATGGTTCACGGTCAAACTGCAGTAGCCTAATTAAACACAGTTCTTACCTTTAGCTGATCGTTTGCTAAATGAGTGAATGAATGAAACTCTATCCTGTTTATGAACTTGTACAGCGGGAGATGCGTCATTCAGGAAGGAGCTAGTGTCCTTGAGTGACAGGACGCTCCTTTTCGATAATTTATTAACTTTATTTATTATTAGCCTACTCTATATTGTCTGGCAGTCTACGCGATATTCAGGGAAAGAAGACACAAAAGCGGGAATATGTAGCAAATCAAACTTTATTAATGAAACAGAAGATCAATGGGAATAATTTCATTTTTAATTTTCATAGTTTTCAGTCACGTGACCGGTGCGGAAACTTGCAGTGTTATTTTATATTTTAGCAGTTCATTTAGTTTTATTCATATGTTGATTTTGAAATCAGTTTTATTTAGTTTTCGTGGTCATTTTAGTTTCGACAATTTACATGTAGGCTATGTTCTTTTGTCATTTTTCCTGTGATTTTTTTTTAAATATTAGTATTTATGTTTAATTTAGGCTGTTACCTATTACACTATTCATATATAACTTAGCTATGTTTCAGTTTAACATTTTATTTCATTTTAGATAATTCTTGAACTTCAACTTATTTCAGTCAACATTTCTATTTTTTACATTATATGCTATATATAAATAGATAGGCTATACTATATTACAAAACCCATTGCAGTCATATTCAGTCACGAGTTCACAATTAAAGGTGATTAATCAAATGGTTTGTACAAGACACACACGCGCGTTTTGCATAGAAACATCTACATCACGGGGAAACGCAAGCGACATTTCTTACAAGACATAGTTTCATTTCATCATCACAAACAATCAGATTACACAATGATTTAGTTACTTCTGCAATTTTTCCATAACAAAAAAAAAAATCACAATGACATTTATTTAGCAGCTAAAATACTGCCGTGCAAGGAAGACCTTGTTCAATTTTGGTCAAAATGAGTTTCAAAAGCAGAGGGAAAGCAAAGACAGAATCCCTTAACATCAGTTACAGTCCTTGTACCGCTGCACTTTAGAGCGCCGTTATTAACTTACAGTGGAGAGAAGACACTTTGCCTTTGTTTTACCCACCAGCAATGTGTTTGCCGTGCTGAGGTTACGGCGTAATCCCCATGTAATTGAATCACTTGTCGCACGCATTAAATAAAAAGTGAAAATAAAAGTGGGTACTAGTAGGCGGCCAAGTGTCAAGTATCCTCGTAGCATACAAGGAGGTGCCAATTAGTGGGTGACCAGGCAGACGTCCGTTTACACCAACCACTATGAAGTTGTATCGGTTAAACAGTTGGAATGCTGACAGCTAAACGGTGTAAAAGTGTGACTATTGTAGCTATATCACTTGGTAGCTCAATGTTGTCGGAAACGTGAATAAAGGGTTTACTTGCACTGCAAAACTCGTGGTGCATTCATGTTATGAAACAGTAGGAAACAATAGCAAGTAAAACTGTTTATTCAAGTTGGTCAGGTGACACACAGATCGGGGAACAAACACTCAGGTGGAGGTAAGACACAGGGACGTTGATGGGCAACCCGGAGAGATGTGATGATGATCGGCGTGCTCAGTGACAGGAACCAGGAACAATAAACAATCCAACCGTGAAGACGTAAAGACGACGACGATCACGGAGACAGGAAATCCACACGAGGAGAAGACTGAAGCCACACAGGAACAGGACACAACACCGGGGAAGCCACAACGATCTGACAACATGAGACTGAAATTACTGACATTATATAGGAAGCGGTGATGAATCGCAGCTGGTGCTGACAATCAATGGAATTAGTAACCACGCCCACACATACACACACACACAAACATCAGAATGAGACAGTGGATTCATGAACCGTGACAATTCATAGTTGACTTGTTGTAAAATACCCCTCTCTCATCTATTTTTTTTTTTCGTTTAACTTTTTAAAAAATAGTAAGAATTATTCAATATAAATGATTTAGAATAATTAATGTTTTATAAGTCAAACTAACATTTAATGTACAAATTGCACAAGTATTAAATGTTACAACTTTATTCAATTTATTCACCTCTTCTTTCGTTTCATTTAATTGTTAATTTTAAACATTTCTTAAATGAGTTTGTTAGACTGCCTTCTTTGTAAACTGCCATAAACTGACTATCAGGATAATCCTAACCACATAAAAATTGTGAGCGAGAACTGTAGTCTGTACGTGCATATGGTACTAAATACATTTTAAATTCTGTCCAGAAAAAATATTTAATTTTTTTAAATATTTAATGTGGCGGCAGTGGCTCAGTGGTTCATGTGGGTTGTCTACAAACCGAAGGGTTGGTGGTTCAATCCTCGGTTCCACCTGACCAAGTGTCGAGGTGTCCATGAGCAAGACACCTAACCCCAACTGCTCCCGACGAGCTGGCTGGCGCCTTGGATGGCTGACACCGCCGTCGGTGTATGAATGCGTGTGTGAATGTGAGGCAATATGTAAAGCGCTTTGGTGGCCATTAGGTCTAATGCAGTCCATTTACCATTTAAGGTTACTTTAACGGTCTCTTAAAGTGTTATTTTAAAAGTAGGCCTTCAACGATAAAGTTTTAAAATGATCCAGTACAGATAATAGCCTTTTATTTTATCCTATGATGTAATATTAAACCATAGCCTTAAAATAACATTTGAGTTGGCTATCAGTGTTTATCAGAAATGTTTGCATGTTTATAAAAGTAACAATGGTCAATAAATTAGAAGTTAAGGTATTTTGCCTTTGTATGACCAAATTATTGTTTTGAAGATAATAAAAGTAACTTGCGAATAAAGATCAAAGGTCAAGTTTGAGCTAAAAAAAAATGTATATAAATCTATTCATTATGACAAATTTTCCAACAACAGAAGTGGAAGAGAAATACAATGCTGAATAAAGTCGTAGTTTTTGTTATTTTTGGACCAAAATACATTTCCGATGCTTAAATTCTAACTAACCCACTGATGTCACATGGACTACTTTGATGTCATATTTCCTTTCTGGACAAGGACAGTATACCGTACATGCATTTACAATGGAGGGACAGAAAGCTCTCGGACTGAATCTAAAATATCTTAAACTGTGTTCTAAAGATGAACGGAGGTCTTACGGGCTTGGTACGACATGAGGGGGAGTCATTAATTTTTGGGTGAACTAACCCTTTAAAGAGATAGTTGGATGGATGGAGAGAACATGTTTAACAATGCCTGGTAACAATGCTCTGTTTCGCTTATAATTAAAGAGATAGTTCACACAAAACTTTAAATCATCATCATTTACTCACCCCCAAGTTGTTCAAAACCTGCACGTGATTCTTTCTTCTGTTGAACACGAGATATTTTGAAGAATGTTGATAACCAGACAGGTGATGGCTGCTGGTGAGTAAATTATGATAATTTTCATTTTGGGTGAGCTATCCCTTTAATTGTAAGAAAAAATAGCAGAAGACAGAACCGTCCTATAAACTCCCCCCCCCCCCCAAAACCTCCAAAAAAGGCACTTTGGGTAAGAGACATTATAGATTTGATACACTGTAACTCCCAGGGAAAGGTCAACGCCCTTCATCTCATCTTCAACCATGCCCTCTCCATCCATCCTAATGGAAACACTGCCATTGGGTAAAGGGTTCCCATTCTCGCAGTCCTTTAGGACGATGGCTGGGGTCGTGTGTGAAGGATCCTGCGAAAACAGACACATACAGTATTTTCTGGTGATTTTTTTAAATCGATTAAAAAAAAAAAAAAAAGCAACATATCTAAAAAGAGCATACTCAGGGTCCTATGGTTTCAGCAATGCATCAACCCGATCACACTAAATGCGTTTTTATAGCACGCAGTGTGTTTATCGTGCAATTTATACGCTAAAGTGAGTTTTTACGTGCATTGGATACGTATGGGTTAGTTAGGGTAGGTTTATTAGTGGTGTGGGGTGCGTGTGTATACGCAAATGAACTGCGTATCAAATGCACGCGAAAACTGCGCATCATATGCACGTAAAACTCATTTTCGCCTAAATTGCACGACAATACACAATGCGTGTTGTGTTGATGTATTATAAAACAACTTAGCTGCTATTGATGTCTTGATGTCTTGTCTTTAGGAATATTAATATTAGTGTTACGTTCCAGCCCCCAAAAAGGGAGGGGAACCTGATAACCCTCTGCTTAGACACACAAACGCCAGTAAAAGAGGAATGGAGTCGTTGTGCGAAAAAAGGAGACAAATGCCAAAGGAGACAAAAATACCCCACCACTAACCTACGCTAATTATACACATCCCCTATCTGGCACACGATCAAGGCGCCCTAACCAAAATTACAGATGGTGGTCCGCCCAGGTCTAACTGGTGTTTATAGACAGAGAAGTACGCCTACGGGTGACGTATACCCCGGGGTAGCTCTAAATTTAATCCCCCAACTCCCTATAAACAAAGAACAAGAAAAAGAAGTTAACACAAACAATAATAATTCACAAACAACAAATACTCAGTCCTGCTGTTCAAGTTCCAAAAGTGGAACCCAAAGCTAGTGTTACTAGCTAACAAATCAGATCACAACATTATCAAAAACATTGTCAAATGCTCCAATCCTAATCTCAAATAGACAACAATAAAGTAATCTACAAGTCACAAAGTTCCCCAAAAAAGGGATACCAACCACACCAACAGCAGGAACAGAGTGCAAAGCCAGAGCAGAGAACGAACAGATCCAAAACTAGGCTTTTTAAAGACCCCAGCCAGCTGCAGCCACTGACGAGTAGGAGGAGTTCCAAGATCCAATCAGCCGTTGAACCACCAATAAGCTGCTGGAATGGTCACAGAAGCCATCTTTTACCTGTAAGAAGAAAAACACAAAAACAACAAGCAATACCAGAAAAGAAATCACTACGTACCCAGTTCTCTGGGGACGTAACAATTAGTTACAGCTGTAATTACATTCTGGTATTTTTTAAATATTAAGTACAATGAAATCAACAAATTTTGGTTGAAGCTGAGAGGGTTGTGGTCTGTTACTCTTTTATTTATATATTTTAATGCAGGTTTATATTGTTTTAACAATTTTTTGCCTGACCCTTGGGGGCGCGTATATTTCTGATAATAATTGTGGATATTACACTGTTTTAATTAAGAACTCTAACCACACATTGTACTAATTAAAAGTAATTTATTAAATTAAGTAAAAAAAAATTACACAAAAGGTCAATGAATCCGTATCAGAAGTGATTGTGCAATGTAGCAGCTGAAGAACAATCCTCCACCAAATTACCGGTAATCAGCTGGATACTTGGCGAATCTGAAGGGAGAAAAGAAGAAATGATTCAATGAAAAGTCCTTTAAAAATCAGTATTTTTCTTATTCCTTTAAACAATCTTAAAATTGATTTAAGTTTTAAATAATTATAAATCGTTCGCCATTATAACATTCACACAACATGAACTGAATGTCATCTTTGAGACTGTTAGTTATTACAATAATAAAAATTCTAAACATTCTCTTATCAGAAATGGGTATCATAGCAATTAAGGGGAAGCACACAAAAAGCCGATTAGTAAAACCAAAACCAAAACATCAAATCATTTTACCTGCAACCACATTTATGACACGTCTGAGTGTCTTCCCTAAATGGTTTCTTTTCAGTGAGAGCATACTTAAAGGACTGATGAAGGTGACAAGCCTTTCAGTGCCCTATAACGTTACTTCAGCAGAAAGACAAAAGGACAAAAAGTTACTCAAACTTTCTATCAGTAACGTTAAATTATAACTTTAAAGATGAAAATCATACTTAATACTTTAATCCCAGTGTAGGTTTACAGTGGGTAAAGTTGACTTACTGCTGAATGGGTCTTTCTGCTGGGTGTTCTCCCCCGATAAAAATATTATTTCAATGCTTGATCTAAAAAAAAAGTAAACAAATATATTTTCATCTTTATCAGTGTGTGAAGAGGTTATGTAAACATAATTCTAAGGGATAAATGACATTTTTGTTCACCTCTCATCAGTGGTGTAGTCTAGTTTTTTTTAGTAGGCCTAAGTACTGTGATACCAGCATATAGGCTATCACATTGTATAAAACTTTGATCTTTGACAGGTTGTCATAAGAAGACTTTAAAGTTTTCATACTTGAATCACTATGATACGGATGAATGACGACAGTTTTATAAAATGAAATTGTAAAATTCTTGTGAAGTGACTCTCATAAAAGCTCTGCAATGAAGTCCAAATGTGTGCATGTCCTCATAGACGCTGAAAACACCACGAGTGTCACGCGCGCGTCGTAGTAGGCTAGAGCAGTCATTCCCAAAGTCGGGGTCCCGACCCACACGTGGGTCGCGGGAGATTTTGTCTGGGTCGCCAAGTCGAGCACTATTTTTCAGTGTGTTGTAGGCTACTCTCTAGATATGGGCTATTCAATTGGCGGCCCGCGGGCCAAGTGCGGCCCGCCAATCATCTCCATACGGCCGAGGGCACCCCAACCTCCCTCTCCTCCTATTTTCTGGTGGTGCCGCGCGGCTAAATTTGGTTAGATATGCGCGTGGACGCAGTGGCGCGTGCAGCTGGATGACTATACGCACGCACTGTGTGTGTACCATGAGCACTCCGACTGACCTGAGAGAAAAGTTTACAGTCCGAATATTTCAGCAGTTTTTATGTGTGTCCCGTATTTCTGTCGACTGAACCAGCGATAATAATCATTCGTTGGTTTGATTATTTCCTTTCCATGAATTGGCCATTGGCCAAACGCGCGTGCATAACGGTCTGAAACGATTCGGATTTGTTCACCTGAAGCGGTTTCTCGGTAAGTAACAACAAATAGAGAACAAAATAGCGCTGGTTTCAGTCGTTTCACTAGTTTACTTTGAACTAGGCAGCACGGCCCAGTGGATAACGGAACGCAAAGCTTAAAGGAGTTGCGTTTACTCCCGGTCCCGGACACTATTAAACAACGTTGCGCGACATCCTTTAAGAAGCGTCGGACACGTACCCCTCTCTCTTACAAACCACACATCACTCAATGATTTTAACTAGTTTTAAATCGGATGAAACAGTCTTAACATTCCCAACACTACTGATGAGAAAAATAGAAGAAACATGAATAAAGTTAGAAGACTAAATGACCTAATCACCCCCCTTACAAACATTTACCATGTAATAGCCTGAATGTAATAATTTCAACACGAACTTTCATGAGATCGGGCTGAATAATTTACCATGGTTTGGGCATAAATGTGGAATATTTATATTGAATGCTATGTTATAGTCATTTATATTGCCTTAGATTTATTAGGGGGGTAGAGGAATATGTATTTAATCGTGTGTGTAGTTTTTTTTTTTTTTTTTTTTTTTTTGTGTGCCTGTTTAGGCATTTTTATGCAGTGGTAGTGAGCCATGCATGGTTACAAAGTCTCAGTGTCAGAATATTTTAATTTAAGCCTATAATAATTATTATAGTAAATTATGTACACTGTAACTATGAGAATATGAAAACAATGAGATGCCCTGTCAACTTTTCCTTTCTCATTTCACCTCTGCATATTGTCAAAAACAGGTTAAACAAAAAAAGTGCTTTGTCAAATATCTGTATCTCTTTTAAATAGTTAACTGGAAGCTTAAAAAATGACCTTAAAAAATGGTCATACATATTTTGTTAATGCATAAATTCTCTTCGTGATATATGAACTATATGGGCCTAATGTTTTTTGGGTCACAAGGATTTATCGACTTTAAAATGTGGGTCGCCAGAAAAAAAGTTTGGGAAACACTGGGCTAGAGCACACATTGAGCGCTCATTCAAACACGCAGAACATTCAGAGTTTATTTCAACAGCATTGTATTGAGCTTTAATATTCATAGACACTTAGTAGGCTACATATCGAAATTTGATTTATTGTATATAATTACTTTTGATTTATTAATTCAAAAATGGCCAAATCGCGTTACGTTCCGCTTTACACTAGGAGTTTGTTGCTTGATTTCGTGATTCAATCCGTGGCGCTGCGCAAACAGACGTCATGGCGGGCGGGGTGAATTTATGAATGAAAGTTATTTCACAAAGCTATGTTCTTACGAATCCTAGCGCTCCGTATAAAGTGGGGTATACGGAGATCTTTGACATCTCCTAGTGGGCATGATTCGCGGATTAACTGCTTTGTTGAACCATCATAGTCATAGTGAAAGTTTATCATTTCGACGTGTAATTGTCTTGCCAATTTACACATTCGAACAATTTTGGCAGCTTGATTTTAGGCCGTTATCTGATTTTGATGTAGAAGTTCACATTATAATAAAAACAATGTTTTGATAAGGACGTGTTTGTCCTTTATGGACGTGCGCTTTGTTTTTAAATCTGACACTGTATTAAAAATACGTTGTTGATAATCAACATACTCATGACGGTAGAACTAAAAAAAAAAAAAAACCTGTTTAGCATTTAGAATTATGAAAAATAATTAGGCTACTACTTTTCTTTTTTCATTATAAAAACCTCGTGGTAGGCTATCAAACCAGGGTTTAACCCTACTATTATATTTCTTTCCTGTTTACACTAATTGCATTTTGGGGTCTATATGACCCCAAAGATGCACAGAGCTTTTGTACAAAAAATATACATTTTAATAATACAAATTATATATCATTTTTTTCAGTTACTTCTCATCTATATTTTTATGCTGTGTTTTGGGGGATATGAAGTACTTTTGTACCTATTTACTGCAGAATTCCTCAACTACAGCATTAGCATAAATATGAAATATTACATTTTTATGAAAAAAAAAACACATTAATGATGATCAAATTTAAATATGAGTTGTTTCTGGATATTGATCTAGGTGTCTGATGCATAATTCTGCCATCTGCTGGTAAGATGTTTTTTTGTAGATAATATAGTTTTAGCCAGAAAGTGTAATTACCATATACTTCCAGCAGAGGCCCCATTGAGATCCATTCATTTTTCTAAATGTGACTTACTGCTCTTATAACAGCTTTTGTTATGAATATATATATTTAAACATTTAAAATACATTAAATCAGTATTTTGTCAAAGTTTACAATTATTTTTGTTGTTGTTCGGGGTATTTTTAAGTATCTTGTTATTGCAATAATGTTTTATAAATTTGCAGTAATCCCAAATAAATTTGCAATAATGCCACATTAGTTGCCACTAAAAGAAAATACTTAATTGCAATTACATATTATTTCAATAATCAAAATGCATCAAATGATTAACTTTAGAATAAGAAATTAATTTTTAAAAGGTAAATAAAAACAAAAAAACAAACAGCTATAGGCGGATAGGAATAGTAAAGAGTAAACACACCTGTGTGTCTGTGTGTGTTTGTGTGCGCACGCATGCATGTGTGTGTGTAATCATGATCATTCCACATTGTTTTTTTGCTCCAATGCCAGGCCTTCATTTTTATGTGAACATTTTTAGATTTGTGCTGGAATTACTATTATTATTTTTTGGGCCAATTTCAATAAAAATGGTCTCTTTTGCAGTCACACCTGTATGTTTGTGTGTGTGTCTGTGTGTGTGTATGTGTGTGTGATATGTGTGTAGTCATGATCTTTTCATTTCATTTTCATTGCATTTGTGCTCTCATACCATACCTTCATTTGAGTGTGATTTTTTTTAGATTTATGCAGAAATTATTGATTTTATTTCCCAATTTCTATAAAAATGCTCCCTATTGCAGTCAAACCTCTATCTCTGTGTGTATTTGTGTCTGTGTGTGTGCACATGAGTGTGTGATAATGTTCATTCCACATTGTATTAGTGAACTACCACCAGACCTTCATTTATGTGTGAGAATTTTCAGATTTATGCTGGAATTATTGATTTTATTTGCCAGTTTCTATAAAACTGCTTTCTATTGTAGTCACACCAGTGTGTGTGTTTATGTGTGTGTACACGTGTGTGTGCATGTTATCATGTTCGTTCCACATTGAATTTGTGCTCTAGTACCAGTACTTCATTGCGGTATAGAAATTTTCTGATCTATTCTGGATTAAGTGATTTTTTTTTTACAAATGAAAAACAAAAAAACACATTTTTTTCGATTTTCCCATTTATTTCAATTGGGGTCATATTGACCCCAAAATGCAATGAGTGTGACTTTTTTTTTTACATACCTTTAGAATAACCGAATCAAGCCCAGTTTTTTTGTGTGTGTATAGATAGATAATGTAGAAAAAGTCACAAAATTTTATGCATCTGAGATCAAGGGAACCATGTTTATTTACTTCGGAAAAGTCGATTGGGGTCATATTGACCCCAAGTATAAAATGAGGGTAGAGTTTCTGAAAAATGAATGAATGTTTAGGCTAGCTAATTATGATAAGAACTAATGCTGGTAAAAAAAAAAACAGTAAAAGTGGAAAACAAGTTTCTGTTCATGGACATTTGAGTCCACAATGATATCAAAATTTTGATATCATAACATCATGGGGTTCACGGGAATATCCTTTACTCTCACTCTCAAAATAGTAAGCATGAGTTCTGTGAACAACCACATTAGCTTTCTCAAAAAACAATACAAAATAAAAATATATAAAAATGTGAACAATCATGTTTATAAGTTGAGAAAACGGGTTTCTGGAGCTTCGATAAGTTTCAGTATATCATTATCAATTATACTTAAATTACAAAAAGGTCACTTTCACAAAGATTATTTTTCACCAGTTTTTAAACTGCAATTACAGTATAAAAAGAAAAAAAACGTGTAAAAATATATTTAATAGCTTAATATGTGCACATTAATATACACTTTATAGTTCTTTGGTCTACTTTATGCATGTATTTACATTATTTAAAACTATTACAATGTTGTAGGCCTACATTATTATTTGTGTTTGTATTTTCGGCACAACTTTCATTCTGAAGAAAATTAAAAATGTACGTCTTCACCTTCAAGTTTAATATATTAGAAAATAATAATTGCCATATTCTGCACTAAAAAGTATGAAATGAACTGGATTTATTAGTCTAAAATAGGCCTATTATTTAATATCACTGAAACAACCTAAATGCATTAATATAGGCAATAACTATCAGTTAGAAATATTAAAGTGTTGCGGATAAATCGATAGGTTTATCTATGGTCTGCTATTTAATCTACACACGTTGGTATTAATGCATATGAGTTAGTTTTAAAGCATAAATGATCTTCGATATTAACAGCTTGAGTGTTGACAGTGAAGCGTTTCTGACGCGCATTATTAAACAGCGCACGCACGCCGGAGATGACGACGCTCGAGCCGTTTACATCGAAGTTGAATTAGGCCTATGAATCTGAGTGGAGGTTTACTCATAAATAAAACTCGTTATGAGCATGCTGCATATCACAGTCGATACGAGAGATTTCAGGCATGTTTTGATATGACAACTAGGCCTATAGAAACTGGGTTTAGTAATGAACAATATAGGGTTAAGGTTGGTTTTCATGATTCCCGAGAGTAAATATCTGCGACCTCTTGTATAAATCTCTGTAGCATATTGTAAAAGTGTGAGCAACATCTAATTTTATAATCTGGTTATCTGTTTTTCTGCATGAATGTTTTAATGAAAAATAAAATCAATCAATCAATATTTCTGTTTGCACTGTCTAGTTTTTGTTAAACAACAACAACAACAACAACAAAAATCGCAATAAAATTGCATTTTAAAATAGGCCTATATAAGAATAACTGAAACCACACGCAAAAGGCACTTTATACGGCTTTAATCGTGTTCATATTTATCCTACATAGCCCAGATAGCATGGTGACATTAATTCAATGTTGAGTTTTGATCATTTTGGTTGAGATTGACATTTCAATGTTTAAAGTGTGTTGGATCAGCATTGAAATGTTGATGAAAGCCAACAGCACACATGGCGAAGACAGTGACATTGAACTAACGGTGATTTGTAGTTGATGAGCACAAGATCATTCAGGCATGTATCTCTGCATGACACTAGTGGGCGTTTCTCAATCAGTGGGGCGTTTAAACCACAATGGGCATTTTCAACCGCTTTACCCGATTTGCTCTAATCTACTGGGGGCTTGGTTTAGGGGTGGGCCTTCATGATTTTAGCATGTCTGTTGAAAAATGGTTGAAAAACATTTATTGTAGTTTGAAATTGGCCACTGATTGGTAAACGACCATTTTTGTTTTGCATGTGCACTTCTCAGTCTAAAGTCATTCGAGAGAAAACAGGTGCATCCAATTCAGACCACTTGTTTGTTGAATCACCTGCTTACATGATTTCTCGACAGTTTCAAACAATGGAGCACCTTATTTCTCTGTTTTGTGTGCTGTGTTGATACCGTAATTAGATACATTAAAAGGTTATTTTGTTTGAATAAAGATTACATTCATAGTCAATGCAAAGACGCGAAGACGCATTATTCGCGCCGGGCGTCGTGAATTGGTTGACTCGTTTGCCGCGAACGTCTTCCTCAGTAGAAAAATTTGAACTTGAGCGGGCTGCGGAAGATTCAAGCGTCTAACTAGATGCGACGTGTTTGACGCGTTCGGTGTGACCAATTCGGACTCTCCCCCACCGATAGATTAGGCCTACTTTATTAGCGAGTTGTTTTTGAATAAAACAAATGTACTTTGCATATTTACAAATTCCCATGTTCTCTATCTCTAATGTCTATACATGGATCGGGGGAAAGGGGGCCTTGGGCGCGGGTTAGCCTACTTTTGGTAACGTTAACATACAAATATTAAATTCGAAAACACATTGCCTACAGCTCCGTGTGCACGATTTATCATTAAATAATGGCAATCTTGATTAGCACAATATTATTCCTAAATGACAGCGACAAATCAGTAAATTAAACCTTCATTAATTCAACCTTCATTACCTTAATTATTATCAAAATAAGTAAATACCCTTTAAACAAAAGTTTAGCTTCAAATAAAGATTGTTTCCAGTAGTTACTGTTAAAATGTTTTTGAAGAGTTTCGTTCAAAACCTCTGGACAAAAGTCATTATAACTTCTTGTTTTGTTTAAATTAATATATACTGTATATTATTTAATAGACTATTTTTTTATATTTATAGGCATTTAATAATGGACTAATTTATTACATTTAATTGTTTTTTGTTTTTTGAAAATATATATATATGCACACACACACACACACACACTAAGATTGTTTAATATTTTTAAAAGAAGTCTCTTCTGCCCACCAAGCCTTCTTTGATCCAAGAAAAACTGTAATATTGTGACTATATTATTATTATTATTATTTTAACAACTATTTTCTATTTGAATAGCCTATATTTTAAGATGCAATTTAAACATTTTTGGTAAAAAAATAAAGTGAAATGCTTTATTGTGTGTGATTTGCATGTTTAATTTATTTTAAGACATGCAAGCTGAAAATTGGTTCAACTGATTTAATTGTCTTATTTTTATATATAAACGAGCTTAAATGTTAAGTTAACAGAACTAAGATTTGTTTTGATCTCACATGGCCTGCACTGTGTTGGATTTACTTTTTGCACCATTTTTGCGTCATACTTTAAGTAATCCCAACTTGCAAAAATTTTTAAATAAACTTAAATATTTGAGTTCACGTGACATTCTTTACTTAAAAATATATGTAACGTGATGCATACATTTTAAGTAAAGAATGTTGCGTGAACTCAAATAATTAAGTACATATAACAAAGATATTCTTGTTAATTTTAAGTAAAATTATTCCAAGTTGGGATTACTTAAAAAGTATGACGCAAAAATGGTGCATATATATTTTAAGTACTTTGTAAATCCAACACATCATTTTTTAGAGTGCGTTTTTATTTTGTTTTCCCTTTTATTCAAAATATTCACAAACCTGCAAATAATGAGTCGTATGATTTATTTTGATTGTCAAATATCTGGAAGTGAATGTGTTCTGTCCTTTAAACACCTTTAGCTAATTATCATTGATATAATGCGCCACGAGTTCAGAGGATATGTCGGATTTACATCGCGTTTTTTTTTTATAGTAGCCTACTTTATTTGAATGTCTGAGACCTAAAATAATGATGTGGTTGAAAACACTGAATTGTTATGATGTATAAAAATGTCCCGCTTTGGAGGAGTTGAAGGAGGGAAGAATTTAATTTAATTTAATTTAATTTAATTTAATTTAATTTAATTTAATTTAATTTAATTTAATTTAATTTAATTTAATTTAGAATTTAATTTATGTAAACCAATATATAATTTTCCAATACCCTAACCCTAAATTGTAACACAGTGTTCCTTTGCAAGGTGTGTTTGACTAGGGAGACAAAGAAAATGTGCAGTGTTGGGGGTCCAGGAGAGCAGGGTTGAAGAACACTGCAATAGGAATAAAGTAGGCTAGGATCCGCACCGTAAGGCAACCCCATATATGGAGATGCTATGGGCGTGTTTTATGCAAATAATAACCTCGTGCACGCAGTCGCTCAAATTTAGGAACGTTCTAGGAACGTTCTGGGAATGTTAGTTTTTGGTTCCCAGAACGTTCCTAGAACTTTCCCTTAAGGTTAGGGGAACGTTCCCAGAACATTACATTACAGAACATACGTTATAAAATGGAACCTAAAAATAACCTACATGGAACGTTCCTATAGTGCTCTTGTTTGGTTCCCAAAAAAATAACCTCATGGGACCATTCGGGAACGTTCTATGTTTGCTGGGACACAGCGTCTCTGGTGGAGGCCTACTGGAATCAGTACTAGTGCACTAATGCGCGCGCACACACACACACACACACACACACACACACACACACACACACACACACACACACACACACACACACACACACACACACACACATACAGACGGAAGAGAAGTGTACAAAACAAAGTCTGAGTTGTAGTAGGTTTCCTAATTCTGATAGAATCAGTCCCTGAACCATTGTACCAGTGAAACATTTGGGTTTGTTCCAAAAGCAAAGAAGAGAGAGTACATCAGAGCAAATGTGCCACAGCACATTTTGAACGAAGCTGACCCCAGTCTGGATAAGGACCAAGAAAGATGAAGATAAGTAAATAATAGTAGTGTGATACGGTAAATACATTTGTTTACATAACAGCAAGGTGCAGGAAATTGCTTTTGTGTTATGCCCACAGAATTTGTGGGGCTATTGTACGCATTTAAGTTTATGAAATGAAGCTAAAAGTAAGACATTCTTTGATAAACTCTAAAATACATTAACACTGACAATGATAGTGAACAAATTTTGCTATCAATTAGTCAGACATATGCACTTCCACAATCTTCTTGTTTGACTAGAAGACGGGCTGCTCAAACCTAACTGAGATATCATTCACATTTATTCTAAGTCTAGTAAAAGTATTAAAATATATATTCTAAAAAGGTAAAGAACAAACAAAACGATCTTTTGTCATTGGTTTAAAATTACCATAGTAAAAACAACTAGCATGTCTTATTGAGTTCCCGGTTTTTGGAATTTTAAAACCAGTTGGAACCAGTTCTCGATACCCTACCCTAGACACCAAGACAGACATTAAAAAAAAAGTGTACAAGGCCACAATTTTTTATAGTAGCCTAAAAAAAAATGAATCAGAAAATTTTAAGACAAGAACGAAACATTAAAGTTTGATTCTATGAGAAGGGCTGTCCACACCACAAATATAATGATAACAATACAGAGGAACGACATAATTTGGAATCACTTTCAGATTTTTTTTCCCAGCTGATAAAAACATTGACAACCAATCAGAATCCAACCGACTTTAACAAGATTGAGCATTTAAAGACGACATAACTGCAGCATGCACTTAGAATAAAGAGAATGCTGCCATGTGTTAATGTGGACACTAATGTAATTATTATTATAGGTGTTAAGTATTTTAATTAAAAGATAGTGAGACAAAAACAAAAAAAAACTAGTGCACACATTTGATTAAATTGCAGCCCATGTTTACCACATCAAAATGGCATAAAATGTTTTCAATTTAAATATGAAATAATAAAAACAGATCTCTTTTCAGCAACATATGGGGGTAATCATGCAAGGTCAGCAATAGCACTCTGTGTGAAATAGTGTATTTTACTCTGAAGTTTATTTTGAAGCAACTCTAGTGCAATTTTTTCGTAGTCAAGTTCTATTTCTCTAAGAATAGAGAATAGAGAATCATCTATAGAATTCCCTAAGACGGCTGCGTCTCATATGTCCTTGATATTTGTGCACTCTGTGACTAAACAAATCATAACATGTAAATAGGAAAATGTTTGCATTATTTTGTCACTTATTTGGGATTGGTATGCTACTGCAACCATTTACATCCAGTCTTTGTGCTAAGCTAGCAGTGGGTGCTTCAGAAAGAGTTACAACATGCACTCAGATGAAAAAGGTATGTATGGACTTATCTAACTTTTAACTTATTTTTGATTGTGTAGTCTATATTCTGTTATCGATATTTCATATTATATTGCTATTATTATAGACCATTTTGCAAGATGTAAACAACACTGTTCCAGAAGCACTTCCTGTTTCAGTTTTTTAACACTACCTAAAAGCTGGGATAAAATACAACCAACAGAACATATACAACTGAATCAAAAAGTTAAACAAACATCTTTAAGATGTTTTCTTTACATGTGAAATAAAGAAAACCATTATAAAGTGAAACAGGAAGTGTTTCTGGACCAGTGTTGTTTACATCTTGCAAAATGCATAAACTATTTTTAATATATTATTATTATTATTATTATATTATTGTAGCCTACTTATGCAATTATATAATTATACTATGGATTATTTTATTTGCTGTAGGCTACTGTTCTCCTGCCTATGAACTGAGACTGACTTAGATTACAACTGACATAAAAATGCTACTGTAGAAATAAAATAAATATTACTGATGTTACATTGGCCTGCCCTGCTAATTTTACACAAGGTGCAGAGTGTGTTATCAACTGGGCAGTCACTACTTCCAGCTTAGCTTGTAACTTAGTATTTTGGTGGTAGGTTCACTATTTCCTGTCTCTGTATGTGTTGTGTGCGTTTTGGGACTCGGGGGCGGGTTGATAAATGTCAAGGGCTGGGAGGAAATGGATGCAGAAGAACGTGGTAGTACAACGCGTTCGGTAGTACTGTGTGTGTGTGTGTGTGTGTGTGTGTGTGTGTGTGGTGTGTGTGTGTGGTGTGTGTGTGTGGTGTGTGTTTTTGTGTGTGTGATAGAGAGATACAAATGTAAAAAGCTTCAAGCAGACTAATATAATATAATCATACATTGTTTCTTCATCTTATTACATGATCTGACTTTACTGCCACTATCTCTTTCTGCTTCTCTATCATATTTATAGTGTGTGACCAGACGTCCCCGCGTTCAGGGAACAGTCGCCGTTTTTGGTTGTCTGTGTCCCTGGCTAACACAGTCTCATCCCAAATCGTCATATAACTGACGTTTTGGGACGTATTTTGACCATACGTCAATATCCGCCTTTTTAGGGCCCCCTTAAACGTCGGTAGATGGCGATCCCGGGCCGTCATACAACTGACGCTTTACCTTTAACGTCAGTTAGGTGACGGGACCGGGTTGCCCTGGCTAACAGAAGAAAAAAAACTCTGTCCCCATTTTGTTTTTGAAGACACGTTAGGGGTTTCAATCATTATAGTCAAAATGTTCCATTTTTTACCCCCTTTTTGAGGATTATTTTCCCAGTTTTGATCTCGGACATCTGGTCACTTTATGAGCCATTCCACCAAATACGTAACATTTCTGTTCCTGACTATTGCAATGTGTAATTTATTGTGGTGCATGTGTTTTTTAGGCAACACAATCAAGGACAGAGAAGAATCAGAAAAACGCGAAAAAAAGCTTCATAAATCAAAGAGCAAGACTTCTGAGGAGTCTTTTGTTTCATGAAGCTCTGGAGGACATTCGAAACAAGAAAAAAAAATACACGGGGCTTGGGGAAATACACGGTGGCTTTATGTGTGGGATGAGACTAGCAATCAGTTTCAGGTGCAAGTGATCATGCTGCATAAAGACCGCATAAAAGGGTTCACAGCAACAGGTGGTGTTTTTTTGCAGTTCTGTCGTGTGGTTATTGTGCTCAATGTCAATGTGCAGTCTCTGTACCCTTTCATAAAGGTATGTTTTAAGTGATGTGGTTTGTTTGTGAAGAGTGACTTGACGTATCGCTACTGACTGTGAGCATTGAAGAGATTGCGAGAGTAGAGTAAATAACCCGCAATGTTACAACGCATTCTCACCCCAAGGCGTCACCTTTGACCATGAAAGCGTCAGTTAGAGGACGCGGTTAGGTTTAGGTGTGGGGTGGGGGTAGGGTACACGCGATCCTAGGGCGTCATTTTTATCTGACGCTAAAGGGCGCCTCAGATGAAGCATGTCCAAATGCTTCCAAAGGCGTCAGTTAAGTGACGCCTTGGGGGTGCATGGGCTGCTTCTCAACGTCTTCACATGTGTTTCACAAATTGGCTTAATTTTTGTCTGGATACCCTTGTGAAAAAAAAATGCACTTTAGTGTACTTTTATAAAGTGTACTTATTACAAAAATAATACACTTTAAATGAATACACTTGAGTGCGATTTAAAAACAATTTTTTCGGGGCACTGAATGCACATTAAGTGTAATTTATTTCAAATATATCACATATTAAGTTGAAATAAAGTGTAATAAGTTGCAATCAAGTGTGATTTTTTGGAACAACTTAATTGGTACTTTAATACAACTTTATATATACTTTCATAATTGCTTCTAGTGTATTTAAATTATAGTTAAAGTGCACTAAACAATATGATGACACGCAATTAATGTGATTAAAAATATACTTTGAAGTCAGTCAACAATACACTTAAGTGTGAATTAAATACAATTTTTTCGGGGCACTGAATGCACATTAAGTGTAATTTATTTCAAATATATCACATATTAAGTTGAAATAAAGTGTAATAACTTGCCATTAAGAGTGATATTTTGGAACAACTTAATTGGTACTTTAATACAACTTCACATACACTCTCACAATTGCTTCCAGTGTATTTAAAATACAGTTAAAGTGCACTACACAATATAATGAAGCAATTAATGTGAACTAAAATATACTTTATTGTCAGTCAACAATACACTTAAGTGTGAATTAAGTGTAATGTTTTTGACAAACTTAATGCATAATTGATTTCAAATGTATCACAGATTAAGCTCAAATTAAATGCTATTAGTTGATATTAAGAGTGATTTTTGAAATATGGTAAAAGTGTACTTCCAAATACTGACAAGCAAATAATGTCAACAAAAATATACTTTAATTATATATTAGTGTACTTGTTTATTACATTAAATACATTTTTTTTAATTAAAAAAAATATATAGTTGAATTTATTTTAAATTTGGACAAAAAAAGTCTTAATAACCTATATAGTTACAATCAACACAACTTCAATTTAAAACCCTCTATATTTACTGACAAAATCTCTAAAATAAATACATAAAAACCTTTCTGAAAAAACCTAAGAAACAAACGGTTACAACACTTAAAATGAAAATTCTGTCACGCACCTTCAAGTTGTTTCAAACCTGTATGAATTTTTCTTTTGCTGAACACAACGAAGATATTTTGAAAAATGTCAGTAACCAAATAGTTAACTGGTCCCATTGACTTCCATGGTATTTTGTTTCCTACTATGGAAGTGAATGGGACCAGTTAACTGTTACTGACGGTTACTGACATTTTTCAAAATATCTCCGTTGTGTTCAGCAGAAGAAAGAAAGGTAACACTTATTCATTATAAGCATGAGTTAACAGTTAATCATTTATAAAGCATTAATAGACATTAATAATAAGTTTCTAAATACAGCAATAAATGTTTTTTCTTGATTTATAAGCATATCTATAATGTGTTTAATAATTGTATTTTCAAACTTTGTTAATGATCAATTAATAATTTCTTAATGAAGAATAGCATTATTTACAAACCAGTTATTTAAGAGTTGTCAGTGATTCATAAGATCACTTCAGTGTAAGTTGAGGGTGAGTAATATACGTGACGATCTGTGCTGAGTTAGATAATGTTTGTTATGTTTAGCGATCTGTCTAACGGTAATTTGATCCTTCTTAACGAACAGATTATCCCGCTAGCATTGCGGCTCGGTTTGTTCATATTTACTAGTTAATACTTTTGAAGTAATTTTCTCTGTGGATAATATTTTTCACTTATTGTCATTTAGTACTGCCAGTGATAATGAAGACCGTCCAACGGTGTTTGTCAATTTAATTGCATTATGCAGTTTATTATAGATTCATATTAATAGGCCTATATTTCTTGATTTATATATATTTCATGTATCCGTGCACTCTACAGAGATGTTTATTTTTGAGTTTGTAATATCTTAAGTTGTTGAATAATTCAGTGAGTGAATATTTATTTATGTTATGTTATTTATTTCAGAAACTACCATGTACCAATATGGTCTCTTGTGCATTAAACACTTAAACTCTCTCTGATGACTCCGACTCCTTGACCAGAGTTCTGCAGCGGTCAATAGTCCACCAGTTTTCAGTGGGGCAATCCCCAATAGTATGTAAAGCCGTGAGTTTGATATTTATAATTTTCCTAACCACGTTCGAATAATGTTCATAAATGTGAATCTCCTAAAATTCCTGAGTCATGCTCAGATCCTGGCCATTTTGCTTTCACACTGATTTGTGATATGACATGGTCACTCACCATCTAAGAAATGTTACTCCGTCAACTGCCTTTTAAAATATTGATATAATATTACTAATCTGGAATATTAAAAAATGGAATAGTAACTTGGCTGCACATTTACACTGTAAGCCCCCTTTCTGCTCACAAAATCCCTTCATTGCGGCCTTGATGGGAACGTGTGTGTGTGTGTGTGTGTGTAGTCTACAGTGTATGGCACCAATCACGTTAAGTTAAGCCTGAGGGACTGTATAGTCATAATCGGCTTGGTCATCGATTGCATTATCTTCATAAAAAATTATAATAGGCCTATAGGGCCTACCGTAAGTTGGCAAAAAAAAAAAAAAAAAAAAAAAAAACTAAGAGCGCTAGGTAAACTTTGCGAATGGCACGACAGAAAGCTTATCAAGTTCTTCGCATCTCCAATAGTGTAAAGGAAGCCACCCGCAAATAATTTTAGGGCAACGCAAACATTTTGTTGTTGTTGTTGAAGCCCGACATCAAATCGAACATTAATGTGCATTTCCATCAAAATAATAGCTAATGTATTTAAACGACACCCTCACGACGATCGTTTCACGAGAAAAATAAATAAATAAATCTCAGAAATTAGGCTATACACTATCGCGCTGTGCTAAAGGACTTCCCGTATCAGTCGTGATCTAATGTTTACATGAAATAAGCCTGTTTGCGAGCAGGTTCAAGCTGACGGACCTGTTGCTATGACAGCAAGTACTGCAGGATGAGCTTCGAAGAACCAAACGATCCAAGATCATGGCAAATTGCCAACAATCAAATCCAGCTAATTGGGTTAGCGCGACGTATACGAAGAATGAGCCCCAGGTGTCTTATTTTGGCTTAGAATGCTCTAAATGACAGTTTTCCCATTCATTTGAGTGCCCATTCTTGACCCAAATACAAGATTAAAAGGAGGGGTTTATTTTCACCCACTTAATATTGTAGAATTGAGTCAAAAAAATTGTGTGTGTTCAAGAGGAAACCTTAGGAAAAGTAGCCAAGTCTTGTACCGCTCAGATTAAGGGAAGTATTTTTCTTTTAATAAATCAAACTATTTTGCCCATATTTGTCCAGAATACGGGTTTAGGGTTATGTGGGCCTACAAATACATTATAGTCTGAAAGAAATTATGTTATCTTAAAACAAAAACAAAAAAAACACAACATTTCTTTCTCTATAATTGTTGATATAGTAAAATAACTAATATACACACACACTAAGTTTCGTTATACTCAATGTGGGAGTAGCCTAAAAAGGTTAACAACTAAAACTATAGCGCATGTGGCCGCTCTACCCATAGCCTCCGATTCAATTTGTTTCACAATTTAACACAGTCTCATTCCAATTTTATTATATTACTCATATCCAAACATATGCTTGTTACACACAGATCATATTAACTGAAATCGCCTGACATGTGTCGAGTCAGCTTTAATTAGTCACCTTCATTTAAAGCGCTTTAATAATATAGAATGTTTCAAAGTTTACAGTGATTATAATAGGAAATTGTAGTAACAGAGATTATGCTTTACAGCAGCTCTAGAATAAAGTTATTGTCGAGCTAAAGTTGATTCTGATTGATTCACTTCCTTCGCGACGATCATTAGTTATTATTTATTAGCCTACTTATTCACTGACATTAACATTAGCTGCCAGGAAATAAAATAATAATAATGAATAAATAAAAAATAGAAAAAAAATACATATTCAAGTGCTTTCAAAATAATGTCATGTTTTCAGTGCGTTTTTTTTTTGTTTGTCCAAAATATTTACATGTAATTTAAAGTCATTTTTTAAATGTGAAAAACATTGGTTTGCATTATTTTTATGTAAATAATATTTTCCCAATAAAATACATAACTGTGTGTTCTTTACATTCGGGTCCTTCTGAGTTAAAGATGCTTAAGCGCATCAAATCAACAAATTTCTATCAGTTTTCTACAAATAACGGTTTCTAAATCTTTTCCGAAATAATCTTGAGTAGGCTATAGTGACTCAGGTCTTGATATTGAAAAACAAATGAAAAATAACTTATTTCTGGTGCACAAAATATGAAATCTTATAAAACTTGTCAAAACAGGCTTAACAGTAATTTTTAAGACACTTGATTTTATGTTAGGCCTAAAACGTGTTAGTCAATTTCCATGCTTTGACCCAAGATATTTTACCAAAAAGGCAGAAAAAAGGAGCATTTTTTTTAAATCCTTATTCCTTAATGCTAATTTTTGTTTTAAAACATGAACATCAGTGAAAATGCTCCCACAAAGATCATCCATGCTGTTTTCCACTGCCCAGATAATTGTGCAAATATAGTCACCTTAAATCACTATGTCAGTGATTTACATTTCTATGTTTCTATTAAATCACTATGTCATTGATTTGATTTACATGTCACGTTTTACAGCCCATTCTCACCCCCAAGGCGTCACTTGGGAAGCATTTGGACATGCTTCTGTCATGAAGAGTCAGAAGCGTGCAGATCCATGTGCAGTTATATTTATTAAGAATAGTCAGACAGGCAGAAGTCAACGATCGGCATACAATATAGAGCAGGAAATCCAGAGCATAAACAATACCAGGCAGAGGTCAGGACAGGCGGCAACAATCAGAATCCAGGGATAACAGGCAAGGGTCGGGGCAGGCAGCAAACAGAGAATCAAAGTCCAGGAACAGTCGAGGGTCGATAACCAGAGAATCCAGATAATCACAGGGAAAACGCTCAGAAATGTCGCCGGGGCAAAACAAGACTTCGCCCTGATTGAGAGTCAGAGAGCAGCTTATATGGAGGGGTAAATGAGGAACACCTGTGTTGGTGATTAGACCTAGGTACGGGGCATTATGGGAAATGGAGTTCGTGTGAAACCTAGTCTTATCTGGAGTGCCCTCTGGTGGATAAATAGGGCACTCCAGCTGGTAACCGTTACATAGCCCCCCCTTTAAGGAGCGGATTCCAGACGCTCCTTACAATGTCCAGGAGAGATGTGGAGGACCAGGCCCGTGGAGCGGAAGAGGACCTGGAGACTGTGGCGAAGCTGGCTGTGGAGGCGACCAGGTCGGAGCAGTCGAAGACCAGAGCGGCGCTGTCGGACCCGCGGGCTTCCAAGGCGAAGCAAAATGTGGGCATGGCCAGGGCAGAGCAGGCTGTGGACGTGACCAGGGCGGAGTTGTGGGACCCTCGGGCGTCCACGGCGGTGAAGCTCCCTCAGGCGGCCACGGCGGTGAAGACCCCTCAGGCGGCCACGGCGGTGAAGACCCCTCAGGCGGCCACGGCGGTGAAGACCCCTCGGCTGCCCACGGCGGTGAGAACCCCTCGGGCGGCCACGGCGGTGAAGACATTTCAGGAGACCACGGCGGTGAAGCTCCCTCAGGCGGCCACGGCGGTGAAGACCCCTCAGGCGGCCACGGCGGTGAAGACCCCTCAGGCGGCCACGGCGGTGAAGACCCCTCAGGCGGCCACGGCGGTGAAGACCCCTCAGGCGGCCACGGCGGTGAAGACCCCTCAGGCGGCCACGGCGGTGAAGACCCCTCAGGCGGCCACGGCGGTGAAGACCCCTCAGGCGGCCACGGCGGTGAAGACCCCTCAGGTGGCCACGGCGGTGAAGACCCCTCAAGCGACCACGGCGGTGAAGACCCCTCGGGCGGCCACGGCGGAGCAGGACGAAATGAAGGCCATGTCTGTATCGCCTCCATGGCCCTCACAAGGTACCTACTGCCCCCCCCAAAAAAATACTTGGAGAAGTCCACAGGGAATTGAAGGGCACAGCTTGAACAGAGCTTGAAAGGCACAGGCAGAGCGAGGCGCAGAGGCGGGGCTGGTAGGGCGAGGCGCAGAGGCGGGGCCGGCAGGGCGAGGAGTCCTGGTAAGCTCACCGAAGCCTGGCGAACTGAACGAGCCCTCCTTCTCCTCCTGCAGCGGCGTTTCACTTGAACTGAACATTCAATCACATGAACTGAAGACTCATGATGACTCACTTGAACTGGAGCTTCATCACTCGCGAGGCTTGAGTGAAGTGCAGGCTCGGCAGGGCTGACGGTCTCGGACTGGACGGTCTCTGGCTGGACGGTCTCTGGCTGGACGGTCTCTGGCTGGACGGTCTCTGGCTGGACGGTCACTGGCTGGACGGTCCCTGGCTGGACGGTCTCTGGCTGGACGGTCTCTGGCTGGACGATCTCTGGCTGGACGATCTCTGGGAACGCCCCCTCGGCCTTCTCCTCAAAGCCCACAGTAAAAGATGATCCGCTCAACAGAAGAGCCAGGTCAATGTATTTGTTACGAACTGCTCTGAGGCTTGTAGATGAAGATCCAAATGCAGCTTTATTAAAGATTAGTCGTACAGGCAGGGTCAAGAATTAGCAGACAGGACAATGGAGGAAACACAGTGGGAATCCGGGAAACAGGCAGAGGTCAGGGCAGGCAGCAATAATCAAAATCCAAAAAACAATCCAAAGTCAAAAACCAGAAACCAAACACGGAAAAACGCTCAGAAATGCAGTGTAACACTTAAACAAGACTTCGCAAACACTGAATGTGAACACAAGGCATATATAGACACACTAACAGGATGAGACACAGGTGAATGCAATCAGTGAATGAGGTACAGGTGAATGTGATCAGTGATGAGTCCGGGCAGTGAGTTCTGGGAAATGTAGTTGTGAGGGAAACATGAACATCTGGTGTGGAGTGCCCTCTGGTGACTCTCAAGGGCACTCCACCTGGTGACCGTTACATAGCCCCCCCCCCAAAGAGCGGCTTCCAGACGCTCCAAAAACAGTTCAGGAGGGAGGTGGAGCGGAGGCGGATCCGGGGGAGGGATGGAGGGCCAGGCCTGTGGAGCAGAATAGGGCCTGGAGAGGGTCCAGGGCAGAGCAGGCTGTGCGGGCGGCCAGGGCGGAGCAGGCTTTGAGGGTGGCCAAAGCGGTGGAGACCCCTCGGGCGGCCACGGCGGCGAAGACCCCTCGGGCGGCCACGGCGGCGAAGACCCCTCGGGCGGCCACGGCGGCGAAGACCCCTCGGGCGGCCATCTTGTCCGGAGACACTGGCTCGGAGGCGGCCATCTTGTCCGGAGACACTGGCTCGGAGGCGGCCATCTTGTCCGGAGACACTGGCTCGGAGGCGGCCATCTTGTCCGGAGACACTGGCTCGAAGGCGGTGACGTGAACAGAATCTGGATCAGCAGAAGTGATTTGAACAGTCTCTGAATCAGCCATCTTGTCTTTAGACACTGGCTTGGAGGCGGCCATCTTGTCTTTAGACACTGGCTTGGCAGAAGTGACGTGAAGCATCTCTGGCTCGGCAGAAGTGACGTGGAGCGTTTTTGGCTCGGCAGAAGTGACGTGGAGCGTCTCTGGCTCGGCAGAAGTGACGTGGAGCTGGGCTGTCTCGGCGGGACGAGACTCTGGCTGGGCTGTCTCGGCGGGACGAGACTCTGGCTGGGCTGTCTCGGCGGGACGAGACTCTGGCTGGGCTGTCTCGGCGGGACGAGACTCTGGCTGGGCTGTCTCGGCGGGACGAGACTCTGGCTGGGCTGTCTCGGCGGGACGAGACTCTGGTTTGACGGTCTCTGGCTGTACGGTCTCTGGCTGGAAGGTGAGCGGGGGCTCGGCAGGGCTGACGGTGAGCGGGGGCTCGGCAGGGCTGACTGTGAGCGCGGGCTGTGGAAGCTCTGCTGAGACGTGACGAGGCTCTGGAAGCTCTGCTGAGACGTGATAAGGCTTTGGAATGAAACTCTCTTCACAAACGGAGACCGCCTCTCTCCAGTTCAGACCCGAGAGATTGGGGAGCTCCCTCGGGTTGACCTCCTTAGCCCCTAGCTGGTAACACAGCTTAATAGCCTCATCACCGAGAGAGCAGGAGGCAGCGAGAGGAACAAACCCCCAGGTATACTGGAACAGATCACGGCTATCCAGGGCCAAGGCCGCGATCTGACCAGCAAACTCCCGGATTTGTGCTGCTGGATTCATTTGTTGGTCGGTTGTTGCTGGATCTCGGTGTGGCGAAGTCTTCTGTTACGAACTGCTCTGAGGCTTGTAGATGAAGATCCAAATGCAGCTTTATTAAAGATTAGTCGTACAGGCAGGGTCAAGAATTAGCAGACAGGACAATGGAGGAAACACAGTGGGAATCCGGGAAACAGGCAGAGGTCAGGGCAGGCAGCAATAATCAAAATCCAAAAAACAATCCAAAGTCAAAAACCAGAAACCAAACACGGAAAAACGCTCAGAAATGCAGTGTAACACTTAAACAAGACTTCGCAAACACTGAATGTGAACACAAGGCATATATAGACACACTAACAGGATGAGACACAGGTGAATGCAATCAGTGAATGAGGTACAGGTGAATGTGATCAGTGATGAGTCCGGGCAGTGAGTTCTGGGAAATGTAGTTGTGAGGGAAACATGAACATCTGGTGTGGAGTGCCCTCTGGTGACTCTCAAGGGCACTCCACCTGGTGACCGTTACAGCTTCAATATCTGACGCTTTAGGCGCCCTTTAGCGTCAGTTAGATGACGCCCTAGATTTTTTATATTTATAGGTATTTAATAATGGACTAATTTGTTACATTTAATTGTTTTTTATTGATTTTTGAAAATAAATAAATAAAATAAAATACACACACACACACACACACACACACACACACACACACACACACACTAAGATTGTTTAATATTTTTAAAAGAAGTCTCTTCTGCCCACCAAGCCTTCTTTGATCCAAGAAAAACTGTAATATTGTGAATATATTAGTATTATTATTATTATTATTATTATTATTATTTTAACAACTATTTTCTATTTGAATAGCCTATATTTTAAGATGCAATTTAAACATTTTTGGTAAAAAAATAAAGTGAAATGCTTTATTGTGTGTGATTTGCATGTTTAATTTATTTTAAGACATGCAAGCTGAAGATTGGTTTAACTGATTTAATTGTCTTATTTTATATATATAAATGAGCTTAAATGTTAAGTTAGAACTAAGATTTGTTTTGATCTCACATGGCCTGCACTGTGTTGGATTTACTTAAAAGATATATGCACCATTTTTGCGTCATACTTTTTAAGTAATCCCAACTTGGAATAATTTTACATAAAATAAACTTAAATATTTGAGTTCACGTGACATTCTTTACTTAAAAATATATGTAACGTGATGCATACATTTTTAAGTAAAGAATGTTGCGTGAACTCAAATAATTAAGTACATATAACAAAGATTTTCTTGTTAATTTTAAGTAAAATTATTCCAAGTTGGGATTACTTAAAAAGTATGACGCAAAAATGGTGCATATATTTTAAGTAAATCCAACACATCATTTTTTAGAGTGGTTTATTTCGTTTTCCCTTTTATTCAAAATATTCACAAACCTGCAAACTAGTCTAAATAATGAGTCGTATGATTTATTTTGATTGTCAAATATCTGGAAGTGAATGTGTTCTGTCCTTTGAACACCTTTAGCTAATTATCATTGATATAATGCAACACGAGTTCAGAGGATGTCGGATTTACATCGCGTTTTTTTTTATAGTAGCCTACTTTATTTGAATGTCTGAGACCTAAAATAATGATGTGGTTGAAAACACTGAATTGTTATGATGTATAAATATGTCCCGCTTTGGAGGAGTTGAAGGAGGGAAGAATTGAGCAATGCCCTCTTAATTTCTATATAATTTATGTAAACCAATATATAATTTTCCAATACCCTAACCCTAAATTGTAAAACAGTGTTTCTTTGCAAGGTGTGTTTGACTAGCGAGACAAAGAAAATGTGCAGTGTTGGGGGTCCAGGTCCAGGGTTGAAGAACACTGCAATAGGAATAAAGTAGGATCCGCACCGTAAGGCAACCCCATGCTATGGGCGTGTTTTATGCAAATATAACCTCGTGCACGCAGTCGCTCATTTAGAAAACCTTTAAATTTAACAGCGATGAGAAGAACAAATTACATGCGTATGAACGTGTTGTGAATGTGGCAGATACTTTTTGTGGCAAGTCATGTAGCAATAATCCAGTGGAAATCAGCATGGATGATCTTTGTGGAACATTTTCACTGATAATGTTGATAACGTTGGTGTAAAAAACCCAAAGAAATATATGACAATTCATGGTACATTTTTTTAATGTTGCAATAGAAGTCTGACTATTGAGATTGTAAATAACTAGATTGAACTTTTTGTACACCACGAACCTCTGAAATCGGTTGATATAAACATTATTACGCTTTTATCCGATCAATAACTCTAATTCAGTGGAAAACAGCATGGATGATCTTTGTGGGAGCATGTTCACTGATAATGTTCATGTTTTAAAACAAAAAATAGCATTAAGGAATAAGGATATAAAAATGCTCTTTGTTCTGCCTTCATACGTTTTAGGCCTTAAAAATTACTGTTATGCCTGTTTTGACAAGTTTTAAGCTTCAGATTTCATATTTTGTGCACCAGAAATAAGTTATTTTTCATTTGTTTTTCAATATCAAGAGTCACTATATATACTCAAGATTATTTCGGAAAGATTTAGAAACCTTTATTAGTAGAAAACTGAAAACTGCGTTTTTTTACACTCAGAAGGACCCGAATGTAACAACATATACAGTTATGTATTTTATTGGGAAAATACTATTTACATTAAAATAATGCAAACTAATGTTTTTCACATTTAAAAAATGACTTTAAATTACAAGTAAATATTTTGGACAAAGAAACAAAAAACGCACTGAAAACATGACATTATTTTGAAAGCACTTGACTATGTATTTTTTCTATTTTTTATTTATTCATTATTATTATTTTATTTCCTGGCAGCTAATGTTAATGTCAGTGAATAACTAGGCTAATAAATAATAATGATCGTCGCGAAGGAAGTGAATCAATCAGAATCAACTTTAGCTCGACAATAACTTTATTCTAGAGCTGCTGTAAAGCATAATCTCTGTTACTATAATTTCCTATTATAATCACTGTAAACTTTGAAACATTCTATATTATTAAAGCGCTTTATGTGACTAGCCTATAGCCTAATTAAAGCTGACTCGACACATGTCAGGAGATTTCAGATCTGTGTGTAACAAACATATGTTTGGATATGATTAATATAACAAAATTATGCAACTGTTAGTTGATTCATTTATTGTTTATTGCTAATTGTGAAACAAATTGAATCGCAGTCTATTCGTACGAATTCGTACGAATGTTGATAACGAACGAATTTTTCGAACGTACGTACGATTCAAAAGTGGCTAATTCGTACTAATTCATACGACGATTTTTCTAAACCCACGTGACGGTTATGTTTAGGGGCGGGGTCAGGGGTATGTCATTCGTACGAATTCATACGAATTGGCTAATTCGTAAAATATGTACGATTTAGCAAAATCGTTCTAATTCGTACGAGTGAGGTCGTACGAATTGTTACGAATTAGCCACCTCGTAAAATTCGTACGAATTCCCGTGAGATCGGGTTGTGTCGTGAGATCGGGTTGGTAGAGCGGCCACATGCGCTAGTTTTAGTTTTAACCTTTCTACTCCCACATTGAGTATAACGAAACTTAGTGTGTATAGTTATTTTACTATATCAACAATTATAGAGAAAAATATTGGGGTTTTTTTGTTTTGTTTTTTAAGATAACATGATTTCTTTCAGACTATAATGTAGGCTATTTGTAGGCCCACATTTAACCCTATACCGTATTCTGGACAAGTATGGGCAAATAGTTTTGATTTATTTAAAAAAAAAATACTTCCCTTGATCTGAGCGGTACAAGACTTGGCTACTTTTCCTAAGTTTTCCTCTTGAACACACACAAATTTTTTTTTACTCAATTCTACTGTTAAGTGGGTGAAAATAAACCCCTCCTTTTAATCTTGTATTTGGGACAAAAATGGGCACCCATAGAAATGAATGGGAAAACTGTCATTTAGAGCATTCTAAAATAAGCCAAAATAAGACACCCAGGTGACAGCAAAGTCACTTCCTCTTTAGGTTTTAGCTCTTAGAACTTATTGGAATGACATTTTAATGTAGTTAAAAAATTGTAAAAAATAAAACATAAATTGAGCATAATTTACATAGAAAATATGGTATTTTTTGAAGTAAATAAATTCAAAAATGCCCCCAAAATTAAAAAAAACACATGGATAGACAAAACTTTATCGAAAAATTAGGATCACACCTGAGTCCTTTGTGCCCACATTTACCCACAATTACAGGATTAAGGGCTATGAAGTGAGGTTTGAGGGCTACCAGCTACTTTCTGACACACACACAAAAAAAATTGCTATGTTATTTATGATTTAAAATGTTGCTCTCTCTTTCTCTCTCTCTCTCTCTCTCTCTCTCTCTCTCTCTCTCTCACACACACACACACACACACACACACACACACACACACACACACACACACACACACACACACACACACACACACACACACACACACACGTTGAGTTTCCATGTTGGGTAGTTTTTGTCGGTTTAACCACCAAACTGAGAAAGTCTAAAGCGTTAGGTTGTGCCACTTACTGGTCAAAAACTGACCCTTACTGGTCTTACAAAAAAACTGTCCATTTGTCGAATTTAAATGATATTTTCAGATTTTTGCTGTATGATTAAGTTTAATTCAGATCTTTAGGTCGTTTTCATGAATGATTTAGTTAACACTTTCCAATTAACTGCAAACAAACGAACAAACAAACAAACAAAGGAGTTTACAACAACAACAAAAAAACTTACAGATGTAAAGTTGAATGAAGAATCCAAGTAGTTCGTTGAAAATCGTATCTTCAATCTTTCAGCGCGCCTGTCATTCAAAACGAAAGAATTCGATCACGTGAGGAAGCAAGCGAGAGCCAATGAGCAGCGGCATGAGCACACTGTTTCCGGGGCAATTTTTTTTTTTTTTTTTTTTTTTTTTGAAATGGAAATGCGGAAGTTCAAGGAAACGAAGCTGCTGATCTTGCAAACGTGATATTCCTGTTGGCTTGTAACACCACTGAGCACGGCAGAGTTTAAAATAAAAATCACACTACTTATTAATAGCCTACAGTATGGGGAAAGAAACAAAGGGAAGTGTCGAAAAAAGTGAGCACTATAGGTAATAAAATGACACATTAATAACTCCTCTCAGAATAGCATGTGTAAATGATTCTTGATCTAGAATAGGGACATACTGTATATGGAAGGAATAGTTGCAGTCAAACAGAAACGGTTGAACTTGTCTGAACTTTTAACATCTATTAAAAAACATAACTAATTAATCACACCTTTTTCCTAATTAATATAAATTAATAGCACCTAACATTTTTATATGATAGCCTAATATTTTACATTGAACATCCTCAAATTAACGAAACAACACAGTATCTTTCAAAAATGTGTCTTTTTTATGAATAAAGGCCATTCAGCATTATGATATAATTGATAGCTATACACTTTAACATTTATTAGGCTTTTAAAAATATAACAACTTTTATTTCAAGTGAATTTAAAACAATCTTCACATAAACCCATTATAATGTCACATTCTATCATATTCTAAACAATTAAATGCTTTGTAATAGTCAAATAAGGGGCTATAATATTGTTATGTCTGCATCAATATGCTAATATAACACTGATAATATCTATTCTTACTTACAGGAACAGACACAACAGTGAGTAAAGGAAACAACTTGTTCTTTGTTTTATTACTTTGTCAGCTTTAGCCAAACAACGTGCAGTTTGGAGCGCCCTCCAGTGGCAATACCGAGAATAAATTTACCCAAAAAGATTTGGAGCCGGTGTGGTGAAGAGATGGGTCCGCCTGAAGAGATGAGTCCCACCTTAGGACCCAAGCGATCCGATTGGTTCAAAGCTAGTTTTATGGGTAATCGCTTTAATGCCTGGTTACAAATCACTTTATTAAAAGAGACGTTTGAAGTACGTTATAACGAGTCATTAATGTATTTTAACTTATATGTTTTATATACTAGTATATAACTGAAGCTGTAGATTGTACATTTAAACATTTCTCGTTCTTAGTGTTTTTAGTTAGCTTAGTAGCATAGCATTTATCCGATGATTCGTGCTAGCTGAGATTTACCGCAGCTTATACTGCCTTACCGTATTCGAAATGCAATTATAATTAGGGCCCAAGCCCTGAAAGGGCGAAGGCCCTATTGTTTTCCTTGGGATTATTATTAGGGCCCAAGCCCTGAAAGGGCGAAGGCCCTATTGTTTTCCTTGGGATTATTAGGGCCCAAGCCCTGAAAGGGCGAAGGCCCTATTGTTTTCCTAAGGATTATTTATTATTATTATTTTGTAACCTTTTGGGCATTTTTGGGGCCCTTAACGTGCTCGAAAACTCTTGAAACTTTGCACATGGGTCAGAACCCGCGGCCATCAGAGCCGGGCTGAAGCTGGTACCCGGGCGTGGCAGGGCGGCTCGTCAGCGCCCCCTGGAACGGGGTCCGAACACTTGGTCCATAACTCAAACACGTTTGTATATAATAATATGAAACTCGGTGCACATGTTGATCTCATAGTTTCATCTATACCTCGCGCTTTTACTTTTTACCCCAGCCCAACAGGAAGTCGGCTATTGAGGTTTGTTTGTAAAACGCTCGCAATGGAATGTTAAATACTCCTCCTAGAGCTTTGATCCAAATTCGACAAAACTCGGTCAGCATGAAGTCAAGACATTGAGGATGAAAGTTTGCGAGGGGATTTTTGATATCTCGAACGGTTTGGCCGTGGCGAGGAAACGAAATCATGACGAGAAACGTGAACCAGGAAGTGTGTTATAACTTCAGCATACATTAACTGATCTTGATGAAACTTCAGCAGTGTGTTCGCTGTAAGAGGACGATCACATGGATGTGACTATTGTGAGTCAAAGTTATAGCGCCACCAACTGGCAGCAGGAAGTGTGTCACTTTCAAAATGCTTTGATATCACCCTTTTATTTTTACCCGATTTGCTTCAAACGTCATCTGTATAATGTAAACATACGGCAGATGTAGACCTGTGAATGGATTCTTGATATCTTTGAAACTGTTGCCGTGGCGACGCATCAAACGTTACCATTCTTTTAGGAGGCTTTTGAGACCCTTAGCATGCTTGAAATTGCATGAAACTCGACAGACACATCACATTTATTAGCCAGTAGACACGTGCAAAGTTTCAGAAACGGGCGTGGTGAGGGCTCAGTAGCGCCACCTTTTGACAAAAGTGGGGTTGTTAGTTTTATCTACAGTTACAAAAATCGGTATGTATATTGTACTCCTCGAGCCGGACAACTTTCTAATTGACACTCATTAGCTAGGACCCACAGAAAGTCAGATATGTTTGTTTGAATGTGGTCTTGCTCAATCTGAGCCTACATGTCTTTGCCTGTCTGTGCATGTGTGTGTGTTTGTAGGGGGAGGGGTCTTAACCATTTCACTCCTGTGTGTATGGCCTGCATAAAAAATAAATGCCTTAAGCCTGGTATTTTTTTAAATAAGTTTTTTATTTTTTATAAGTAAAGGCATATAACCAGTTTAATTGTAGTGCATTAATAGTTATATAATTAGTTTATTAATTAAATTAACTTGGTCCATAAACTTGATCTGAAAATTTGGTCCATAAATCAAACACACTTGCATGTAATAATATGACTTGAGTGTTAATCACATCATGTTTTCAGTTTGAATATAAAATATATAAATTATGTAAAAAAAAAATAAAGTTGATCCAGCTGGAGCGCAGGCTGAGAATAGCGCTGTCATGACTGGATCAGAGATCATCAGTCATGCCCTCTCATACCTTACGCACACCACGCCCACTTACATCAGATCACATCAACATGTCAGCCGGAGGGATAACGAGGGTCGTCGTCGCTTTTGGATTCAAGAATTTCTTACAACAAGATGGCAAAAGAACAGCGCTTTGCAAGACATGCAACGTTAAGATCGCGGACAGTCAACCTCCAATTTCGTCCGTCATTTGAAGAGCCATATTCTGCCCAGTAAGTGCTTGTCAATTTGTTAATGTTATCTGGTTAGCTCGTCAGTTAGCTAGCTAATGTAAGTTAAAGGAGAACTCCGGCGCAAAATTACACATTGTTACCTAGTCAACCGTTATCTGAGATTTGTTTTCATGACTGCCGAATGTAAATAGTTTTATCTATAAAAACAGTTTAGCCTATAAGTGACGTCCGACATTCTGCATATTGTGTTATTTTGTTAAGCCCCACTAAAGGCATAAAAAACTGTAAAGCAGAATCAAGTTTTCACACTATATTCCAAGACTTCTAAAGTCATTCAATAGCTTAATGTGTGGTAAAATTAATATTTTAGTCTCTAAGTTAAAGTTAACGGAAAGTCATCTCGCCTCAGTCATTCTCCATGCATCAGCATTAGCGCGTCGCGTTCGGTTGCGACAGTAACACGACGACACTCTCTTCAAGATCAATGTTCCCAATATTATACTTTATTTGTAGATAAGGCATAAAGGTCTATGATTTGCATAAAATGACTATCTTGCTGGAGTGGAGTTTATTGCCCTTTAGAATACACTAAGCATTAGTGCTGCACGATTAATTATATCGCAGTCGTAATAGCGATCTCAAACCTATGCAATTATATAACGCAAAATGCCGCGATTTTATATGAAATAAACAAAGTAGGGCTATTAGCGCAGCATCTCTTCTTTTTTGTCATCCTTTGACTAGTGTTACAAGATCCCCCTCTTATTGGTTCAAATGCCTTTTCGCATTTTGCACGACAAGAAGTGAAAAGCTGCCTGTGAGTGCCCTAGATTAGAATAGATGAGACTCGCATAATGCGCATGCACTGACCGTGTGCCAGCCCAGAATAAACAGTTCTCTTTCGAGCTTGAACGAACAATAACACACACAATTATGCCAAAATGTCGTTTTGTCGAGTATCTTCATAACGTAAGAAAAGTCTTAAGGACGAAAAGAGTTGTGCTATGAGGCGCATGTGAGATCCGCGTCTCGGCAACGGGTGCTCTTAAAGGGCCAGCAGCGAATAAAGCGTTCTGTCAGTCAAGTTAAAGAACAAAGGGAAATTAGAAAATTACTCACTGATCTTGACTAAAGAACTTTTGTAGCTTTAATAAGGATTATTCTATATATAATTTATAATTCATGCAGCACATACTGTTTGATAACTTTATTCAATTTCTGTATCCTACCTGTTAAGACAGGAAGGGCACAGGTAAATATGGTTTTTATTATGGGTTTATGTGGGGATTGTTTGAAGTTCACTTAATTTAAAATTTGTTAATTTTTTTTTTAGCCTAATAATTTTTTTTAAAAAGTTGATAGCTTTCACTGTAATGATGGTTTGGTTGATGGTTTATTGATCATTATAGGTGTTATCAATCATTTAGTTGTTGTTGTCTGTAGTTTGAGTTGAGAAATAAACATTAATACACAGAATGATCACTAATCTGTGTGTGCATTTTACTTTAGAACCAAGCAAGTTGGACTCATGAAACCATTTTATTATATCGGAATCGCATATCACAATTGCAATATTGACCTCAGTAATTGCAATGGCAATATGACATTTTCCCCAAATCGTCCAGCCCTACTAAGCATATTATAGATATAATCCCTTCGCTATGTTCTTTTCAATGTGAAGCATTGCTTGCTGTGACTTGGTGTTGCTTCAAGTGCATCATTCTGCACACGGGATGCGCATGATCGATTATAATACTTTGGGGAGACAAGGCCCCCCCACCGGGGAAATGGGCCTGCCCCCACAGCTTGGAAAAATCCTAGAGGAAACACTGCACACACACACTCAGTTCAATCGCACCTCCCTCCCCCTCTCTCTCTCTCTCTCTCTCTCTCTCTCTCTCTCACACACACACACACACACACTTTCTGCGAGGCAGCGGCTTCAGAAGTCCACGCGCTCAGAGGGAACTTCAACACACACTTCGACGTGCGCGCCTCTCTCTCTCTAGTGCGCATACACACACTCCAGCTTGAGAGAGAGAGAGAGAGGCGCGCCGCGTCGAAGTGTGTGTTTGTGTTAAAGTTTCCTCTGAGCTCGTGCACTTCTGAAGCCGCTGCCGCGCAGCGAAATAAGAAAATACCACGCAGAGGACTGACGCGAAATGTGTGGAAATCCATTTGATTGTAGTTTAATTGAGAAATAAATTCAGTGCTCTGGTCAACCGCTATAGAGTGAAAACTGATTAAAGTGGTGGAAATAATGGTTGATGGACATAGAACAGTAACAATTAAACACCCATGCGTGAAGTCAAAATACATCATTAGTTTAAATCGATGATTGTGTGTGTGTGTGTGGGGCGGGTAGGTATGATTACTATTAAAGAGTTTGCATATTTACTTTTCTTGAAAATATTTAGCTATTAGATCTATTTAAATGCTTCAGTTTGTTTTCATATTATAATAATATATTATGTGCACAAATTGAAGCATTTAAACTGATGTATAATATCACTTCAAAATACTTCAATTCGTTTTTTATATTATATTAGGCCTCTTTTGTATTATATATGAGCCTGAATAAAGAATCTAACAAAGGTATTGTTTAGGTTATATTAGGCCTATATTTTATTATATTTTTAAGGCTAAATAAAGAACCTCACAAGGGTTGTTTAGGGCTCATTGCCAATAAAAGTTTGAAACCCCTTGCTAAAGAAAATATTGGAAATTCATAAGCAACAAACAACCATTTAACTTTGATGGTTTAATGCTTCCTGTACACAATTCATTGACTGTACAAAAACACTTTATGGTTTTCCCAAACCATCTGTGTAACAGCTTTCTTTTCTTTCTTACTATATTCTTTTATTGTAAAGAATTGAACTGTCCTGCAAAAGATTTTGTAAATTATTTTTCATAGTATTTATTGGTAAAGACTGTACAGTTAACAGCACTGGAAAAAAATATCAGAGAACCTAAAATGTGCTTCATCTAGTGACTTCTTAATTAACTGCTTGTTTTTCACAAATATGATTTAATATCAATATGTTACATTAAGGGTCAAATAAAATGTAAATGGCACATTCAAGTTAAAAGTTACAACTGAATGTTGAAAACATTGTGTCTACATATGATGTGCAGGTCAGGTATAAAGAATATTTTTGCTCAGGTGGTGAAAAAATAGAAAAAATTGCACACACTTCATATGAATTTTCAGTGTTGTGTACTTATGTAATGTGTCCGTTAAATCCATGAATGTCTGTAGGGTGTCTCATTTTTCATTTTAGGTTTCAGAAGGTTGCTCACGCATACATTTTGTTGATATGTGTCCTCGATGCGCACTTTTTGCAGAGCCCACACTGTTGCAAGCTCTACGGCACACTTCTTTCGACAGTCAAAGCAGTGTTACGTTTGTGCACAATAACCCTAAAGGCACCGGGNAAACCAGACCACGAGCTGTAGCCACAATGATCATGAAAGGGCCCTCTCTGGCTGCTGGGTCAGCATCGAGCTTTTAAAAGCCGTCGAAAAGGGTTACGTGATAGCCAAGATAGACGAGGTTTGGCATTTTCCGCAACAGTCGAACACGTTGTTTGCCGGTTACGTGAAAACGTTTTTACGTTTGAAGCAGCAAGCGTCCGGTTACCCGTCTAATGTTCGTACGGACGCTGAAAGAGGGCCTACGTTCGGCAGTATTTTGAAAAAGAGGGTATCCGACTCGACCAAAACAAATCAGTTTCAACGCGGCTCAAAGAGCGATCACGAAATTAATTTTGAACAGTTTGTGGGGGAGGTTCTCCCTTAGAGAGAACTTACCGAAAACGACGTTGGTGAGCGAAACCTGAAGATTTTCACCAGCATCGTTTTCGGCAATACCGAGTCATTGTCCTATTTCAGATTCATCTCGGACGACGTAGCTCTCGTTCAGCATAAACCAGGCAAAGACGATCTTTGCAAGACGCGAGACGTTAACGTGTTTATAGGGGCGTTTACAACCGCGTACGCCAGACTGGAATTGTACGAATTGATGGATAGGCTCGGCGATCGACTTTTATATTCGGACACCGATTCCGTCATCTTTGTGTCTAGGGACGGCGACTGGGAACCGCCTCTAGGGGATCATTTGGGAGAGCTGACGAGCGAGGTAGACGAGGACGATTTTCTATCTTCTTTTTGCTCTAGTGGGCAAAATCTTATGCGTTTGAAACGGCCAAAGGTAAGACCTGCATGAAGGCTAAGGGTATAACGTTGAACGCTAAAAATTCCCGAGTCATCAATATGGAGTCCCTGATTGGTCTGGTTGAAGGGTATGTGACGTCACAGGATAGTAGCAAACATATCCTGGCTCATAGCGAAAATATCGTGAGGCATAAAAAGACTCTGACCTTGCACAACAAATCAGTCGTTAAAAGCTTCAAGGTGGTGTATAATAAACGCAGGCTTTTACCTGATTTCACCACGCTTCCTTATGGATACTGATCAGATGATGAACAGGGGGTCGTTGGATGCATCCGATTTTGATTTCAGACTTCAGCATCCATTTAGTTGTGTTATAAGTGGCCCATCCAATTCTGGAAAGTCTTATTTTGTGAAACTTTTGTTGGAAAAAGGTTTAACTATAATCTCCAAGAAAATTGAGAATATTGTGTGGTTGTATGATTGTTGGCAACCTTTGTACGATGATGTGCTGAAACTGTATGACATTAAATTTGTACAAGGAATACCCGAGAGTCTGAATGATGATGATTTACTTCCTATTCATAAGACAAATCTTCTCATCGTCGATGATTTGATGCAGCAAGCTAGCACCAACCTGGAACTCCAGAGGGTTTTCACGCAATATTGTCATCACAGGAATCTCAGCGCGATATATATCGTCCAAAATTTATTCGTACAGGGTAAGTCCAGCCGTACCATCAGCTTAAACGCAAATTACATGATTTTGTTTAAAAACCCCCGCGACGTCAATCAAGTGGGCCTTCTAGGACGTCAGATGTACCCTGGAAACACGAAATACTTTATGGAATGTTATCACGACGCAGTCAATCAGCCTTTCGGCTACCTGATGATAGACTATAAAGCGAAAACTCCGGAGCAGTACCGTCTCAGAACAGGTTTGCTTTCAGACCGTCAAGTGGTTTATATTCAGAAAAAAAGAAGAGTGCGATAAATCATCATGTCGGCCAGACTTTGCAAATACCTGCCTGTGTTAAAACTGTTACATAAAGCCAGTCCTAAGCAACGACGGCTTATTTTACAATCGGCATCCGACGAATTCATTTTGGCGCTGTGTGAAGTAGCGCTTAACATCCTATACGGTACGATCCCGGTCAATCGACAACAGTATCGAAAACTGAAAAAGAGAAGAGCGGAAATCAAATTTGTGGCCAATAAAAAAATCGGTATAGAAGCCAAGAAACGCGTCTTCAACCAGAAGGGCGGCTTCCTTTTACCTTTACTATCCATAGCCGTCCCATTTCTTACGAGCTTGATAGCGAATCGATAGGATGGAGTATGCTGAGAAGATGTATTTAGTTCCTCACCATCAGTTGGGAAAATTGAGAAGCGATAATGTTCGTGAGAACATTCAGCAGACCGTGGAAAACGATTTGGACGGTGCTATAAGAAATATATTACTGCGGACTGATTTGGATCCCTACGAAAAAGCCAAACTTTACGCAAATACCTTGAACAGGTTTTTGGCCATCGTTAAACAAGGCGATCGTGAGAGCTCGGTTTTAACCCTTTCTTTACCCGATAGAGATATCAATCATAAAGATGAACAAACGCCTGATGCTAATGGCGAAAACGGCGCTGCTGTCGGGAATGTGGTGGACGAAGTGTTGAAGAATATCCCTTCGAGAAGTGTGAAAAACAGTAGATACATATTAGACAAGATGTCTAAAGCCGTAGGACTAAGTGGCTGGAATGAATCGGGGGAGTTTGTGTTCAGGGGTAAAGTCATACACGGTTCACATATGGTAGATTTGTTAAAAAATGTGACGGCCCCACAAAATATCCGACATGACCGGAGACCTCTAGGTTGGTCGGAGTTTCTACAGTTCTTTGCGGGTTTAAACATCCCTTTCTCCACAGTCCCCAATCATCAGGTGAGGTCCCTGATTCAATCTTTAAAGAACCACACCACCAGCCCCCCGACTACACCGCCTGCAGGATCTTATAATAAGGTACGAAAACATCTGTCCCGAGCCAGAACCGACGCTAAACCTTACAATAAGGGACGAAAAGATCTGCGCGGCGCTTCTCCGAGAGACTCTGGGTTTAAAATACCGACCGCCGAACCGCAAAAATGGCTGGATTTTTAAACAATTGTATGTTGTAATTAAATAAAGACGATAAAAATAAATGGTTTAAGATTTTTATTTATAGATCATACACGTTTGTACACAAGATAACGTTTTATCATCACATACATGGGGTCTTAATCTCTTCACAAAGCGGGAAACCATTTTATCATTTTTGATATAATCTTCGCTGTATAGCTTCATCACACGATCGTAGTCACAACCTTTAGCTAAATGATATAGAAAAAACAAACAGTGCTGACCGCACGTATTGGACGAATAATCCTGGACTCGTCTGTCGGAATATAGTACTTGGGGGTGGTTGGTAGCTAGAAAGTGTTCGATGGTGGTTGGGAATCGAGGGCTGTTGGGCGGATTGCCGAAGCTGTCGAAAAAACAAGCTGGACCCTGTTCGGGTAAATAAACGGCGAGCCAATGTTCGCCGGGTAGCCCCGCCGGGTCGGTGTTAACGATAGCCATCGTTGGTAAGGTCCTCACGGGTTTTTTCGGTAGTTGATCGCACGGTAGAACCCCGAGAAAATTTGTTTTACACGTCATTTTATCCATGATAGCTGTGAGTTGTAGCGTGTTCATCTCTCAGTAGTAATCGATCAACACCTGTCTCCGGTTAGACACTTCAATGAGGGAATCAAAAACGGCGTAAATTATTAAATTAACGGTATTGGGGAGAGGGTCTCTGAAACGAGCTTCGACTCTGATATTGCCGGACTTGATGAGTGAAATGTGCTGCCCACAGTCTTCATCCGGGGTGAGGTTAACCTCTTAACCAGCGCCCCTATTTTTGAGAATTTTCTGAAAACGACATACCCAAATACAAATCTTTGTAGCTCTTGAACCCTATGGTCCACATTCATAACTCTGATATTTTTTTAAACTAGACACTTGAAACTTTGTTACCCAAGAGTCATTATAACTCAAAGTAGTATAGGAACAGAGTAAAACAAGGTTAAATATACATGACATTGATTCACGATTTCTTTGAATAAACTTCATTTAGGGAAAAATGTATCAGAATTTTATGTTAAGGCCTTGAAAACACCATAAAGATAAAACTGAATGTCTGACCATGTTTTGATTCAAATTTGAGGAAGATACTCCCAAAAATGTAGTTCCTGTAAGCTTTTATTCAAGAAAAGTCTAGGCGTCCTTTCCAAAAGGCCACTTGGAGACTCCAAATGGATACCTGGTTACCAAATGACATAAGGAGTAAACACTACATACTACATACATGTTTATCCATTCAGAACTATTCTGCCCATCAAACTACACAAGAAAAAATTATTTCAGCACAACATTTTAACATTTTAACAAAATACTCTTTATTTTGAACATTTATAATAGCAAAAACAGTGAAAAAAAACTCACTTCATTTATATGTTCCAAAAATGATTGTTTTACTAATGAATAAAATATATAAAAAGAAAAAAATAACATTTGTAGTTGCAACAGTGTTTTTTACTCAAATAAGTTACAATAAACAATTACAATGAATATCCAATTACAAAAACAAAAAGCAACCGCTTACAGTATTTACAAAGTGTAGGAAGACATGTTGATCAAGGCAGTCACCACCAAGGTTTGTTCTGGAAACCAAAGCCACTGAAAGACAGGAGAAATGTCTTGAACAAATAAAATTTGCACAGGAAAACACACACACAAAAGAGGATTTCAGTTTGAGTCACATTCATCTATTAGCAGCATCAATATTCCATCATATTACAATATCAAATATCACATACCTTATCGTTATAATGCTCAACAATAAAAATGCTTTGTAATTATTATTTTTTCTATGTATAAAATTATATATATATTTATTATATCTTCACCTGACATCTTGTAATCCTTTCCTTCCATTATATTTATATTCAATGCACCATTCATTCATATAAACGTATCACTGTAATCTCATATCTTGCTAGTCATCTCCACTGTTATTTTATAATCAACACATCTTCACCTGACTTCTTATAATCCTTTCCTTCCATTATTGTTATATTCAATGCAACATAAATATAATGTGTGTGATAAAAATATTTTCTCTTTATGTATCGTTATAATATAACGTTACAGCTCTATCAGCTGCTCGTGTAGCCTTGTGTCTTTGCTAGTAGCTTGTCCATCGTCATTTTATAATCAAAAACATTACATGAACAGAAAAACTGCCAATAATAAACATAACAATAAATGACAATGTGTTGAAACTTACCGATCTAAAACGGGATCGAGTCCATGAACAAACATCTCCTCTCGACAGACGCTCGACACCGTGTTCTCAGATGCATCTCTCTGCGTCTTTGCTCTTCGTCGCTGCTTCTCATCACTTCCTCCAAAATACTCTCAACACCACAAAAACGCTTCTGTAGACGATGATCCATGATGGAGATTGTCAAATATAACTTTGGAGAAAATCTATGAGTTGATACGAGCTCCGTGTAGCGAACCAATACCTAGCCTATGCGCTCCGTGCGTAAAATGGCGAAAGTGCACGAGCGAATAACAACATTGCGCACTTGTGTTTGACAAATCTGCTTGAGAACTGTCAATCACTGCAATCGTGTTTTAATTGGTCAATACTCCCATCCATCAAAACATTGCCGATTACACATTGGCTGGCTGTATCCAGACTTTATCCAGCCAAAAACCGAGATGCGAGATTGACAGGTTTCTAAGCCTGTCAGGCGGTCCCTTGGCATTTTGATCGATTACAGAGCCTGTGATTGAAGGAGAGAGAAGGGGGATGACTCATTTTATCCGGAAGAGTCTAAACTACAGGGGTGAGATGGCTTTCGAGTGTTGGAAAATAGATAAGAATCGATATTTTTTTGAAAATAAACATGACGCGAACTCTATCTCGAAAACGCTCATGCAAACAAAGGAGGATATTTCATTTTTTTCCCTATTTTTTCGTTGTTTTGGATTAAAAAGTGGGATGCATTTTGAAGAATGGACCCTTACATTGAAATGTATGCTGTTGTTTCTTGGATTCGTCCGAACTGATCTGAACCATACGAGATGAAAGATGAGTACAGCGGTTCATTTTACTCATTTTCAAATGAGAGGTCCTTTTGCATTTAATTTAACCCTTTCCTCTCTGTTGTATTGATTGCAAAAACAAGTTTAGAACATGATTCTGGAGTGTTTTAGCTTTAAAATGATGCATAGTTTATGATAGTCAGTTGAATATTTGTTATAAAACAAAGCTTAAAAAAGTGATAAAAGTTTAGCCACGCCCTCGACGGCCCGTCATCGGGCCGGTGCTTGATAAGAGGTTAAAGGCAAAAAGCGTATATCCGTCGATGAAATCATCAATGTTGATAGCGAGCGTTCTGTCTTTTAGATGTCTCCCGGTCGCCATCGCCAACTGATAATATTCACGGGCCGCCAGACCGGATTCGAAATTAGGCTGGAAAGGTTTGGCGGGGAATTGGTGAGAGTCGACGTAGACCGCTAAGAATTCTAAATTGAAATGTTTGAAGGCAAACGGATTTTTTGCGTAGGATCCTGTGAATGCGTCGTTGTCGACCATGCCGATGATGATAGACTTGGGTAAAGTTCCTAAAAACAGATTTTCCTGATTCAAAACGCGTGACCCCGTTGGGATTGAGAATGTTTTTAGACAGACCCTGTCGATGGCGTACTTGGCCGTTGTCGACAGTAACGTTTGCGCGTGAGCCAGTCTCACCGGAGGTGAAACGGTCACCTTCTTGACAAAAAGGGATGCCGCCAATATATTTAATTTGTAAGCCACATCGTCGCTCCTCATCAGACAGAATTCATCTTTTGCCCGTATAAATCGTAGCTTTAAATCGATCGAGTTCAATAAAAGTTTTTCCTGAAAGAATATATCGCCGTGTATGGGTGTGAACAGTTCCACCTCCCTGCTCCGTCTGGTATAGGTTGACCTCTTAAGCAATCCTTCGTTCTCACCGGCCGGGTCGCTGTCGTCCATTTCCCCGGCAGTATCCAACTGAAACAATGATGTAGAGAACAGGGATTGTAGCGTATCTTTACCGTAGTTGAGAAGGCTCTCAATCAAACATCTATAAGGATAGGTGTTTGAACTTTGCGAAATGAGCCTGTCGCCGAGGGTGATGTCTACTTGCGAAAACATAGTAGCTCCGAGGTAATTGATAGGGCCAACCTTCGAAGGGTGTGCGATCTCCGTGCCATCGGGTCTTGTGATTTTCACCCGTAGATAGAGCATGGTGTTATTGAGGTCTACATAATCATCGCCGGTCCCCGCGATAAAAAACTCTATCGGGGCAGTCCGAAAGGGCCGATAATGGAGCCAGTTCTAAATAACTGTTTTTCTCGATGATGGTCTGCGTCAGAGGTACCGTAAATAAGTCCAACTCGGACTTGATACACTCTCCCGACATACGATGCAGTAACGCCATGTTAGAATATGGTTTTTACACCTCTCTTGATCGGCGGGTTTCGCCTAACAGTCTTCTTGCGCTTTCTACGAGCGAGTGAGACCTTGTTTGTTAGACGCGTTGTTTTTTTTTTTTTTTTTTTTTTATATATTTATTTATCAACTTTTTCAAAGCATTAACAGAAAGCATTAACATAAAGCAGATACAATCAAAGTTAAAGTTTTTCCCCCACAATAACCCATTCCGCCAAAATAAATAACAATATATTACATACAAGTCAAAACAAAAATATCAATAATAATAATATCCCCCCCCCAAAAAAAAAAAAAAAAAAAATAAAATAAAATAAATAAATAAATAAATAAAAATAAATAATAAATAAATAAACATACATAGCCAATAATGAAATTCTGACATGTTCGTGGTCCGTACATAACTACAGAACAATACCCAAATTGACAATCACATCTAACATTGATCAATAGGTGGGAGAGTCCTCATCTTCTCAAAATATGTAATCATGGGTTGCCAAGTCTGATAAAATTTTTCAACCGATCCTTTCATTAAATATTTAATTTTCTCTAATTTTAAATATGATATTAGATCACATAACCACATTGAGGCTTTAGGTGGATTTGTTGATTTCCACTCCAATAATATTCTCCTTCTAGCTAATAAGGTGGCAAAAGCAATAACATTTTTTACTTTATTTGTCAATGATACTCCATGTTCTGGTACTCCAAAAATAGCAACTTCAACACTAGGTTTTATATCCAAGCTAAAGGCCTCGTTTAATGTTTTAAATATGAATGTCCAATAGTCACTCAGTTTTTGACAAGCCCAAAACATATGAAAAAAGTCTACCTTTTCACCTTTGCATCTATCACACAAGTCATCAACATTTGGATAAATTTTTGAAAGTCTAAATTTTGTGTAATAAGCACGGTGGAGGACTTTAAGCTGTATTAGGTTGAGGCGTGCACAAGAGGTCGATCCATTTACTCTATTAAGAGCCTCATCCCAAACTTCATCGGGTATTTCACTACCTATGTCCTTTACCCACTCACCCCTTATTCTGTCAATTAAAACATCATTTGAGGACATAACAGTGTTATATATTGTTGCAATTTGCCCTTTAAGAGAAGTAGGAGAAAGTAGAATTGTATCCAATAGTGAAGTAGGTGGCAAGTAAGGAAAAGTTGAGCTCTGAGATTGAACAAAATGTCTTACTTGAAGGTAACGAAATAGGCTGGACTGTGACAATTGGAATTTCTCTGAGAGGTCCTTAAAACTAGCAAAAGTGTTGTTTATGTAAAAATCTTTACACCTGGCCAAGCCTACCCTCTGCCATTGTGCATACGTGAAGTCTATTTTACCAGCAGGAAACAAATGATTATCACAGAGAGGGCTTAGCATAGAGGAGTTTCTGAGTTTATGCCTTTGTCTAAACTGTGACCATATTTTAAGCGTAGAACATACTACTGGGCTTGAAGAAAATTTAGAGGGAGAGAATGGTAGCTTCATTGTTATCAGAGCAGGAAGCGATGTAGAAATACAAGTATTTGCCTCCGCCTTACACCAATCAACCTCAGGGGAAGAATACCAATAAATAATTTTTTGAAGATTTGATGCCCAATAGTAGCCCATTAAATTAGGAAGAGCTAAACCTCCCTGGGACCTTTGCCTTTCAAGGAGCTCCTTGCGAATTCTAGGGTTCTTCCCCCCCACAAGAATGATAATATGGGTTTATTTACTGAATGGAAAAATGTTTTTGGGAGAAAAACTGGAAGTGACCGAAATAAGTACAAGAATCTAGGTAAGATGTTCATTTTTATACAATTTACTCTGCCTGCTAGAGACAAATGTAATGCATCCCATCTCTGAAGATCCGATTTAATATTACTTATGAGTGGTAAAAAATTTTTTGCATATAAACCTGAGAAAGTACGAGTAATATGAACTCCCAAGTATTTAAAACCAGATTGAGATATGCGAAATGGGAGGGATGTAGCCTTAATTTGCAAAGCAAGAGGGTTAATAAGGAAGCATTCACTTTTAGAAAGGTTAAGTTTATATCCTGAAAAACTGCCAAAAACAGATAGCTTCTGCACTATTTTTGGGACATTTTCAACTGGGTTTGAAATGTATAATAAGAGGTCATCCGCATATAAAGAAACCCTGTGTTCCGTCCCCATTCGGTCAATGCCCTGTATAGACTGCAAGGATTTAAGCATAATGGAAAGTGGTTCTATCGCTAATGCAAAAAGAAGAGGGCTTAAAGGACAACCCTGTCTTGTGCCCCTTGATATTGGAAAAAACTGTGAACGTATTTTGTTTGTTATAACAGATACTTTAGGGTTAGAATACAACAATTGGACCCAGGATATAAATTTTGGGCCAAAACCAAATTTTTCCAATACTGCAAATAGGTAGTTCCACTCCACTCTATCAAATGCCTTCTCTGCATCCAGGGATACCACCACCTCTGGGGCCTCCCTGGATGCAGGAGAATACAAAATGCCAAGAAGCCTTCTTAAGTTGGTAAATGAATGGCGACCCCTAATAAAGCCTGTCTGATCTGGGGATATTATTTCTGGCATAATAGTATCTATTCTAGAGGCCAGCAATTTGGCAATAATTTTAACATCTACATTTAGCAATGAGATTGGCCTATAGGAATTGCACTCTAGTGGATCTTTTCCAGGCTTCAGAATGAGTGTAAGAAATGCTTCTGTGAGAGACTGTGGCAGCTCTGTATTGTTTAAAGAATACTCAAACATTTTCAGAAGGAGTGGGGCCAATTTGGGGGCAAACGCTTTATAGAATTCTACAGGGTAACCGTCGGGGCCAGGGGTTTTGCCATTTTGCATTGCATTAATAGAATCTAAAATCTCTTGCAACTCAATTGGCCGTTCTATTCTCTCTTTATGATCTGGATTAATTGTCTGGATATTCAGGTCATTCAAAAAGGTTACCATACCTGATTTATCCCCGCAAAATTCTGAAGTATATAAGTTTGAATAAAACTTCTTAAAAGTTTCGTTAATTTCTTTAGGATCCACTGTCAATTGTTGTGATGCGTTGCGAATCTGTGGAATTAACCTGGAAGCTGATTGACATTTTATCTGATGTGATAATAAACGGCCTGCTTTTTCCCCATGTTCATAAAATTTCCCTTTAGACCAAAGCAGATTTTGTTGAGTTTTTTCTATTGATATCTGATCGTATTGTGCTTTAAATTCCACTCTCTTTTTAAGAAGTTCTTCAGAAGGGGATAGAGAGAGTTGTTGATCTAATTTTCCTATCGAATCAATTAATTGTTGTAGTTTTGCATTTTTCTTTTTATTAACGGATACAGAATAAGATATAATTTCACCTCTGATGAAAACTTTTAATGTCTCCCATAAAATCAGTGGTGATACCATTTCTGAAGCATTTGTGAGCAAAAAGTTATCTATCGCCACTGATATATGTCTGTGGAAATTTTTATCTGCTAACAGGATAGAGTTTAATCGCCAAGCAGGGCGCTGGGTACAATGCTGACTAAAACATAGATCAAGAAGTAATGGTGCATGATCTGATATTATAATTGGTGAATATTGAATATTTTCCACTGAGGGGAGTAGTGTCTTATCTATAAAAAAATAATCGATTCTTGAGTATGAAGAATGGACAGGGGAAAAATAAGAGAATTCCTTCTTTTGTGGGAATAAAAATCTCCATGGATCCAGACAACCCGTTTGTGCCATGAAAGTAGAAAGAGCTTGGGACATTTTAGACTGAAGCATGGTTTTCGGATTTGAACGATCTAGGACTGGGTTAATAACACAATTCAGATCTCCACCAAAAATTAATCGGTGTGTGTTTAAATTGGGTAAAAGAGAAATAATATTATAAATGAAATTAACATCGTCCCAATTGGGGGCGTAGACGCATACCAGAGCAACAGGGGTATGAAACAAATGACCTGTCACAATAACAAAACGTCCCTGGGGGTCTGAAACACATTTGGAAGTATAAAACTGTACTTTCTTATGAATTAGAATTGCTGCTCCTCTTGCTTTACTATTAAAGTGGGAATGAAAGACTTGACCAATCCAGGGTTTTTTGAGTCTCATATGATCTGCTATCTTTAAATGCGTTTCTTGCAAAAATGCTATTTCCGTATTAATTTTTTTAAGATGAGCAAAGATACGAGCTCTTTTATTTGGCCCATTCAAACCTTTAACGTTCCAGCTAGTGAACCGAATGGAAGACCCTCTAGTACTATTAGAATCACACATTAATCAATCATTAGGTTATAAAAGAGTGATGAATATGACGACCACGTCTCCAGTGCATGACAAACAAGGAAAGAGAATGGCAAAAAAAAAAAAAAAAAAAAAAAAAAAAAAAACCTTGGCGGTTATCCTCCCAACCCTGAACAAACTGAACGTTTCCTATATTTGTCTCAGGAACAGAGACAAATTGCAGGCCCCCATTATCAAACCCCCAGTAATCCCTCGACTGACGCAAAACCATCCCCACCTCTAGGAAGCTACCCAACCTTTAACCTTATGAAACATTCTCAGTGCCTTAAAACGCTTTGTAAATAATGTCTTAACTCAGTAGAGTTAGTATCAGTCTTTCACAGAACCATCAGCTTTTTGGGTTAAGTTTAGAACAATAAACTATTTGCGAAGCCACACAGATAATAATAATAGTAATAAAAAAGAAATCAGATAAATAAAAAAGCTGGTCGGAAAGTGTTCATACCTTTTTCAAATGGTCCGTCTCAAGAAAAAATAAATAATAAATAAATAAATTAGAAAAGAACAACTCAAAAAGGGAGTCTTTAAGCGTACAAATTAAATAAATAATCCAGAAATCCTAAACATTGATACGTTGGTCGTAGAACTGTTTCGCCTCCTCCGGTGTGATGAACATGAAAGTTTCTTCATTAAAAGTCACTTTCAAACGGGCCGGGTAGAGCAATTGAAGCAATGACCGTCTCGTTGGTTTTACCCGATATATGTACACATCTCAAAAGGGGTACGTGAGAATCGCCGACCACTTGATATTGGACGATGTCGGTGTAAACGTACAATGTGTAGAAACCACCGTTGATATCGGCCTGATGAGGGGCGTAAGTGATGGTACTTGTATTAAAATCAGCTTCTTTATGGTAGGCTGTACGACCGAGAGCATCATTCGGTATCGCTCCTAAAATCGTGGCGAGTTTTCCGTAGAATGTCACTGAAACGTTGGGTCTCGCTAACAGATAGACTTTATTTTTTATTTCATCATAGTCCAATAGACCCGTCGGCTGGAGAACTTTATTTATCGCTCGGATGATCGCCCGAATGTTCGCATAGTACCCACCGCTTATTTCTAATTTCCTCGAAACAGAAAACCCAGACAAGTCTTTTTTAAACAGCTCGCTGTCTTTTAGGGTTCCGGCATTCTGGGGTCCAGGGGCCGTGTGTAGCGTGAAATTTCCATCTTCGTCGCTAAAGGAGTACCAAGTTCTAGGATATTCGATTTCGGCTAGTCCTACCTGCCAGTGACCTTTAAAGTTTATAGCTTTCGCTAGTCTTGTTATATAGCTGGATATGGTATTTTCAGGATAAACCCATGATGACGCATTGCATGGTAGCGTGACGTAGAACCCGTGCTCATCCATGGTGCTCCACCGATGTATGATCACCCTTAGCTATGGTCAATGTGTTTTAAGGAGATTTTAGGTCCACCAGAGTTTTTTTATCTACATAACTGTTAAATTTTGAAGGCCATCCTAACCATTTCACTAAAACGAGCGTAGATTTCCCTTGCTTTTTCTGTCCTAAAATTTTCTCTACCTTAAAAGATTTGTTTTTACTAACGATTATTTTTTGCAGTTCTTTTCCATAAAAAACCCCATCGAGGACTTCGCCGTCATAATCACAGAGTCTGTAGACCGGTGGTTGACGCGGAATGCACGAGGATACGGTGAAAAACTCTTCTGTATAGTTCTGCTCGTATCCTTTAGTGAATGGACCTCTCACTTTAGAAATCCTAACGACGTCGCCGACTTTAAATTTAAAGTCGGGTTTCTCTGTGTTCTTTGCACACCCATACAAGTTTTGAAACACTTGACCTTCGTTGTCTCTGCTGACGTCCAGGGGTCTCATTCTGATACTACGGTGATAACTGGAATTGTATCCCTGCATAATGTCTTGTAAAACATCTATGTAGCGTCGCGAATTGGTAGCCGTTAAAAATCTCCACATACGACTTTTTAGCGTTCTATTAAATCGTTCGACGACGCTGGCTTTCAAATCGGTAGCGGTAGCGAAATGATTAATCTCATGCTTTTTCATTAGATTTTGAAAATGTTTGTTAAAAAATTCTTTACCCTTGTCCGTCTGTAATTTCTGCGGTACTCGACCCTCTTTGAGTATAGATTCAAATGCTTTAGTAACCTCGACCCCACTCTTGTTCTTCAACACCCTAGACCATGCATGTTTGCTGAAAACATCTATGCACGTCAGAAGATATTTATGACCGTCATTATCCTTAGCATAAGCGATCATGTCCACGAGATCGGCTTGGAATTGCGTATCGATTCCGTATACCACCACCCTATTTCTCTTGTATTTTATCGGCGCTGTTTTGTGTAATGTGTAAGCGTCCTCACCAGCCAACCATTCTGAAACCTGTTTATCGGATAGCCGGACTCCGCTATCCTTTAACACGGCATCTTTTAATCGTTTTTTACCACCTAAAGATCCGGGGTTAGACTGTGTGTAATAAGCTTTTTTCATCAGCTCGGACATGATGATGATTCAGCGACCAGTGAAAGAATGAGAGGTAAGGATGATTTGAATCAATCTTTTATTAAAAAATTACAGGATATAGATGATAAGTAAAACGGTTATAATGACAATAATGCATAGTATATGTACAAATGGATAGAGGTAAAATGGTTATAATGACAATCATGCATAGTATAAACAAAATAACCTAACTACATTGGCAAGTGGAATCTAACACAAATAGAAATTTGCGGACCAAAGACATGTCTCTGTCTAGGATATAATCGCTAAACATTTCAATAATCCGCTTGATGTCTTTATTCAATTCTTGACGTTCGGCCATCTCCTCTTCATCGTCGCTGTCGTATTGTTTGTTTTTGTCCATACAGATGCACATATCGGTTACATACGTGAACATGGTCAACGTGTCGACGAAACGTATCTTAGGTTGTGAATTGACCATGAAATCAAGAACAGCTTTTATCTTATCCCACATGGGATCATCTTCACCGAGGTAGTCATGACATGAAGCTAGGAGAGTACCCCATCTATTATCACCACCCAGACTTCTCACATCTTTCATCATTTTCTTGAGATTGGACACACGTTTGCTGTCATCGTCATTACAAAGAATTTGGAACGTGTTATAGGATGAGTCCTCAATCATCTTCTTCATTAGATCGGTCATCTGGATTCTGTAATGATCTTTAAACATCATTTCCATAAAGGCGTTTAGGTTGCCGGGATCATCGATGTCTTCTTCGGAGCTTTGATCGCTATCCATTGACGATTGAGAGTACTTCCCAGAGATCGACGACATCATGCACGATTTCTGTACAGGCTTTGTCCAAAAGTTTCCCCCTGATGTCGTCTAGCTTGGCTAGGATGTATGGTTCGTCTTTTAATTCGCGCAGAATAGCTCCGACCGTACCTTGAATTCGGTGGGCACGTGATCTTAACCCGCAGCGGTTGAGGATGATCGCGATGATGGAGTGGAAATTAGGTTTAAACAGCTTGGCAGACAGTTCATCAAAGTGAGTGTCGAAGTAGTAGTTGGGAGGGTCAAACAGGCATGAATGTTGCATCTGGCTAGGATGATCAATCAGACACCCCTCACACTCATCCTTGCGTTTGACTCCGATGAGATGTTCCAGTATCAGTACTGTAGCAGCTTTTATGATCTTGAATCCGACGTCGCTGAAGCATCCGTCTGTAGCGTCGAAACTGGGTTTAGCTACAGGGTCTGTAGAAACATCGGAAGATAGTGTAGGGTTGTAAGGTTCGTAGTCTGCGCCGGATTTATAACGCCAGTCCTTATGAGGGTCGGATGGTCCGGTATCGATAGTCAGAATATTGTCGACCGCGTTGTCGTCGAGAATGCTGCCGAAAGAGATACCGCAGCTACATACATGATCGGGCTCTGTACCGTTGTCTTCAGCCATGGTTTATATATAGTGGTCGAGAGGGGTCTGGTCGCCGGAATTTATCTGTAGAAGAGGGGGAGGAGTCGGACTTTCATTTCTTCCACGGATTGTAAAGACGTTTGCGAGGGTCTGACAGCAGAGATTTAGGATGAACGTAGTGAATGGGGGCAGATGGTCTGGTAAAGGAACTGCTGCGGGGGCATCTCTCGGGGTGGAACAGCTGCACTTTGACTTTGTTGTATCCGTCAAGCATGTCACATCATTTGAACATTTTGTCGATGAGTGAAAAAACACTATTCAGCAGATCCAGATCACGCCAATTGAACATAAATTGTAAATCATAGAGATCATGATGTTCGTTAGGATCGATGACCCCTGACTTCATATTTGAGAGCTTTGTCTTGTCTTTACAGCAGAAGATGTAGACGAAGTCGTCGGGATTCTTGTGGGTATGGTCGCCAACCACCCGATACCTAAAGTCGGGTGTTATACCATCCCACTCTGCGGTGTACAAAGGCTCTTCCCCACCGTCATTGAGATCCTTCCAGACGTATTTGTAAAATAGAGACCAGTCTTTTTCAGGAAATGCAACGCACTCATCTTGAGCAGTGCGAAACTCTTCCCCACTGTCGACGGTGTAGAGCATCACAAAACGTGAAGGTTTGTGAAATTTGTAGCCAAAGACACGCTTGCTACACATTTTGAATTCGTCTTTAACCCATTCTGTATTTTCATGGAGAAAGCTTGTCAAACCGATGCGAGCGACTGACTTTTTCGGAGCCATAGCCAGATTATCCATCATCATGCTACTCAGATCGATCTCGGGGGTTTTAGATAAGGATAAAGCGTCCATACTCATGTAACTCATGTTTTCCCCCTCTGTGAAGTCTGTAGAACAGAGACCACCCATTTTATAGACGACTTTTCTGGTATGGGAGGGGGGCTACATCAACGATAAAACCAGACAACCGGGGTCAACCTGTCCATTTTGATCGATCGCTTCCTGGGGTCACTAAGAGGACAAAACCATACATGTTCACACACATGTTTTTTGGATTAAAAAAGGTCATCCGGTCAAAACCACAGATGTTCACACACACATGTTTTTTGGATTAGAAAGGTCATAGGTTAATCGATATTCCAGAGATGGAACGCAAAAGGTCAACGGGTCAACACCACCTGTCCATTTGATTGATCGATAGGTCAAAGGTTAATCGATATCCCTGACATGGTATGTCAAAGGTCAAAGCTTTATGACTACTTCAAAGAGCGAATCCGGAAGGTCAAAGGTCAGCCCCGCCCCCTGTCAATCAAAAAAGCCATAAATCATTTTGACACATGGTACACTATTATAACTACTGTCTTGTCTGTTATGTTTAATCCAAACAGCCGGTTCGTTCAGACGGCTCCTGGCATTAAACACTGCCAGAAGATTGTGAGAGGGGCGAAGCCGGAAGTGCTCAGGATCCAGAGGGACCTGCAGGCGGGCAGAGAGCTCTCCAACACGGACCAGATGCTCTACCGCTATTACTACGCTCTTGGTGTTTGTCCACATGCAGCGTCCAAGAGCTGTTGAAGCCTTGACGGTAAGTTCATCTACTGTAACGAGTTTACACTTCGGATGTGCTTTAATATTGGCACACTTATGCATTTGTAAATAACGCCTTTGGATGCAGAGTGGGTGAACAAGACTAAGCTGGGTGACAGGTTTGTGATCGGTGTACAGAAGGGGAAAACCTCGAGTATGCAGATCGCTCTGGCCCAAGAGGAGGAAGCTGTACGTTTTACTGTAGAAACTGTTGATTGCTCTCCACCATTGTTTTAAATGTAATAACTCATTGGTCTTTTTTCCATAGTGCTTGGAGCTGTACTTCAGACGCATCAGGCCTGAGAACATTCAGCCGGAGAAACTCTGTAATAGTTTCTTTGTCTCGTCGTCCGGCGTGGAGGTTCACAGTGTCTCTCAGGACATGAATCGGCTCCATAAATTGTAAGTGCCTAACACAGGTCCATGTGCATGTGTGTGAACGGATACACTTTTTTGCATCTTTCCTCATTACAGTCACATCACAATTAACATTTCCTTTTTGTTTCTGCAGGTACAAGCTGGCTCCTTTCTCTGCCCAGTGTGTGCGGAGGGCTGTTGAGGAGGCTGCAGAAAAGCTCCCGGCGCAGCAACAGGAGGCGCTGCAGCATTACCTGGCCATCAGCGCTGGTGCGGTCCGGCCGCAGGATGTCGTCGATGCAGCTCTGCTGCTGGAATCATTAGTCAGGTACACATCTCTTCATCCATTACTCATCACAAACAATTAGCACAACAAAAATAGCAAGTTGTCATTCATAATTTTTTGGTATATTATAAACCTTGTATTCCTCTCTTATACAGCACTTCTGCGGACGAGACTTCCTTGGCCACAAGCTGTGCAGCTGGACCATCTGGGAAGAGCTTTGCTGAATTCGTGGCAATATTTCCTGTTTCGGTGGAGGGTCAGCCGCCATCCAAGAAGCAGCACGTCGAATCAAGCTTTCCAGATGACCGCGTTTTTTATGCCTTCGGCTGCAAAGGTGGCACAGCTTATTGCGCAGGAGGGATGGAAGGTCAACTGTCCCAAGCCGGAGGACATCGAACGGCTGTGGACACCACCTTTGAAGGCAGCGGTAAAGGATTACAAGTTCATCCTTCGCTGTGTGTCTGGGCAGAACTGGTCGGGCATGGCCATTAAAGACTTTGGTGGCAAGATTGGTTGTGATAAGAAAACCTTTCATTTGTCTTGTAAGGGCAGAAAAAAAAACAATAATGCAAAATGTACATTTTAGCAGCCATTAACTGCAGCAAGAACTACATTTACATTTCTGAACTGTTTGTCTACATGTAATGTTTATTCATTAACTCAAAAATGTAATGTGTTCTCATTATTTTAGGAGTTGTGGCAACTCTGACTTTTTCCAAGAACGACATTGTCTGCGACTACCATGGCAGGGTCATCCCAGCTGCACGAGGGAGGGCGATGATGCAGGCCCAGCATGACGAGGCCGGGTACATGTTCTTCTTCAAAGCCGGACAGAGAGATCTCTGCATCGACGCCCAGACCTTTCCGTGCGAGTGCCACCCTGGTACAGACACCGTTGGCAGGAGGATAAACCACTCCACAAAAGCACCCAACCTGAAGCCCTTTCACTGCAGGTTACGTGTGAATGGGGAGGACAAGGACATCATCCTCTTCAGGGCACTGAAGGACATCAGTGTGGGCGTCGAACTAAGGTTTGACTACGGGGTGAAAAGGAAGTCCTTCCCTGGAGATGGCCTGGACCTGGACTGGCTGGATGATTGAGTAGGCCAGGTCGAAAGGTCTTCATCAGACTGGAGTGGCTGGACTTTTGATTATTGTTTTATGGACTATTAAAATTACTACTGGCCCTTGATTTAAACATCAGCAAATTTCCAAAGAACAACAACATTTAAACATTTTTATTTATTCATTCATTGTGGAGGGAATGATCTTGGCCGTGTGAAGAGCGTGCTGCGTGTAAAAGAAATGAAGAGGGACCTGCGTGAAATTAACGTGAAGTTTCCTCAGATGAAAATTGTGTTTTCATCTATAAATCAAAGACGCCACTGGAGGCATGCCACCCCTGTAAAGGTTGAGAAAATTAGAAGCTTTGTAAACAACATCATGGCAAAGTTTGTGCCCGGCGTCAACGGCTGTATTGTACTGCATGGACTAATTCTGTTCAATAAGCCTGAGATTAGGGATGATGTTCATTTACGCCCTGAGAGGAATGATGTGTTTTTAAAAGAGATTACAGTGTCTCAGACGAGACAACCTGTGAATTATTATTATTATTTTTTCTCCAATGTGAATACACTGTTTTATTCCTTTTAACTATTAAAGGTGCTCTAAGCGATGTCAGGTGACTTCTTGTTGACGTTCAAAGTATTTTCACACAAAACGATAAATCCACCCTTCCTCATCTGCGCACTGACCTTATACTGTCTATGGCACTGACCCCCCTGAATTTGGGAGCACTTTACAGCTTTTCAACTTTGATTCTCCTGTTAAAATGAATGCATGTCATTCAGTGTTTATGCTACAGACATGTTTTGCACACGTATTTGTAAAGCCTGGGCCCTGCATTTCAATGTGTTTCTATTCAATTTTCTGTTTCTAGTTCAGGGAGTTAACACTACAGACTAAAGTTCAGGACGACATCGTTGAGCTCACCCGAGGCCTTTGTCCTCACTGTTGTTCTAAAATGAAACAAATAAAATTAAATAATTACATTGTCACAATTCAGAATTTCAAAGTGGTTACTCTAGTAAATTAAGTTTCTTAAATGTATTTTCTTTTTGTTACTCAATTTAATTGACAGTTAAAATATCTTAAGGTTAGATACAGATATATGCTGTGTCCCAATGTGAAGGCTGCGTACTTCGAAGGCTGTAGACTTCGAAGGATGCAGTCTATTTGGCCTTCGAAGGACGCTTCATGTAGCCTTCGTGGGATTTCCTAATTGCGCAACCAGGTGTTCCCTATTACTGCTCCTGGCGCCAAGCAACGGAGCGAGAGTACAGCTGCCACCCTGATCATTCATTTAATGAAACTGAGTAAACAGCTATGGAGAAAGGCTATTGTCATTTTGTTGTTTTATATTTTACTGGAAATTTTATGTTTTATATTTTCCTGTCTTTAAATGAGGGGCAATATATATAAAATCACATAATTTCAATTCACATAACCACTAAAAAAATATTTCGAGTCATGTATTTTCGGCTCAAGAGTTGGCCAGAGCTGGTTTAATGCTAGAGGCTGCGTCCTGAATAGCCAGATTACACTGTAAACTGTTCAAATATTGGGTGTTAACCTACGTAAATATTGTAATGAAATAGCCTAAAAAATAATAACGATAAAACATAGGCACATATATAGCCAATAGCCTATTCAAATGTTAATCGTACCATACGATTTTGTAGGGTTTTCTTTTTATTGTCTAAATGGACCATGGTGAATATATTTATACAGGCTGTCAATCCTATTTGAATATTTTAAACCAAATATAAAAAGTCCAGTGCAAACGTCGTTACTCCCGCTCGTCGTCGTCAGCTGTCAGTCACAGTTGCTAGGCGACAAGAACAATCCTCCGCAGGCTAGACCGGTCCGAGCGCTTCAGGTGCGCACTTTGATATGGGACGAAGTTGAAGTTAGCAACAATTTGTTAATATTGTGACAATGGACCAACAATTTGTTACTTTAATTTTTAAAATAACCAGTGGGAGAATGTAAGGAACTTCATACTGCGATAGTATTCATGTACAAATGTGAAGTAGCCTACCCTTTTCCCTCACAGGACCACAACACTACACATTTTACATTAAACGACACAAAACAAAAGTATATTATAGTTTAAATGTATCAACCTTGCAAACACTCACAGACCCTTACAAAAATAAACAAATATCCAGAGCCATGAATTCTCTTTTGTGTACACATTTAAAGTTGCATAAAATAATAAAATAATGAATAATAAAGAAATACAATGTACAAGAAATGCAATACAAGGCTATAAAAGCCGTTTTCGCATTTCCACTTGACAAAACCATGCAATGCTGACGAATGAGTTAAGATGAATAATAAGAAGAAAAAAAACGAAAAAAAACAAACAAACAAAAAAAACTTTTGGCTCTTAACACTGGTTTCTCTGGCTATTTGAGTAAATAAAAACATAATACTTTTACATTTAAATGTGAATTTGCCGTCCACCACTGAACTCTCGGCCACCCTTTTTTTAAATAAAAATGCTGTCGTCACCCGCGCAATGATTTATGGGGTAGGATCGGGTAGGATAGTCCGCGAAGTGTCCATTTATGTATCCTTCCTTTCACGGGGAAATGAAGGGTGCATTTGGCGTCGCTTTTGAATTAGGTAAGCCTTCGTCGCGCTGCAATGACGCAACCGGCCTTCGAATACGGCCTTCGGAGGATGCATAACTGAATTGGGACAGCCTTCATCCCACCGCGATGACGCAATCGGCCTTTAAATGCGCCCTTCGCGGATGCAGCCTTTGAATTGGGACGTACTTCGTCGCGCGGCCGTGACGCAATCGGTCTTCAAATACGGCCAACCGTCCTTCAAATACAGACTTCGGAGGATGCAGCCTTCACATTGGGACACAGCTATAGGGTTATACAGAAGAGTGAATTAATTCTTAAATACTTGTAAGATCTTGTTCACATGTAGGGTCCCTGTTCATGTTGGACAGACATTTTAATTGCATTTTTTGTCTGTTAAGAGGCACAAAAACGGTCTTTATGTCCATGCCCCCATAGCTGCCATGTTAGCTGGGTGGGAGCTCTGGGCATTCGCGGTCGCAGCTCCGCGTAGCAAGCACAAATCCGGTTCATTTTTGTTTCTATAGTCAGTACTCACAAAGGTCTAACGATCAAGATTAACTTAAAAATTACCCGGAGTTCTCCTTTAACACTACAGACTAAAGTTCAGGACAGCGCCATTGAGCTCACCCGAGGCCTGTGTCCTCACTGTGTCTGCTGTTGTAAAATGTCTGTATTTAGCTCAAATCTCAAGCGTTTTTTCTGCTTTTTGCATCAAATTAAACAGTGAGTACTGCACTTATTAGTGATAACACTGATTATGCTGTATCTTGGTCAGAGAGGGGAAGAGACTGTGTTGCGCATGTCACTTGCAGCCTGTAATGTCACCTGTTGCGTCGCAAAATGTCTTTAATTCAGTCAAACTTTGAGCTGTTGACATGTTTGGCTTCAAAATAAAGCTCAGAATGAGCACTTTTCTAGTGTACTGATGATTTGACTGCATCATGTTCCTAGCATGAATGGGAGGTCGTTGAATTGGCCTTGTTGTGGTGAACATCTGGGAGCACTTTTCCAGTTTTCAACTTTGAATCTTCTGTTAAAATGAATGTCTTTCAGTCAATTTTTATGCAACAACAAGGTTTTGCACATCTACTTAAAGCTTATAACGTATAGTTTAATGTGTACCTAATCAATTTCCTGTAACCTCGTTCAGAGAGTTAAAATTACTGGGAAAAGGTCAGAAAGGCACCGTTGAGCTCACAAAAGCTTTATGTCCTTGTGCTGTGTTGGTGCAAAAAAAAAAAAAGTCTTTATTTAGCTTTAGCTTAGCGTATTTAGCTTCAAAACAGAATTTGACGACCTTTCATTCCTGTTAGGAACGAGATAAAGCAAAATAATTCGTATATTAGTAAAGTGCTCATTCTGATCTTTATTTTGAAGCAAAAACACATGATAATAACTTAATAATCATTAATGATTATAAAATGATATGATAATATTAAATGTTAAAATGATTATTAATTAATAATAGGCCAGGCAAGTTTATTTATATAGCACATTTCATACACAATGGCAATTCAAAGTGCTTTACATAGAAGAAATTAAAATAATCAAAAGAAATCAGAATAATTAAAATAGTTTAGAATAAAAAATAAGAAATAATGAAAAATAAAAATTATGATAAAAATAAAATACAGTAAATTAAAACCATTTAGAATAAAATAAAGTGCAGTAACAGTCGGACGAACAGTGGCACAGTGCTCATTCTGTAAATGCACAGCTAAACAGATGTGTTTTGAGTCTGGATTTGAATGTGACTACTGTAGGAGCACGCCTGATCTCTTCTGGAAGCTGGTCCAGCTGCGGCTGGCATAATAGCTAAAACTCTCCATGCTTAGAGTGAACCCTTGGTATTTCTAGCTGATGTGATCCTAATGATCTGAGTGATCTGTTGGGTTTATATTCAGTGAGCATATCTGCAATATATTGAGGTCCTAACCCATTAAATGATTTAAATACCAGTAATAATACTTTAAAATCAATCCTAAATGTAACTGGCAGCCAGTGTAAAGACCTGAGGACTGGTGTGATGTGTTCATATTTTCTGGTCCTGCTCAGAATCCTGGCAGCAGCGTTCTGTATGAGCTGCAACTGTCTTATGGTCTTTTTAGGAAGGCCAGTGAGGAGGCCATTACAGTAATCCACCCTGCTGGTGATGAAAGCATGCACAAGTTTCTCTAAGTCTTGACTGGAAACAAAGCATCTAATTCTTGAAATATTTTTCAGATGATAGTATGCTGATTTAGTTATTGCTTTGACATGACTATTGAAACTAAGGTCTGACTCTAGAGACACACCAAGATTCCTGACTTGATTTTTAGTTGTTAGACCCCTAGCGTCAAGGTATGCATTCACCTTGAGAACTTCATCTTTGTTTCCAAACGCAATAACTTCAGTTTTGTCTTTGTTTAACTGCAGAAAGTTTTGACACATCCAACCGTTTACTTCATCAATGCATTGGCACAGGGAGTCAATGGTGCTGTAGTCGTTAGGCGATAGGGCTAAGTAGAGCTGTGTGTCGTCTGCGTAGCTGTGGTAAGCTATTTGGTTCTTTTTCATTATTTGGCTCATTGGGAGCATATACAGGTTGAATAGGAGTGCCGCAAGAATCGAGCCCTGAGGGACTCCACAGTTCATGGATGTCCACTTAGACTTATGTTCTCCCATACTCACAAAATAACCTCTCCCTTCTAAGTATGACCTGAACCATTTTAGGACTATCCCAGAAAGCCCCACCCAGTTTTCCAGCCTGTCAAGAAGTATGTCATGATCAACAGTGTCAAATGCAGCACTGAGGTCGAGTAGTACCAACACGGATAATTTGCCTGTATCAGTATTTAAGCGAATATCGTTTATTATCTTTATGAGCGCTGTCTCCGTGCTGTGATGCGATCGGAAACCAGATTGAAAATTGTCAATATCCATTTGAGCTTAAAAATTTGTTCAGCTGATTGAAGACAACCTTTTCAATGATCTTGCCTATGAAAGGAAGATTTGAGATCGGTCTATAATTGCTCAAGATGGTCTTATCCAGATTGCTCTTTTTCAGGAGGGGCTTGACAACTGCAGTTTTTAGGGAGTTCGGAAAACTCCCAGAGCGAAGTGAGGCATTTACCACTTCTAGGAGATCTGCTTCTAAACAGTTTAACACACTTTTGAAAAAAGATGTGGGAAGTGTGTCAAGGGCGCAGTTTGATGTTTTAAGGTGCTGTACGGTTTCTACCAAAATTGTGCCATCAATTTCTTCGAAATCAGACATAGTAACTACTTTCTCAGGTTGTGGTCTGATCTGCCTGACCCCAGAGCAACTCAAGGATTGTGCTGATCACCTTTCTGATGTTATTGATTTTCTCAGAGAAGAAAGAAGCAAACTCACTGCATTTCCTTTCTGAGAGCATTTCTATGGGAATCTGTCTCGGGGGGTTTGTCAGTCTCTCTACAGTAGCAAAAAGAGTGTGTGTGTTTAGATTGCTGTTTATAATATTTGAGAAGAAAGTCTGTCTAGCTTTGCCTAGTTCCCTATTGAAAGCATGGATGCTGTCTTTGTAGATGTTATAATGGACTAGAAGTTGTCTTCCACATGCGTTCTGCTCTTCTGCATTGTCTTTTCATATTTTGCAGAGCTGTTGAGTTTCTCTAAGGTGTTTTTTGTCTACTATTCTTCCTGACTTTCACAGGAGCAATATCATCAATTACACTCTTAACTTTTGAGTTAAAAGAATCAAGGAGAAAATCAACAGGGTCAGCAGATATGCTTGGTTTTAAAGATATAGCCTTCATAAATAGCACACCAGTGTTTTCATTTAAGCATCTCTTCTTGACAGACACAGCTCTAGCTTCAATGGCAGGAGAGATTAATATATCAAAGAAAATACAGAAATGGTCAGACAGTGCTAGATCCTTAATAACAATCGATGAGATGTTTAAACCCGTACTGATAAGTAAATCTAGAGTGTGTCCACGATTGTGTGTGGGACCATGTATATGCTGTGTCAGATCAAAAGTTTTTAAAACAGTTTATTTCTTTTGCCATATTGTTTTCTGCATTATCTATGTGAATGTTAAAATCTCCAGCAATGGCAAAACAGTCAAACTCAGAGGCAATTGTTGATAACAGTTCTGTAAAGTCCTCAGCAAAGGCTGGAGAGTATTTTGGAGGCCTGTAAACAATGATAAGTAAAATACGTGGAGCACCTTTTAACACAATACCCAGATATTCGAAAGAGGGGTAATTCCCAAATGATATTTTCTTACATTGATAAACATCTTTAAAAAGAACAGCTAAGCCCCCGCCTCTCTTACCCGCTCTGCAGACACTCATATAAGTAAAATTTGGAGGGGATGTTTCGTTTAGGACCGTTGCACTGCAGCTGTCTTCTAGCCAAGTTTCAGTTAGAAACATGAAGTCCAGGTTGTGTGTGGTTATTAAGTCATTGACTAGACGTGATTTATTTTTAATGGAGCGGATGTTTAAAAGTGCTAACTTTATAGTCTTACTTTTTGTCCCCACAGCAGTCTTAGTTTGGCGTGTAATAGGCACCAGATTAGATGGGTTTGCTGTACGGCTGTTAAAGGCCTTAGATTTTCTATCATGTAAATGAACAGCAATAGAGAAAGATTCAGGCACACTGGGTTCTGTAAACATTTGATAAAGTTATTGTTTTCATAGCGAGGACCCAAAATATTTCACTTAGAGCTGGTATCAGTTGTTTTTGGTTCACCTCGAGCCGATGGGGGAGGGTGTGGCCCCTGGCGCTGTGGCAGAGGCCAAAAGAGCTCTCGGAGAAGGAGGGAGGGGGCGAGCTGGGCCCGAAAGCTTTGGTGGTTTTGGGGCCTGCCGTTTTTTGGTTGGTATCTGGGGGCTTGCAGCAAAAGAGTGTGATAGTTTGGTTCCAGCAGACACCAGTTGTTCCATTTTCTCTGAGAAGCACAGAAGTGGAGATGCTGGAGAGACGGATAACATGTCAGGTGAGATGGGCTGTTGCTCTGGTGTTATTGGAGGGTGTAAAATGCTGTCCTGGTTTCCCTCGCTGTTTTCCAGAAAGTCGTCCTTGGGTGCTGAATCTGGGAGCAGTTCTGATATGTCATAGTCTGACTGTGGTGAGCTCTGTGGGCAGGGCTCTGCTGAGATTGTATCCGTGAGCAGAGGTTGTTGTTGTGGCTGAGTGGTGTTATCATTGTCCTTGTGTGATGTGTCAGCAATATGTCCATTGAGGTGCTGAAGTGAAGTCCTGTGGTCGTTCATACTGTGTCCAGGTTTGTGAGTGCCATTCAGGTTGAATGGATTGGCACACACAGCAGAAGGATGATGGAGGGAGAAGTAGATATTGTCCTTTAGTACTCTTGAACCAAGTTTGTTTGGGTGATGGCCATCCCGTTGAAACAGTTGCCTCTGACTCCAGAAAAATTGAAGTTGTCAATAAAGTTCACTCCTTTTATATTGCAGGTTTTTTGCAGCCATGTGTTGAGCCCAAGCAACCATGAAAACCTGTTTGTTCCTCTTGCTGGGAGTGGTCCACTGATGAATGTTTCAACTTTCAGTCTTTTAAGTGTTTCAAAAAGTTCATTGAAATCCTTCTTAAGGAGTTCCGACTGCTCTTTATGAATATCATTTTCCCCACATGAATGATGAGTCGATTTGCAGTCTTATGTTTCATCAGAATGTTCTGAAGTTCCCTGTTTACATCAGAAGTTGTTGCTTGTGGAAGGCAGCATGTAGTTGTATCCCTGATACTAATGTTTCTGATTATGGAGTCCCCCACTACCAGAGTCTGTGTTCGATCACATTCGTCAAATTCAGGGATTCCTCATTCATTAATACTTCAAATCTGTTCTCAAGATGAATAGGCGGTGGTAGGAGACCAGTGGTTGCAATCCTGGTCAGAGTCATATCTGGGGTAGATGATGCTACTGCTGAAATATGTGGTGCTCGTGACAATCTGATGTCTCGAGTGCCTTTGGGTCTCGCTCCCTGTTTGTGCCATCGATTTGTAAGTCGATCGGCTTGTTTCTCTACAGTCAGTATAGCCTGTCGAGGAGCACTAGATTCATGGGACTCACCGGCTGTGCGCTGATGGCGTCCATGACGAAGCTCTGTTGTGCCTTCCATCTGGTTTGTCGGTCCCGAATTTAACTTTGTTTCAAGAACTGCAATCCTTTGTACTGTTTGTATTATTAAATTTTAATTCTTGGATTTGATTTTAGTCTTAATTCAATATTGACTCATTTAGATAAATATTAGGTAGGCCCCAGTCTGTTAATGTTTCTCAAGAAAAAAAAAATCTCTCACATAATGCTGTAAACATACAGAGAGAAATTAAATATAATATTTAGCAAAATACTTTTTTTCTAGTCAACTAATGTTCTGGTCATTAAATGGCTTTCCTGAGTTAAATGTAACGTTTTGTGACACAACTGTTCTCCTGCAGTGTTACTGACCTCTTTCCGTGTTTGAAAACGCTGATTGATCGTTATTATGTACAAGTAAATATACCTTTCGAAAAACTAAAGTAACATGATCGGTTTACTTGAACTGAGGAGCAACGATCTGTGATCAGAACCTAAGAGCTGATTTATCAATAACTTTATCAATTTATCAATAACAACTTTCATATCAAAAGTAACCTGCTCTGTCTAGTCTGTCGGTGTCAGTGTGCTCTTTGCTCTGTGATTTTTCTCTATGGGAGAGCATGTGAAAAGTGCCAAATGCGTTAAGCGCCTTTCAGACAGGACGCGGAATGCGCGACCCTGGCCGCTTGGTTCAACGTTGCCCTTCAGATACAACGGGATTTAGCATTTTCAGACATCCCAAGTCTCCCGGAAGTTCCGGGAGTCTCCCGCATATTGATAGCGTCTCCCTGATGCCCGCAAATTAGTTCAAATCTCCCGGAATCTAGAGCGAGACATACTGCGCGCATAACATACATAGCGCGCTGCGCGTGCACTGTACAGAGGGAGAGACCGAGTGTGCCTCGCAGACGCGAAAATTCGAATCTATTATTTTTCACGGTATTTTGAAGAGCCCTCGATAACAATATCGTGCATATTCATTACCGCGATTTATCGCATTACCGAATACCGGCACATGTCTACTTCTGATACAGTTTTTGTCTTGAAATAAAATGGTTGTGCTGACAGTAACTGATCAACAGGACAAGCAATGGGAGAGCTGGAAATTGGATATAGTGTTACATAAAGGGAGGTAGCAGCAATAAATTATTGAAACCATTGAGATGAGAAGTCCATTTTTACAGTGGATAAATTACATAAACACCGAAATTTCAACTAGTCAGACTCAAGATTTGACTTTCTAGCCTGAGCCCAGGCTTGGTTTCGCTCTTGAAGAAGGTCAGACAAATTCATTATTAAACATTATTTCGCCCTTTTACTCTGTCTTTATTCTTATTTACCAGGCCTGTAAAACCATCATAAAAAATGTCCAAGCATTCTCATTAATAAGGCTAATTCTTCCCCAATCAAAATCATACAGATCAAGTAGAAAACCTTGCAATGAGACCTGCTTCATTACCTTCTTAAAGATTATGAACGGCCTTGTTTTTGTATTTTATTTGTTCCTTACTGATGCTATAAGACAATGATCGCTAATGTCATTTGAAAAAAAACAGAGGCAAAAAAAATCAAATTCATTATAATTTAAATTTGTTAATAACTCCCTCAGTGAAGAAAGAGTGCCACCATCAGCTGAAGGGCTGAACAACCAACAACTGTGACGTGAAGACTCTTAGAAACTTCTAAGTCAAGGGCCAACAATTCAAAATGTCTGCTTATTGACTGAGACAATCAGATTCACAATAAATTACTTTTTTCACATATATTGCAACACCTCCACCCTTTTTAGTCGGTCTGTTCTGAATAAGTTGAACCCATCTACAGACACATCCTTATCAGTTGTTAAGCCATGTTTCACTTCAAACATAAACATAAGCATTGGTTTAAAGTGCCCAGATATGAACCACTTCTATTTTGCCAACCAGACTATGAACATTCAAATTACTATCCTAATTAATGATCTTGCATCACCACATCTTAAACAATGTGTGACTTTCTATAAGGACATTTCTAGAGAAAAATTCTAAGGCCTACTGTTGAGTTAGATTTAAGAAAACGGTCTTTGGGACTATCAGCTTTTTCCATTTAGAGCAACAGAAAGATGGAATTCAGTTCCTGTTCCTATTAGAAAAACTACATCATCTAGCATTTTAAATAAAAATCACTCTCCTTACAAAGCAAAGACAACTTTTCCACCTTTTGTTGTTAGTGTGCACAATGTTGAAAACTTTGAATAATAAACCATTTTATGATACAGTTGAGGAGAAAGCCTCAAAGCTACATTTCACCATAACCAGTAGTTGCAGTGAAAATCAATTAAGTAAAAATAAATAAACTATTATATGCACACAAGCTTTTTGGCTATGCCAATAATTGATACGAAACACAGCAATTTCTCTGTCCAACTCTCTCTAAGAGCTCCTAAAGCACTCTGAGAGGCCCTTTTAAAAAGGCCAAGCCCCTCCTATTTGGATTAAACCATTTAGTAATTAAAGGTAATTAAGAAATTCAAGAAAGACAAAAAAATGGGATTTAACAGTAACAAAGAGGTAAACTGTTATAATAATTAGAAATACAAAAAAACATTTGAATCAAAACAAAATCTATTAATTAATTATGTTCAACCTAGAATTAAATAGATCACCAATCTCCCCCTCATACATGAGAACAATGGACTGTGCCTTCTATTGGCGGGAATGAGAGAGTGACGGGAAGTTCGGTTCTTTTCCACGAACCGGTAAAAAAAAAAAAAAAACCGGTTCACCAGTTCTTTTACGTAATGACATCACTTCTATAACCAAGGTGGATAAACAATACATATACAATACATAATTAAAATAAAGTCATTTGTAATCATAAATTCACCCCATCATTCAAATCCTCAGTTCACCCGTGTTCATGTTTTATTACTATCACGCATGCTTAGTATCTCCAGCTCATCGGTTCTCCGTATCAAATGTGTCCAAAAGAAACAGTAGCAGTGTGTGTAAGTCTGAGCTGAGAACTGCTGAAACCTGAATATACACAGTCGACAAAGCTGAAGTTGAAGTTAACCAGTCTGAGGCTTTATTCAATTCAGCAGTAAGTTATATGGTTTTACTTCGAATATACTATATTATACTATACTCAACTATATTAATACAGTATAATAATCAGGGCCTGAAATTAACTTTTTCGGCCACCGGCCACTGTGGCAGGTGGATTTAAAAATTCACCTGCCACAGAGACTTTTTACCAGCCACTTTTTTTTTTTTTTTTTTTGCCTCATATTTTGCCTCAGCCAAAAAATGGCTGGTAAAAAGAACAATATTGTGAAATTTCTGTTTTTTTTTTTCCTTCACCTTTATAGAAAGGTGAAAAAACGGGAATTTCACAATTTTGTTCTTTCACTTGTAAGAATACACATTTAAGTTCTGTCAAGTAATAATAATAACTCTAAGAACATACATTTAAAAAAAAAATCGTTTTATTCATTGATTTTGACACTCACACAATATAGCCTAGTATAGGCTATAGTATATACTCAACACAGGCAGACCTACCGCAGCTCGTATGTAAACAAATCACACGCGGCTGTGTTGATGGATGATTTAGTCACGTAGACAGATCCTGACAGCTTTTAGTTACAGCGTTCAGGAACCGTTAACTAGGAACTAAATTAATATTGTTATTACTGGTAAAGTTACCGGGTACCGGATATTTTCTCACTGGTTCCATCCCAACTCCCAACACACATCTGTGCAACTCTCATTGTACTGTAGGCTACATCAGCGTTACATTATCTCATCCCATCTCACCAACAGTTTAATACTCGCACATCCAAACGTAGTCAGAAAAGGGCCTCGTCTTCTTCTGATCGCATGAACGTTACGAAACAACAGACTGTCATAAATCAGCCGCTTACGAACCTTGCCATTGCCGCCAATTGTCCACTTTGTATTAAAATGTCTTCTTTTACTTTTCTTTTTCTCATCCTCATATTTTTGTTGGTTGTTTGTTTCAGCTGGCCTCTTTACCTATCGAATTAATTTTGAGCCAATAAAAATGAACGTAACTTTTCAAGAAACGAATGAAAATATAAATTGAAACTGAATAAAATATCTTTGAAACTGAAAAAGAATGAACCGCAAGCAATTTTTTTGACTTTGTTTTTAATACACTACATGTTTTGCTAACTATTCCTCATATTTCGTTTACTGATCTACACTTACAAATGCGCTTCCAGAGTTTTCATTTACGCTTCTGAAGTTTTCGTTTACACTCCCTGAGTTTGCGTTCGCTGTTCTGACACAAATCTCTCGTGGGGGCGGGGCTAGTAGCAGTGTATTCTCATTGGCTACTGAGCTTTTGATTGACAGCTTCTTGACCTGGAAGTGAAGACGTCAGAGTTGTGTTTACACGTGTGGATGTGAGCGTCTGTAAGCGCAGCTTTCTATTTAATTTTAGTAATATTAAGTTATGTTTGTTTTTTAATTTTATCTGTATTTACCTTCTGCTGCGATTACTTTGTCAACAGAAGCTTTTAGGTTCACAAGAGATCAGTCTATTCAGGGGTAATTGTACATCAAAGTAGGCCCACTGTATATGACTACTTAAAATATTTTGTCCAATGTTTTAGGAGAATATTTGTTTATTCTTGATGATTCGTTCGCATGTTAGGCGATGTTTCGTTTACACTTCCTGAGTTTGCGTTCGCTGTTCTGACACAAATCTCTCGTGGGGGCGGGGCTAGTAGCAGTGTATTCTCATTGGCTACTGAGTTTTTGATTGACAGCTTCTTGACCTGGAAGTGAAGACGTCAGTGAGTGTTGTGTTTACACGTTTGGATGTGAGCGTCTGTAAGCTTAGCTTTCTATTTCATTTAGGTGATATTAAGTTTATTTCTTTATTTATTTACTGCTACACTATATTGTTGATATGATTTCTTATAGAAGGAATAGTACAGACAAATGATATAATTTGTCATCGTCGATATCAGAATACTGGATAGCATAGGCTACTCGTGGTAAGTCTGATTGTTTTTATTTTTTTTTTATTAATTAATACTAAACTAATACTAATTATAATACAGTTCTTGCTTTTTCAGGTGGAGAGGCATATTAGAGCTCAGTGAGAGCCCATAACATTATACAGCAGTGTTGTCTTGATTTAATTGGTAAGTTGTTAGCCCAATCATTACATGTCTTGTTTATCTAACGTTCGATTAGATCATATTTGCTTCAATTAGATCATATTTCCCCTCTGCCACCCCAAACAACATTGTGCTAGAGTACTGTACAGTATCTGTACTGTAGCCTACAGTACAAAATGTACTGTATCAGACAATGACCGATGCCATTGGACCAGAGCCCTGTCAATCACTGCCCGGTTCAACTTTGGCAATGTAAAGCCAATTGCTGATTAATTTGTGATGCAGAGTTTTTAAAAGAAGAGAGAGAGTACTTGACCATTTTCCACGTCTCCATTCATAATATGTAAACACTCATTTGTTTTGAACTATAACCCTGGGCGCAATATTTATTCTGCAAAAGGCAACAAAATGCTTTTTCTGTATCCATATTTTAGTAATAATTATGTTAAAAAAAAAAAAACATTTTGGAGAAAAATGTTGAATTTTTAATAGTCTTTAATAATTTATATATATATATATATATATCCAAATTCAAAACCTAATACATGCAAGTAATTATGACTGAAAAAATCCAGCAACTAGGGAGTAGACGCTACACAGCCATGGAAAAATGTTTATTGGGCTATAGAGCCATCTACTGGTTATACAATAGTATTACAGATGATAAATGGTGTGTGAGTCAGGTAAACATTTGGTACTGTAAAATCCCTTAAAACATTTATATAATTTGTTTGAAATAATTATTTTAAGTCTGCAAATGGTTACTGCATGTGGGAGTTCAAAGCAGTTTGTATTGTTAGATTATAATATATTTCCTTTCTCATTTTCCAGGGATTTGAGCAACTTTTCCACAAACAAAATTCTGATGCTGACACAGAGGATGGAGTGATAATACCAGAGATCAGCTGTCTCCATCAGACAATAATGTTACTTTGTTCAGACATATCACCTTTGAATGACTGGGATCCTTATCTTCAGACACCTGTTGTATTTTATTTTAATATTATAAAATAGCAAATATTTTAATTTCTTTGGAGCTCTAGATTAAAACAAACACAGTACACAAGAGGTTGCAGTTTATTCTTATTAGTCTCTGCTGATCATGGATTAGCATACCAACAGCATATGAATGGAATAGTTCATCCAAAAATAAATTCTCACTTATTTTACTCACCCTCATGCTGTCCCAGATGCATTTTACTTTCTTTCTACAGATAAATACGAATTAAGATTTTAAGGAAAGTAATCCATCTCTGCAAGCCCTAAAGATGCTTTAAAAACCACACACAGTGACCGTGATGTCCATGTGACCTCAGTGGATGAATCAATACTGAAGTGAAACAATAGAATAAAAAAAAATAAATACTAATAATGTAAACTGTTTTAACTATTACAAATAATTTCCGACCAACTGCCATACATGGGTACAATCCACTTGTGTTATGTGGACTCACAGAGATGTATTATTTCATTAAAAATCTTTGTGATTATACATTTTATTATCTATATTATGAGAATACTGTGCATTACATGTATAGTATGCAGTTAATGTTTTGTGGATTCTGGTCTTTCCTGTCATAACTGCATCCAAGACTTTCACTTTGGTACTTGTGTATATGCTGTAGTGACAATAAAGAATGAATAAATTTATTAGATTTTTTATTTAAATTCATTTAACTGATTTTATAAGTCATAATTGAACCTGTTGATGATTGTTCAAATATATTTACCATTTTAAATGTTAGAAAATAATATTAACAAAATGAAATAAATAAAATTATCAGCATGATTAAAAAAATACCAACAAAAATATTCTTTGTGTGAAATATGTAATGAAATGCCCTTTGAGGTCTGTATAATCTGACAGCAACCCACGATTGTAATTTTCATATAGTTTAAATTCCTCTTATTTAAGTGATCATACATGATCATTTGATGGTGTAAATGCATATGGTAACAATGAGAAATTTGATGGCCATGGTTGCCAACCTTGATTACCTGGTTGAAGTGAAACTTTCTTGACTGCTGAATATATCCCACACGTATACTAGTAGGCTATTCTCTTGTAATAGCACAACCTATTCAGAGCCTAACATGCGAACGAATCATCAAGAATAAACAAATATTCTCCTAAAACATTGGACAAAATATTTTAAGTAGTCATATACAGTGGGCCTACTTTGATGTACAATTACACCTGAATAGACTGATCTCTTGTGAACCTAAAAGCTTCTGTTGACAAAGTAATCGCAGCAGAAGGTAAATACAGATAAAATTAAAAAACAAACATAACTTAATATTACTAAAATTAAATAGAAAGCTGCGCTTACAGACGCTCACATCCACACGTGTAAACACAACTCTGACGTCTTCACTTCCAGGTCAAGAAGCTGTCAATCAAAAGCTCAGTAGCCAATGAGAATACACTGCTACTAGCCCCGCCCCCACGAGAGATTTGTGTCAGAACAGCGAACGCAAACTCAGGGAGTGTAAACGAAAACTTCAGAAGCGTAAATGAAAACTCTGGAAGCGCATTTGTAAGTGTAGATCAGTAAACGAAATATGAGGAATAGTTAGCAAAACATGTAGTGTATTAAAAACAAAGTCAAAAAAATTGCTTGCGGTTCATTCTTTTTCAGTTTCAAAGATATTTTATTCAGTTTCAATTTATATTTTCATTCGTTTCTTGAAAAGTTACGTTCATTTTTATTGGCTCAAAATTAATTCCATATTTACCCCAGTAATGTGCCGCCACATTTTAGCTAAAGTCAAACGCAATGGCAGACTTAGTTGAAATTTAAAAATCCTTATGAATCACTCAATTCTCATTGGCTACCTGCCAATGTGGCAGGTAGATTGACAGTGTTACCCGCCAATAGAAAAATTCACCCGCATTTGGCAGGTGGTCGGGTGTTAATTTCAGGCCCTGATAATAATGTACTATTTAACTATATGTACTGCTAACATAGAGGAACAATTTCAAAAACTGGTACTGAAAGGACTTAAAGGTTGTAACAGCGTTTGTGGGTAATGTCACTTCTGTTTGTGTTTGAGGCGAGATCCCAAACATAACAAGTTAGCTCGCCCCTCCCTCCCGTTTTGTGCATCATGAAAAAAAAAGATCATGCACGTGTATTAAACACACTATTTTCAGATTGACGGTCAACCTCAATGATGTCTCATTCTGTGAACTGTAAAATGTGAACTCGGCTGCTTTGGATTACAAAGTATAATGATATAAAATCTTCAGTCGAGCCATGTCATATCATATGGCTAGTTTTGCTGGTGCTTCACTGGAAGCAGCGGTGTGATAAAATAGCTACACATCTAACGTTATGGAAAACACAACAGCTATCTGGAATAATAACAGCTTATTATTATTATTTGGCTAAAGTTAGTCCTGAACTTAGGCTAATGTTAGTGTTATTGCTCAAAGTAGACGCAACTCACACACTAAAGGCGCTTTCCCACTGCATAGTACGGTACGGTTCGGCTCAGTACGCTTCGACTCGGCGCGGAACAGTTCGGATCGCTTTGCGTTTCCACCACAGTAGTACCCCTTCAAAGTGTGTGGGACTGATCGTTATTTGCGCGCGCCTCTACTGCCATGACATCATCTTAAAAGCGCCACATTTTCAAATCCACAACACAGGAACAATGGAGACTATCGAGGGATGGTGTTCCTGATTCTCGGTATGTGGTTGTTTTTAACTGCTAGACGGAAAAATGTGTTTAAAATGAGGCTGATGGCAGCAAAACAAAAATACTGCTAAAAAAGTGTCTCGTGTCGCAAATCCAATGACGCTGGTAGTGACGATTCTGTCTGACCAATCAGTGATCTGCAGTGTTTCACGTCACATTTTACTACCGGTACGGTACGCTTGGAACCTCAACAGACCAGGTACCATTTAAAGCGACCTGAAGCGAACCGTACTGTACTGTACCATGCAGTGGAAAAGCACCACAAGTGAGCCGTACCGAACCGTACCGTACTATGGAGTGGAAAAGCGCCTAAAATCCCGACAATCTGATATTCGCTAGAGCTGAGTTTATTCGAGCGTCGCTCATATTTTTTTAAAGAATTATATTTTCCCACACAGTTCACATACAAAAAAGTCAGCACTAGAAGCTCCTCACCTGTCCAGAAGAAACAGTGCAACCTCGGCGTCTGATTGATAAATGTTCAATTCATTGAGTTCTCTCCACCGTTCAAAAGCCTTCTCAATTATTCGTTCCTTTGATGAAAAACGACGGTATTCCCTCGCCCTAATCCTCCTTCTCTTCTTGAGGATTGCCTCTTCCATGTTAAAGGTGTAGTTCAAACCATTTAAAACACTGCAACCAGAAATAATTTATTCATTTAGAAATTGTTAATCATGAAATACATTATATTTCTGTCAAGTCAGATTGTTTCAAAGCAGCTTTACAGAGATAAACATAATTTAAGGTAACAGATTGGTTTGGTTTTTATAGCGGTTCTTGAATGTTATTTCCAGCTAAAGTTAGTTTTGATTGATTAATTTCTGTCGAAATGGTTGTAGAAAACCTTTTTCTTCTAAAGTGTAGCGAAGACCAGGAGACTCGGTTTGTATCTTTTTAAGCAGGATTCTTTTATTGCTGTTGCATCACTGTAGTCTACGGAGGCGTATTGCATTCACTTGAAGAAAAAAATCTACTCTGTTTTTCTGAATTAACGAGTTAATTTTTCATGAGAAAAAAAATTTTGCTCTGTTTTTCTGAATTAATGAGTTAATTTTTCATGAGAAAAAAAAATTTTGCTCTGTTTTTCTGAATTAATGAGTTAATTTTTCATGAGAAAAAAATTTTTGCTCTGTTTTTCTGAATTAACGAGTTAATTTTTCATGAGAAAAAAAAATTTGCTCTGTTTTTCTGAATTGATGAGTTAATTTTTCATGAGAAAAAAAATTTGCTCTGTTTTTCTGAATTAATGAGTTAATTTTTCATGAGAAAAAAATTTTTGCTCTCTTTTTCTGAATTAATGAGTTATTTTTCATGAGAAAAAAAAATTGCTCTGTTTTTCTGAATTAATGAGTTAGTTTTTCTTGAGAAAAAAAGTTTTTGCTCTGTTTTTCTGAATTAATGAGTTAATTTTTCATGAGAAAATTTATTTTTGCTGTTTTTCTGAATTAACTCATTTTAATTAACTCGTTAATTCAGAAAAACAGAGCAAAATTTTTTTTCTCATGAAAAATTAACTCATTAATTCAGAAAAACAGCAAAAAAAAAATTCTCATGAAAAATTAACTCGTTAATTCAGAAAAACAGAGTAGATTTTTTTTCTTCAAGTGAATGCAATACGCCTCCGTAGTAGTCTGCTTTGTCAAAAAAAAAAAAAAAAGTCCAACTAAAGCAGTTTATGTTGTGTTTTATATACATTTCAAGAGGGAGGGATGATATAGAGGTGGAGACCCTCTGAAACAAAGCAAATGTAAATGCATGTCTAAATTAAACATGTTAATAAAATTTGTAATAATACATTTCCCCCTTTGAGAGTACTAAATAACTCTCACAAAATACAAACTTAGACACTTTTATGTTTCTCCTCCTGATACATACACCTAACACTTTTTTGCATTCTTCAATATACCTTTTCTGGGTGAATACCAAATTTCCATGTCAAATTCAATCAGACTGACTCAGTCACTATGGAGTAGAGATGCAAATTATCTATTGATCAACCTTATCGATCGATTAACGATTAACTGATAACGTGATAAGCGCCTATTTTCCTGAGAATGTAAATTTCTCACGGTATCAATTTAACAAAAAAAGCTAAATATTGCTTATATACTGAATAAAAATACATTATATTACTCAATTGATGTTTTATTTTAACAGTTGGGATACGTCACAGAATAATGGCATTTATGTAGTTTAACAAAATAAATTGTGCACAGAAAATTAAAATACATCAAAATAATTGTGCACTGGCTTACTTGTTGCATGTGAAACATTAAACAACATAAACTAAATTTTAAATAAAAATATATATATGGGTAGACTTATCCTAAATACACTACATTAAGCCTACATATTAGAGATGCACCGATTACAGTTTTCAAGGCCGATCCCAATTTCCGATTTTTCCTTTGTTTGACCTGCCGATACCGATGATACTGATTCCGATTTAATTTTTTCAAACCACTTTACAACACACAAAAATGTATTTTCTATCTTCTCTTTAATAGAACAGTTTGCATAGAACATTTTGAACAGATAATTGTCACAGTCTTCGTCTTCACCTGTTTGTCCCGTCAGCAGCACTACACTTCCCAGGATCCTCTCGTCACCCTATCCCGTGTTCACTCCCTCATCAGCCACCTGTTCCTCGTCATCATCATCTGTTTCACCTGTTCTCACCCCATTATGTTTGATTAGTCTGTGTATTTAGTTCCCTTTGTGTTACTCTATGATTGTCGGTCGATGTCGAATGTTACCCCGTGTTACCTGAATCCTTGCCTGTATCCTGAAATAAATGTTACCTTCCGTGTGAACCTGGACTCCTCCTATTCCTTCCGTCTGCACTCCTGTTCTCCTGCACCATACCCCGTGACAGATCGACCGACCTCCAAAAAAGGAAAAGAAAAAGAAATGGACCCTTTCGTAGGGGTCCAATTGCTCTGTTTAGAGCAAGCGGACCGGTCTCTGGAGGATCATCTGGCGGATTTCTTCCACCTCGCTTCCGCCACAACCTTCCCGGACGACTGCCTCTGCAGCTTCCTGTACGCCGGTCTCAACACCGCCACCAGAGAGCAGTTGTCCGGGAATGGTCCCCAGGGGAGTTTTTCAGCATATGTGGAGTGGGTGCTGGTGTCCTGCGGTTCTCCCTTCACCATCGATGATGGCACCAGCCCCACTCCAACACCGGAGCCCTCCTTTCCGCTGGTCCCCACCAGCCCTGCCGAGCCCGAGCTCTCTCCGCTGGTTCCGTCCAGCTCTCCCGAGCATAGACTCTCCGCCCGGCTGGTTCAGTCCAGTCCTCCCGAATATGAACTCCCGTTCTGGCGCCCCCGCTTGATGCTTGTCCCCAGAAGGCCTGCGCGCACCGTCAGCCCTTCTAAGCCCGAATGCTCTTCACCGCTGGTTCCGTCCAGCTCTCCAGAGACTGAATGCTCTTCACCGCTGGTTCCGTCCAGCTCTCCAGAGACTGAATGCTCTTCACCGCTGGTTCCGTCCAGCTCTCCAGAGACTGAATGCTCTTCACCGCTGGCTCCGTCCAGCTCTCCAGAGACTGAATGCTCTTCACCGCTGGTTCCGTCCAGCTCTCCAGAGACTGAATGCTCTTCACCGCTGGTCCCGTCCAGCTCTCCAGAGTCTGAATGCTCTTCGCCGCTGGTTCCGTCCAGCTCTCCAGAGTCTGAATGCTCTTCGCCGCTGGTCCCGTCCAGCTCTCCAGAGATTGAATGCTCTTCACCGCTGGTTCCGTCCAGCTCTCCAGAGATTGAATGCTCTTCACCGCTGGTTCCGTCCAGCTCTCCAGAGATTGAATGCTCTTCACCGCTGGTTCCGTCCAGCTCTCCAGAGACTGAATGCTCTTCACCGCTGGTTCCGTCCAGCTCTCCAGAGAATGAATGCTCTTCGCCGCTGGTTCCGTCCAGCTCTCCAGAGTCTGAATGCTCTTCGCCGCTGGTCCCGTCCAGCTCTCCAGAGATTGAATGCTCTTCGCCGCTGGTTCCGTCCAGCTCTCCAGAGATTGAATGCTCTTCACCGCTGGTTCCGTCCAGCTCTCCAGAGACTGAATGCTCTTCACCGCTGGTTCCGTCCAGCTCTCCAGAGATTGAATGCTCTTCGCCGCTGGTTCCGTCCAGCTCTCCAGAGTCTGAATGCTCTTCGCCGCTGGTCCCGTCCAGCTCTCCAGAGATTGAATGCTCTTCACCGCTGGTTCCGTCCAGCTCTCCAGAGAATGAATGCTCTTCGCCGCTGGTTCCGTCCAGCTCTCCAGAGATTGAATGCTCTTCACCGCTGGTTCCGTCCAGCTCTCCAGAGATTGAATGCTCTTCACCGCTGGTTCCGTCCAGCTCTCCAGAGACTGAATGCTCTTCACCGCTGGTCCCGTCCAGCTCTCCAGAGTCTGAATGCTCTTCGCCGCTGGTTCCGTCCAGCTCTCCAGAGTCTGAATGCTCTTCGCCGCTGGTCCCGTCCAGCTCTCCAGAGATTGAATGCTCTTCACCGCTGGTTCCGTCCAGCTCTCCAGAGATTGAATGCTCTTCACCGCTGGTTCCGTCCAGCTCTCCAGAGATTGAATGCTCTTCACCGCTGGTTCCGTCCAGCTCTCCAGAGACTGAATGCTCTTCACCGCTGGTTCCGTCCAGCTCTCCAGAGAATGAATGCTCTTCGCCGCTGGTTCCGTCCAGCTCTCCAGAGTCTGAATGCTCTTCGCCGCTGGTCCCGTCCAGCTCTCCAGAGATTGAATGCTCTTCACCGCTGGTTCCGTCCAGCTCTCCAGAGATTGAATGCTCTTCACCGCTGGTTCCGTCCAGCTCTCCAGAGACTGAATGCTCTTCACCGCTGGTTCCGTCCAGCTCTCCAGAGATTGAATGCTCTTCGCCGCTGGTTCCGTCCAGCTCTCCAGAGTCTGAATGCTCTTCGCCGCTGGTCCCGTCCAGCTCTCCAGAGATTGAATGCTCTTCACCGCTGGTTCCGTCCAGCTCTCCAGAGAATGAATGCTCTTCGCCGCTGGTTCCGTCCAGCTCTCCAGAGATTGAATGCTCTTCACCGCTGGTTCCGTCCAGCTCTCCAGAGATTGAATGCTCTTCACCGCTGGTTCCGTCCAGCTCTCCAGAGTCTGAATGCTCTTCGCCGCTGGTCCCGTCCAGCTCTCCAGAGATTGAATGCTCTTCGCCGCTGGTTCCGTCCAGCTCTCCAGAGTCTGAATGCTCTTCGCCGCTGGTCCCGTCCAGCTCTCCAGAGATTGAATGCTCTTCACCGCTGGTTCCGTCCAGCTCTCCAGAGATTGAATGCTCTTCACCGCTGGTTCCGTCCAGCTCTCCAGAGTCTGAATGCTCGTCGCCGCTGGTCCCGTCCAGTTCTCCAGAGATTGAATGCTCTTCACCGCTGGTTCCGTCCAGCTCTCCAGAGTCTGAATGCTCTTCGCCGCTGGTCCCGTCCAGCTCTCCAGAGATTGAATGCTCTTCACCGCTGGTCCCGTCCAGCCCTCCAGAGTCTGAATGCTCTTCGCCGCTGGTCCCGTCCAGCTCTCCAGAGATTGAATGCTCTTCACCGCTGGTCCCGTCCAGATCACCAGAGAATAAATGCTCTTCACTGCTGGTTCCGTCCAGCCCACCAGAGACTGAATGCTCTTCACTGCTGGTTCCGTCCAGCTCACCAGAGAATGAATGCTCTTCACTGCTGGTTCCGTCCCACTCACCAGAGAATGAATGCTCTTCACTGCTGGTTCCGTCCAGCCCTCCAGAGACTGAATGCTCTTCACTGCTGGTTCCGTCCAGCTCTCCAGAGACTGTATGCTCATCACTGCTGGCTCCGTCCCACTCACCAAAGAATGAATGCTCTTCACTGCTGGTTCCGTCCCACTCACCAAAGAATGAATGCTCTTCACTGCTGGTTCCGTCCAGCCCTCCAGAGACTGAATGCTCTTCACTGCTGGATCCGTCCAGCCCTCCAGAGAATGAATGCTCTTCACTGCTGGTTCCGTCCCACTCACCAGAGAATGAATGCTCTTCACTGCTGGTTCCGTCCAGCCCTCCAGAGACTGAATGCTCTTCACTGCTGGTTCCGTCCAGCTCTCCAGAGACTGTATGCTCTTCACTGCTGGTTCCGTCCAGCCCTCCAGAGACTGAATGCTCTTCACTGCTGGTTCCGTCCCACTCACCAAAGAATGAATGCTCTTCACTGCTGGTTCCGTCCCACTCACCAGAGAATGAATGCTCTTCACTGCTGGTTCCGTCCAGCCCTCCAGAGACTGAATGCTCTTCACTGCTGGTTCCGTCCCACTCACCAGAGAATGAATGCTCTTCACTGCTGGTTCCGTCCAGCCCTCTAAAGACTGTATGCTCTTCACTGCTGGTTCCGTCCAGCCCTCCAGAGAATGAATGCTCTTCACTGCTGGTTCCGTCCCACTCACCAGAGAATGAATGCTCTTCACTGCTGGTTCCGTCCAGCCCTCCAGAGACTGAATGCTCTTCACTGCTGGCTCCGTCCAGCCCTCCAGAGAATGAATGCTCTTCACTGCTGGTTCCGTCCCACTCACCAGAGAATGAATGCTCTTCACTGCTGGTTCCGTCCAGCTCTCCAGAGACTGTATGCTCATCACTGCTGGCTCCGTCCAGCCATCCAGAGACTGAATGCTCTTCACTGCTGGTTCTGTCCAGCCCTCCAGAGACTGTATGCTCTTCACTGCTGGTTCCGTCCAGCCCTCCAGAGACTGAATGCTCTTCACTGCTGGTTCCGTTCAGCCCTCCAGAGACAGTATGCTCTTCACTGCTGGTTCCGTCCAGCCCTCCAGAGACTGTATGCTCATCACTGCTGGTTCCGTCCAGCCCTCCAGAGACTGAATGCTCTTCACTGCTGGTTCCGTTCAGCCCTCCAGAGACAGTATGCTCTTCACTGCTGGTTCCGTCCAGCCCTCCAGAGACTGAACGCTCTTCACTGCTGGTTCCGTCTAGTCCTCCAGAGACTGAACGCTCGTCACTGCTGGTTCCGTCCAGCCCTCCAGAGACTGAACGCTCGTCACTGCTGGTTCCGTCCAGTTCCTCCGAGCCCGAGCTCTCTTCTTCGCTGGGCCCGACCAGCCCAGCCCCAGAGACCGTCCAGCCAGCGCCAGAAACCGCTCAGTCTGCTTCGCCCTGATCTCGCCCTCAGCCTGCTCCGCCCTGGCCACGCCCTCAGCCTGCTCCGCCCTGGCCACGTCCTCAGCCTGCTTCGCCCTGGTCTCGCACTCAGCCTGCTTCGCCCTGGCCACGCCATCAGCCTGCTCCGCCCTGGCCACGCCCTCAGCCTGTTCCGCCCTGGCCACGCCCTCAGCCTGCTCCGCCCTGGCCACGCCCTCAGCCTGCTTCGCCCTGGTCTCGCCCTCCGCCTGTTCCGCCCTGGCCACGCCCTCAGCCTGCTCCGCCCTGGCCACGCCCTCAGCCTGCTCCGCCCTGGCCACGCCCTCAGCCTGCTCCGCCCTGGCCACGCCCCTCTCAGGCCCCAGTTCGTCCCCCCTCCTTCCTCTGTTCGGCGGCGTGAGGTCACGCCTCCCGGGAGGGGGGAGTTCTGTCACAGTCTTCGTCTTCACCTGTTTGTCCCGTCAGCAGCACTACACTTCCCAGGATCCTCTCGTCACCCTATCCCGTGTTCACTCCCTCATCAGCCACCTGTTCCTCGTCATCATCATCTGTTTCACCTGTTCTCACCCCATTATGTTTGATTAGTCTGTGTATTTAGTTCCCTTTGTGTTACTCTATGATTGTCGGTCGATGTCGAATGTTACCCCGTGTTACCTGAATCCTTGCCTGTATCCTGAAATAAATGTTACCTTCCGTGTGAACCTGGACTCCTCCTATTCCTTCCGTCTGCACTCCTGTTCTCCTGCACCATACCCCGTGACAATAATTGCTATAAACAGAACTATATAAATTACTCCTGGTGTGGGAAATTCACACAAATCTAAAGTGCAGTGCTATGGAAGAACCATTTCCTTTTCACATCCAATAACCAAAAAAGAAAAAAAAAAAGAAAAAAATAGCATTTAAATTCAATAGCATTTTATTTAAAATAAAAATAGCCTTATTTCTCTTTCACACACAGCCCTATTGCAATCTACGGAGCCCGGGAAGTCACCTGTGGGGGAAAAAAACAATCCGAGGCGACGGTTTTGCAATCCGTCCCCTCAGTTTATAAACTGTACTCACGGATTCTTAAACTGTTCCCTCCGTTTAACAATTCGTGCCCACGGATTAATAAACTGTACCCACGAGTTCCTAATCCGTGCTCTCAGATTTGTAAACCGTGCCCTCAGTTATTGCAATCTGTACCCTCAAATTCATAAACCGTGCCCATGCTTTCACAATCCGTACTCACGGATTTGTGGCTCGTCCCCGAGAATGTGCCGCATGATTCAACCAGGCCTCCTGTTTAGATGCGGGATGCATTGTTTTTAAAAGGACTTCACATACGAAAAAATAATAATATATAGCCTAACACAAACACAAAGTTATAGGCCTATAAAAATAAAACATTCATAAATTGTTTTATGATTAACATATTCCTGTCTTAAGTGAACTCATTTAAAGTTATAAATGCAAATAGGCCTAATAATAATATGCTATTATTATTACATTTAGGCTACATATTTAGGTACACCAAATTTGGCACGCATGTCAGGACTGGTGAAAAATTTCATATTTTGGGGGTTTCGCGGATGGGCGGGGCAAAATGGCTCACTAGCGCCACCTAGAAAATTTGAAAAAATTAGCCCCCCGTCCACGTTCAACCTACATGCACGAAATTTGGTGGGGATGTGTATCATTTCAAGACGCACAAAAAAGACTCAAGAACCTTTACCGTAAACTCAACAGGAAGTGGGCCATTTCTAATTATACCCCATTTTTGGATGATTTACACATTCCGTACTTTAACAAACTCCTCCTAGGGATTTAGTCGGATCAACTTCAAATTTCTGCTGTACCTTCTAAAGGCATTGACGATGTAAAGTTGTGCTATCTGGGCGTTTTCGTCGATGGGTGTGTCCGTGGTGTCTGATTCGCCATGAAACAGGAAGTTGTAGTAACTTGGCTGTAAATGCCCAGATCTGCACGAAATTTTACATATTTGACAAGAGTCCCGCCCTGAACAAATCTACATGCCGACATTCACCCACAGTCATAGCGCCACCTGATGGCAACAGGAATTGGGCTTTAACGAAGCAGCCCCCGCTGCTTGTTTGACCGACAATTACGAAATTTCTGTGGTACATCTACTATGACCAGACGCATAAAAAAGCCTCTTGGAGCGATGCCCTAAACTTGACAGGAAGTCGGCCATTTCTAATTTTAACACCATTTTTGGATGATTTATTCACTACGTACTTTAATGAACTCCTCCTAGGGATTTAGTCGGATCGACTTCAAATTTCTACTGTGCCTTCTAAAGGCATTGACGATGTAAAGTTGTGCTATCTGCGTGTTTTCGTCGATGGGTGTGTCCGTGGCGTCGATTATTCGCCATGAAACAGGAAGTTGTAGTAACTTGGCTGTAAATGCCCTGATCTGCCCCAGATTTTACACATTTGACAAGACTCCCACCCTAAACAAATCTACATGCCGACATTCACCCACAGGCATAGCGCCACCTAGTGGCAACAGGAAGTGACCTTTAATGAAGCAGCCCCCGCCGTACGTTTGACCGACATGTACGAAATTTCTGTGGTACATCTATGATGTCCAGACGCACAGAAAAGTCTCCTGGAGCGATGCCCTAAACTCAACAGGAAGTCGGCCATTTCTAATTTTACCGCCATTTTTGGATGATTTACTCATTACGTACTTTAACTAACTCCTCCTAGGCATTTAGTCGGATCGATTAAAAATTTCTGCTGTGCCTTCTAAAGGCATTGATGATGTAAAGTTGTGCTATCTGCGTGTTTTCGCCAATGGACGTGTCCGTGGCGTAGATGATTCGCCATGAAACAGGAAGTTGTAGTAACTTGGCTGTAAATGCCCAGATCTGCACGAAATTTTTGACATTTGACAAGAGTCCCGCCCTGAACAAATCTACATGGCGACATTCACCCACAGTCATAGCGCCACCTAGTGGCAACAGGAAGTGACCTTTAACGAAGCAGCCTCGGCCGAATGTTTGAACGACATGTACGAAATTTCTATGGTACATCTACCATGTCCAGATGCACAGAAAAGTCTCTTGAAGCGATGCCATAAACTCAACAGGAAGTGGGCCATTTCTAATTTTACCCCTATTTTTGGATGATTTACACATTCCGTACTTTAACAAACTCCTCCTAGGAGTTTGGTCGGATCGAATTCACATTTCTGCTGTGCCTTCTAAAGGCATTGACGATGTAAAGTTGTGCTATCTGCGGGTTTTCGTCGATGGGCGTGTCCGTGGCGTCGATGATTCGCCATGAAACAGGAAGTTGTAGTAACTTGGCTGTAAATGCCCAGATATGCATGAAATTTTACACCTTTGACAAGAGTCCCGCCCTGAACAAATCTACATGCCGACATTCACCCACAGTCATAGCGCCACCTGCTGGCAACAGGAAGTGACCTTTAACGAAGCAGCGTAGCAAATGCACAGCCGCACTGGCTGAGCTGCAGAAAATGCAACACGGCCGCCTCACACCCCGACGTGCTACAGGTGCGAGGGCCCGCCCATCGCTGCTTGCAGCTTTAATTTTTTTTTTCTGCAAAGTAAGCGCCATTTTCGTGGCCACAACATGCTTTAAAAACTCACCAAATTTGGCATGCATGTCAGGACTGGAGAAAAATTTCGTATTTTGTGGGTTTCACGGATGGGCGGGGGAAAATGGCTCGCTAGCGCCACCTAGAAAATTGGAAAAAATTAGCCCCTCGTCCATGTTCAACCTACATGCACGAAATTTGGTGGGGACGTGTATCATATCAAGACGCACATAAAAGCCTCAAGAACCCATACCCTAAACTCGACAGGAAGTCCGCCATTTTGAATTTGGCAGCCATTTTGGGACGATTAACACACTCCGTACTTTAACGAACTCCTCCTAGGGATTTAGTTGGATCAACTTCAAATTTCTGCTGTGCCTTCTAAAGGCATTGACGATGTAAAGTTGTGCTATCTGCGCGTTTTCGTCGATGGGTGTGTCCGTGGCGTCGATGATTCGCCATGGAACAGGAAGTTGTAGTAACTTGGCTGAAAATGCCCAGATCTGCAAGAAATTTTACACATTTGACAAGAGTCTCGCCCTGAACAAATCTACATGCCGACATTCACCCACAGTCATAGCGCCACCTAGTGGCAACAGGAAGTGTGCTTTAATGAAGCAGCCCCCACCGCATCTTTGACCAACATGTACGAAATTTCTGTGGTACATCTACCATGTCCAGACGCACAGAAAAGTCTTTTGGAACGATGCCCTAAACTCAACAGGAAGTCGGCCATTTCTAATTTTACCGACATTTTTGGATGATTTACTCATTACGTACTTTAAAGGAACACTCCGTCTTTTTGGGACTTTAGCCTATTCACCTTACCCCCCAGAGTTAGATAAGTCCATACATACCTTTTTCATCTCCGTGCGTGCTATAAGTCTGTTTGACGCACCCACCGCTAGCCTAGCTTAGCACAAAGACTGGATGTGACTGGTTACAGCTTTCATACTAATCCAAATGAGTGGCAAAATGACGCAAACGTTTTCCTATTTACATGTTGTGATTTGTATAGTCACATAATGTACAAATAACAAAGTCAAATGAGACACAGACATCTTTCAACAGTATAAAACCTGGGAACTATTCTCTGAAGGCGAAGCACTGCTACTTTGACGGAGTGATAACCGCATCACCTGAGACACGCCGTGGTGAGGAGCGGAGAGTTCGCTCAGTGTTTTGGTAATAGAGTCAGCAATTTATGAATAGTAAAAGCGTAGTTTAGAGTCATGGGTTTTCGCTCTATTGTAAATAGCTGCGACAGTAAACAGGGGAGGTAACCATGTTTCACAGAATTCCAACTAAAAACGCTGACTGGATGAAGAAATGGCTAACTTACTCTGGATATTTATCCAAATACACCTAAGATTATCAAGGGACATTATGTTTGCTCGGTACATTTCAATGAGGACGACTATTTTGAAAAAATGGAATTTGCCACACGGACCATAATGTGCTGAAGGATACGGCCATCCCATCGATAGCACAGACAGGACAAGTGGATCACCTGCGGCTGAGGTAAGTGTTCCGTTATGTTTTTAGATGACCTACTGTAACAGTGCCATTAGCCAGATCTAATGTAATGTTAGTGACACTATTATATGATTAGGGTATGAATATGTTTTTATCTTGATGTGGTGCGGACGCGCTTGGGAAAAAAAACGAGCGTGTTCACCGCGTTGAACTTGCACCCTGCGCGCGGCGCGCCTAGTAGCCTAAATTTGAAATAACCATGGAAATAAGGAACTTGAGCGTGCAAAAGGGTACGATAGGCTGTGAGTTCATTGTGCAAAAACAATTTGTGCTATTACTTTCCCCTTATTCTATCCTATAGTAATGCAATACTGTATATTATATAGGCTACTGTTGAATACATTTGGTTCAGCTAATAAATTGCATTTAAAATATATTGATTCCTGTAATAATAATTATTTATTCATGTGATATTTATAAATCTGGGTGCGTTTTTGGTTGGAAATCAATGAAACATGGTACTGTATTACCTGGTCTCCCCTGTTTATGGTCACAGCTCATACAATAAAGCAAACACCCATGATAAACTATGCTTTTCTATCTAACGTTAGTAATTGCTGACTCTTTATTCCAACGCTGAGCGAAGCGAACTCTCTGCTCCTCGTCACGGTGCGTCTCAGGTGATTGTTATCACTCTGCCCAAGTAGCAGTGCTTCGCCTTCAGAAAATATAGTATTTATACGGTCAAAAGATGTCTGTGTCTCATATGCCCTTGATATTTGCACACTCTGTGACTATACAAACCACAACATGTAAATAGGAAAACGTTTGCGTTATTTTGTCACTCATTTGGATTAGTATGAAAGCTGCAACCATTCACATCCAGTCTTTGTGCTAAGCTAGGCTAGCGGTGGGTGCGTCAAACAGACTTATAGCACGCACGGAGATGAAAAAGGTATGTATGGACTTATCTAACTCTGGGGGGTAAGGTGAATAGGCTAAAGTCCCAAAAAGTCGGAGTGTTCCTTTAACGAACTCCTCCTAGGGCTTTAGTCGGATCGACTTCACATTTCTGCTTTGCCTTCTAAAGGCATTGACGATGTAAAGTTGTGCTATCTGCGGGTTTCCGTCGATGGGCGTGTCCGTGGCGTCGATGATTCGCCATGAAACAGGAAGTTGTAGTAACTTGGCTGTAAAAGCCCAGATATGCATGAAATTTTACACCTTTGACAAGAGTCCCGCCCTGAACAAATCTACATGCCGACATTCACCCACAGTCATAGCGCCACCTGCTGGCAACAGGAAGTGACCTTTAACGAAGCAGCGTAGCAAATGCACAGCTGCACTGGCTGAGCTGCAGAAAATGCAACGCGGCCGCCTCACACCCCGACGTGCTACAGGTGCGAGGGCCTGCCCATCGCTGCTTGCAGCTTTAATTATTATTTGCGTTTATTACTATGAATCAGTTCACTGAAGACAGTAATATATTTTTACCATAAAATAATTTATAACCAAAAACTGTTACAGTTTTTGAACTGTGTGTTATTATTATTTTATTTATTTTTTTCGCTTATTATAGTAGGTACTGAGCTTTTTCCTCTAAAAATGGGCTTTAAAGATAAAAGTATCCTAAATGTAGTTTTTTTTTTAGAAAATGCAAGAAATTATCCATTTTAAAAAAGGATTTTAAAAACAATGCAATGCATCTTGCATCTAAACAGGAGGCCTGGTTGAATCATGTGGCACACTCTGGGGGACGAGCCACAAATCCGTGAGTAAGGATTACAAACCCGTGAGTACGGATTGCGAAAGCGCGGGCACGGTTTATGAATTTGAGGGTACAAATTGCAAAAACTGAGGGCACGGTTTACAAATCTGAGAGCACAGATTAGGAACTCGTGGGTACGGTTTATTAATCCGTGGGCACGAATTGTTAAACCGAGGGAACAGTTTAAGAATCCGTGAGTACAGTTTATAAACTGAGGGGACGGATTGCAAAACCGTCGCCTCGGATTGTTTTTTTTTCCCCCACAGGTGACTTCCCGGGCTCCATAGCAATTACTTGTACATCAATGGCAAGTTATATTTCTCAAACAGTTCAACTCTCATCTGACACTTGTCCAGCCGGGCTAAACAGGACATGTGGAGCGAAACAATTGGGAAATTATAAAAACAAGTTTAAATGGGTACATTTTCTATAAATATTTTAAAGTCTTCATTTTCTTTTCTGACATAGCCTAGCCTACTTCAGTTCTCGTTAAAACACACCAGACATGCACATTTTTAGATGAAATCACATTTATTTTGTCCATCAAAAGTGTGCTTTCACTTTGAGTGCAGTAAAAACTAGACTGGGCACCGAAAACCGCGCTTCACTGCTGCTCACGCGCTACTCCGGCTACCGGTGTGAAACGGCCTTAATTCACGAGGTTTACTACGTCATTGCGTTCCATGTGCAGCCCGAGTGCATTTGACCGGCACAAAATCGGCATATGTCAGACTGACCGTCCGGTCGCCGATCATGTGAAAATCAGCCGATTCTGTTCACAGCCGATCAATCAGTGCGTCTCTACTACAATAATCTATCTGGTAAACTACTTAAATAAAAAACGAATTAAATAACAAACTAAAAACATTAGCGGCAGCACTTATGATATGCAAGTGGAACGAGTGGGAACGAGTGGAAATAAGGTGTGGCCCCTTTAAGAGCTGCGCGCTCCCTGCTGAACTATCGGCACTCGGCAGTATTGTATTGAATGTGCCGTTTGCCTCGAACACCCCTTTTGCTGTCTATGCGAAGTGAACACACCATGTATGAAAATGTGACAGACAGTTGGACTAGTTTCCCGGGAAAAATAACAAACCGGCAGGGGTCCAGGAGATAGGACTAAAAAATGTGAGAAACCCAGGAAAACGGGAGTGTTGACAGGTATGAGCTAAGTTATTGTTAGAATACAGCTGGATTTTCAAGGTTAGCACGCTGTATTGCTGGTAGTCAATATCGATGCACTCCACTCTGTTTTGACCACCTCATGTTTGGTTTCTTTTTTGCCGCCTCAAGTTTGTCGGCTCTCTCGCGTTAGAACATCCTGTCACTTTCGTAATGTTCACTTGGCCGACAATTAATTTAATTTAATCGAGTAAATTGTTCTCGACAATTAATCAATAATCGATTAACCATTTGCATCCCTACTATGGAGTTCTCTCCTAACAATAGGCGTGTTTCCATTACAGATTGCGACATTTTCTAAATGTCGATAAAAAACTATTGCGAAATGACAGCGTTTCCATTAACCAATGTTATGCGACTAAAACGTCTTTTTTGCTTTCGCAATAAGTCATTAAAAAAAATCAGGGCAACAGACGTTGGTTGGTTTATAATCTATATCACAGCCACAGCACTAGACATTATTAGGGGTTCAAGCACGAAGTGCTGAAACCCTATTGTTATTGTTAATTTACACATGATGCAACATTCTCCATGTAAAACTGATCGTGCAGGATGAACCGTAAGTCCTAGAGACTTGAAACTTTGGGGGCTGGTAGTACTCACACAGCGTCACAAAGGCACGCCCCGATCGGCCTCACGGGGGCGCTACAGCAGGCAAAGTATGAAATGGCTCATAACTCCTCAACCGTCGGGCGTAGGCTCAAGTGTCTTACATCGTTGGATCTCACAGTCCCTAAAGGCCGCCAAAACGTCCCAAGTGGGAGGAGCCCCTTTTACTAAATCGCCTATAACTCGTCAACGGAACAAGATATTTGCACCAAACTCAACGCATCTGTGTGAGAGCTCATTCTGTGGACGTGTTAAAAAGGACGGGGCGACTGGCCACTTGGTCGCGCTATAACTGTTAAAAAGGTGCCAAAATGGTGTATTTCTATGGCAAATCCCATGAAATGGCTGAAAGCGGCCCTCTACCTGCCTGATTTGCATAAAACCTCACAAAACCGGGCGTGCGCATGCGTCACCTGACCCTATAGAGGCCTGGAAACTTTTATGGATGTTGGTCCACCGGTGGCCCTTTAACTGTTATAGAGGGGGAAAATGCTCCATAAAATCATATGCAGAATGACATTTAAATGACTGAAAAATGCTCTGCTCTGCTCAAAACTTCACCAAATTAGCTGAGCATGTGTGCCATATTATTCTAAGGAAGCGTGTAAAGTTTTATGGAGATTGGGCCATCGGTGGAGGTGGCGCAGTTTAAAAGGTAAAAAATAAAACACCACATTTCCATAAAAAATGAGCTAAAAGGCAAAAAAGCGACTCTCTCCATTCCAAGGCACATGTTAAAAAGCTTGATAAAGTTTTTGGAACTCAGCAGCACAAACATCAAGTGCGTAGACTCAAAGGTTTTATTTGTATAGGCCTTTTTACCCCTATTATTAGGGGTTCAAGCACGAAGTGCTTCCTTAAAATATTTTTTTAAACTCATTTTCCTCATTAAAAAATGTGTAATATCAATGGTAAATCCTTCCATAGTTTCATTCTTCTATACATTACAGTCCGATGTTTTTTTTTAGTGGTTTTCGAAACAGGAAATAAAAAACATCTCTTTTTTGCATGCCTGGTGTTAAAACATGAGTAGCACTACTATACAAAAATTGAGAGTACAGGAAATTAGGAATTCTAGACACAGAAATATTTCTTATAAAACAAAGCAGAGACAATCTTTCACCAGTAGGCTACATTCTTATTCTTACATTTTTTGTCTTAATGGACTCGACCAAACCACTAGGCAATAATCTAAGCTAGAACCAATTGTTTTAGAAATACAGTTGTAACCCGGGTATCCCAGGCCACCAGTAAATTACTTGAGAGTAGGAAAAAGTTAAGAAAAAGAAAGAATTAAAGTTTTCTACAAGGAAACGTGATTCATCCTATCACTGATTGTGCTGCAGTGACTGACACCCCTGAGAAACAACAGTAGCGGGCCCGCGGCATATTCATTAGACCCGCCCACAGTTTGTGCCGTCGCTGCAGTCAGTCAGCATGAAGAAATGAGGGAATCAGACGAGAACAGTTCAGACAAGGCTAAACACACGGAGCATTTCTCCAGAAATTCCTTTCACTAAATCATTATTGAACGGGAACTGTGATTGAGTGTACTTGGAAACTTTGGATGCGTCAGGCTGGTGTGTCGTCAGAGAGAGAAAATTTCAGAAATTATTTGATTTGATATTAGTTGAGTTGAGTGTGCTACACTCACAGACCGAGGTGAACTAGTTAGCCAAAGGAAAAGCTTCCAAGTGTACACAAATCTTTAAACTGAATCCTTTGAGTTGGTTTATTAATGAACGTTGTTCAACTGAATCTGTTTATCTTTCCAACATTTTCCATCTTCTACTGAAAGTCAAGGTGGATTATTGGGAGGAATTCTGAATCATTGTGTTTTGAGTCAAATCCAATGTCTGATTACATTTATTTTTGTACATCTGTTATAGAATGTGTATTTTGTTTTATTATTAAAAGTTATTTGAGTCAAGGTGAAAGAAACAGATGCCGTATTGGGTTTGAGAGTTTTTATTTTTCTTCACAAATTTTATGAAATGTCGGAACTTCACCAAATTTAATCACTGTTGAATCATTCATCCCAAAAGAAACGGTAGTGTCACGATCACCAGTTGGAGTGCCCCAGAGAATCACCAGAGGGCACTCCACATCAGAACTGATCACTTCACCAGAACTCCGTTTCCCATAATGCCTCATCCCTGTGACTGATTACACGCACACCTGCACCTCATTTCAGACTGCCTATATAAGCCACACTCAAACAAGGACTTTTTGCGAAGTATTACATTGCCACTGCCTGTAATTTCTGACCATGTTATCCTGGTTCTGGTTTCTCTGGTTTTGATCCTGCTTTGTTTCCTGACTTCTGCCTGTTTGCTGCCTGCCCCGATCTTCTGCCTGTTAACTGACGATTCTCTGTGCTCACTCTCTGGATACCCTGTTTTGCCGCTCTCTGACCCTTGCCTGTTCAACTACTCTCTATTAAAGCTGCACTTGGATCCTATCTCGTCTCCAGCTTCGTTACATAATACTTCGCCACACAAGGATCCAGCGGCTTTCCCTGTGGATACCAGCCATGAATCCAGCTGCACAACTGACCAATATGAATCTAAAAGTTACCACCCAGAGCCCGTTGAATAAACTGTGTTCTATTTATCAATTCAATCACACCATTGAGGACTATGTGGAGGAGTTTCTTTGTTATAGTCACCTCGTTCCTGGTGATGAAGTTATGCTAAAGGACTGTTTCTGGAGTGGACTAGACCAGGACATTAGCTCAAAGTTACCGGAGGAAGACCCCAGCTGGACCTTAGAACAGTATATTGACTTTGTCCTGAAGTTTTGTGTATCCCACTTCACTGTAGGGAAGGTGGAGGAGAATGTTACCACAACCGCACTGCCTGAGAATCTTTTCATCACTTCAACCGTCAAGTTAGCCATGACATCGATCTATGGGTGTCCAGGACTGATGTCCACCGTGGCACAGCTGCTGCTGATGTCAGTGCGGAGGGCCAAGAAGAACGTCATTCCAGGGTTCCGTCTTCCAGGGTTCCAGCTTCCAGAGCCTCGCCACGTCTCAGCAGAGCTTCCAGAGCCCCGCCACGTCTCAGCAGAGCTTCCAGAGCCTCGCCACGTCTCAGCAGAGCTTCCAGAGCCTCGCCACGTCTCAGCAGAGCTTCCAGAGCCTCGCCACGTCTCAGCAGAGCTTCCAGAGCCTCGCCACGTCTCAGCAGAGCTTCCAGAGCCCGTCCAGCCAGAGTCGCTTCACGTCACTTCTGCCGAGCCAGAGACGCTTCACGTCACTTCTGCCGAGCCAGAGACGCTTCACGTCACTTCTGCCGAGCCAGTGTCTACGGACAAGATGGCCGTTTCAGAAACTGTTACAATTAATTCTGCCGAGCCTGTGTCTATGGACAAGATGGCCATTTCAGAGACCGTTCACGTTACATCAGCCAATCCGGAGACTGTTCACGTTTCATCAGCCAATCCAGAGACTGTTCACGTCACAGCCTCCAAACTAGTGTCTACGAACAAGATGGCAGCCTCCGAGCCAGTGTCTACGGACAAGATGGCCGCCTCCGAGCCAATGTTTACGGACAAGTTGGCCGATTCAGAGACCGTTCACATTTCTTCTGCCAATCCAGAGACGTTTCACGTCATCGCCTCTGAGCCAGTGTCTTCGGACAAGATAGCTGCCTCCAAGCCAGTGTTTTCGGACAAGATGGCTGCCTCCAAGCCAGTGTCTTCGGACAATATGGCCGCATCTAAGCTAGTGTCTGTTCCTAAGCCTGATCCAGTGTCTGTTCCTGTGTCTGTTTCTGTTTCTGAGCAGGTATCAGTTCCTAGTCCTGAACCAGGGTCTGTTCCAGAACAACCGATGAATGTTCCTGAGTGGATGCCTGCTCCTGTTTCGTGGCCGCCCGAGGGGTCCTCACCGCCGTGGCCGCCCGAGGGGTCCTCACCGCCGTGGTCCCCTGAAAGGTCCTCACCGCCGTGGCCGCCTGAGGGGTCTTCACCGCCGTGGACGCCCGAGGGTCCCACGGTTCTGCCCTGGCCATGCCCACAGTTTGCTTCGCCTTGGACGCTTGAGGGTCCGACAGCTCCGCCCTGGCCTTCGCCTGCACAGCCTGATACGCTCTGGTTGCCTGCTCCTCTTCTGCTCCACGGACTTGGCCCTCCATCCCACCCACAGATCCGCCTCCACTCCACCGCGCACCTGGACAGTTTTGTTTGTTTGTTTGTTTGTTTTGAGCGTCTGGAAGCCGCTCTTTGGGGTGGGGCTATGTCATGATCACCAGTTGGAGTGCCCCAGAGAATCACCAGAGGGCACTCCACATCAGAACAGATCACTTCACCAGAACTCCGTTTCCCATAATGCCTCATCCCTGCGACTGATTACACGCACACCTGCACCTCATTTCAGACTGCCTATATAAGCCACACTCAAACAAGGACTCTTTGCGAAGTATTACATTGCCACTGCCTGTAATTTCTGAGCGTGTTATCCTGTTTCTGGTTTCTCTGGTTTTGATCCTGCTTTGTTTCCTGACTTCTGCCTGTTTGCTGCCTGCCCCGATCTTCTGCCTGTTAACTGACGATTCTCTGTGCTCACTCTCTGGATACCCTGTTTTGCCGCTCTCTGACCCTTGCCTGTTCAACTACTCTCTATTAAAGCTGCACTTGGATCCTATCTCGTCTCCAGCTTCGTTACAGGTAGGGTGTAACGGTTCACAAAATTCATGGTTTGGTGTATACGATTTTGTATATAAAACAAAAACAGCTCCTTGAAAAAAAATGTAATGTAATAGTTATAAACTACAGTTTATTTTTTATTTCAGATAAAAATTTTAGGGTAGCAATTTTATTCATAATGTCAATATAAAACCGTCGTAACGCATTGTAGCCTAATTTACTATTGCTGAAAAACTTCCATGGTTACATTTAGTGTTACTACAGTAAATCCATGGTGTTGCTGATCGGTGGACACTGGATAGTTCATTCAAGGCACAATGTTTCTTCCTGGTTTCCACATCAGTGCTGTTTTGATCCATTAATAACGGAGACATGTGAATGCTTCTCACCACATTCTTCACTGCATTTTTTCATAGGTGCATGTTTGTCCACCAAAGGATACAATAAACTTCCAAATGCTGACAATGCATTATCAAGATGAACTTACTTATACATATCAATCCAACCTATATTTAGTTTTGTACAAAATTATTCTTTACTGAATCTCTTATATGATGTTTAATAAATTACCTTTGGTTTCCTCCATTTTCTAAGTGTTTACATTCTTGAAAAATAAAACGTATTGTCTTTAAATTCGTTTGTGCTTAAATGGCTTAAATGCTTGAACCCCGATAAATGCTGCTTGCAGATTTTATTAATATTATTATTAATGGAAGGAGACATGGTGTGTTATCCAAGCATTAATGGCAGGGAAAGACACTGAGTTCCTGTATGTTTTTCCCTCATTTCTGCTCCGAGGTCTTGGTTTAGAGTCTAGTAGACTATTCCTGTAATTATTGCTTCTTTTATGAATTGAATAAAGAACTGTCTCGTATTATGTCTGTTGGAAATCCCAATTAGTCATTGTATTGGGAGACACGCCCATTTCCTTGAGCTTCCTTCACCTGAGGATAATTACCTTACCAATCACCCTCACTAGTGTGTTTCTCTTTGTGCTGACTGTTTGCTCCTCTGCTTGCTGCATGTGTTTGCTGCGTCTATGACTTTGTAAGTTCATTTAAACTTTCTGTATTGATATTGATTTTATAACTGTTGATTAGTTTAAAGATTTTCTTTATGGTGATGTGAATATATATTTATGTAATTTGTATCAGTAAAGTTAAGTTTGTTTGATTGTAGACACCAGCAATATGCAGCAATTGTAAAGTCATATGAAAGAAATGGGAGAACCAAGAAAGAAAGCAAATGGCAATAAATTAACTGAGAAGTAACTTCTGGACTCATTCCTGTGTTCTAATCGACACACCATTCTGGTAGCACTCATCCTTAACCAGCTAAACACCGAATAATTTACATGGTCCTTCGAGCCGGAGAGGCTGCTGGAATGGAGTCAGAAGATAACCCAGGGAAACTGAAGTGTTCAACTAGGCGTGTGAGGCCTCCGGTGTGGCATCAGGATTATGAAATGGTACATCCCCACTCTTCTGCTACAAATGTTCGAGGTCAGTTACAAGGAGGAGTGAATCCAGAAGCCCTGCTACCATCTGAAAACACTGATGTGAAGTCTCTGACCGAGGAGGTCAAACAGATGAAAAGCATGTTGATGAATTTGGGAGAAATGATGAAGAATATGCAGGACCAAAGTGAATGTTCTTCCTTTACTTCTGATTCACAAAGCTTGCGTGCTGCATCTCCTGAGAGACGGACAGAACAGAGAGATCCATCAGTGGAGGTCAAACAGATGAAAAGCATGTTGATGAATTTGGGAGAAATGATGAAGAATATGCAGGACCAAAGTGAATGTTCTTCCTTTACTTCTGATTCACAAAGCTTGCGTGCTGCATCTCCTGAGAGACGGACAGAACAGAGAGATCCATCAGTGGACTTTAGGACATCCTTTGTGCAGGAGCTAGGAGAATGTCTACGTCAACATAAGGGAGAGAGACAAAGCCTGCCTCCTCTCTCACCATCAAGGTTGAGTGGACCAAGCACTCTTCCACCTCCACCGGCCTCTATGCTTCCTACACCCTCTGCCCGACCTAGTAGAGAACCAATGGATATGCAGCCAGGCCTAAACGTTCATGCACTACCTGAGCCATCAGTTCCCTGTCAGAGAAACTTAACTCCACAACACCCTATGAATGCAAATCCGATTCCACATTACCTGAATCGGCCACGAGGTGTCAATCAAGACTTATCTCAAATCTACGATTTTGGTCATCAAGGATGTTATCCCAGTGACCCTCAGTTAGCAAGGAGTGATGTCCACCAATATAGTCAAATGCCAGGAAACGCTTTCTACTTTCCAGGCCCTTTATGCCCTCCATGGATGCTGCCGCCTTATGTTCCAAACGGTGGAGTATTTAGGCCTCCGTATTTCCCTTATCCTTTTCCCGATCTGCCATATGCCTTACCTATCCATTCAGAGTATGTGGATCCACTAGCTGCCGCACGACAATCTCCTCAGGCTCCCCACGGGCCTCTACCAGCTCCATCTATTAGAGTGACGGCTTCTGCTACTAATCCCCTAGTCATGCCTGCTTGTGGTTCTCGCTATTTGTCTCAGGGCCCAGCACTAGTCGATCCTGGTAGGCACCTAGAAGAGTATCCAGCTAGTGACCCTAGACATGTTCAGTGCCATTCTGTTGCTGATATGATTCCCATAGTCTCGGCGTCCCAGTCTCATGAAGCACCTGCGGATTGTGTGCATTCTGCCCATAGGGTTCATTCTACGACAACTGCTCACTCCGGTCTTCCAGCCCAGTCAGCAGTTCCTGTATCCTATATATCAGTGCCCCCTGTTCAGCTCGGAAGGTCAGCATATGAGAGGCCTTCATTTCCGTTTTTTAGAAGAGAAGACCCTCATGAGTTTGCAATGCTAAATATGGCTCTGGAGAACTTATTGCCACTTGAGGAAAATGAGCAGTATAAATATCATATTCTTCTTGATCACTTGAAATTGGATTCAGCCCGTCATCTTGCCCTCGCTTATGCTCATCATCCACAGCCTTACACTACTTCTTTACAAGCTCTTCGGAAGAGGTACGGCCAACCCCAACATCTGGTGTTAAGAGAAATTACTTCTGTCCAGAGCCTTCCAAATGTTCGTTCTGGAGATTCTCGAGGATTCAGTCAGTTTGCCGTACGTATTAGAGCTTTGGTAGGCATGCTTCAGTCCTGGGGTCATGGCGAAGGTGCAAGGGAGCTGGCCTGTGCGTCTCATGTCCATCAGCTGCTTAGTAAGCTCCCCCCTGACCAGGTTGCTAGTTTTGCCAGACAAACCCGACTATTAAGACCAGATGTGCCGTATAATCTGATAGACTTTGCCAACTGGTTAGAGGAAGAAGCAGAATGTCAAAGTTTGGCTGTTCAAGTGAGTGAGCCATCACGGAGGGTTACAGGGCCACTGGCCAGAGATCATTCCACCGCCACTTTCTTTCAGGGTGTAAGTCAGGAAGAGAGTGCTAGAGATCACATCCAGAATCAAAGCACTAATCCTCGTGTGAAATTCTCTAGTGAATCTGCATTGCCATCCTGTGCTTTCTGTGACAGTCAAGCTCACCATCTTAGTCGGTGTCCTGGATTTCGAGAATTTGATGCAGCCGCCAAGGAAAAGTGGATTACGGACAATGGCCGCTGCTGGAGGTGTGGACGTTTCCATCGTTCATCTAACTGCAACTTAAAGAAAGGCTGCCCCCAATGCAAAGGTCGGCATTTAGGAATCCTGCATGAAGTGAATACTCGTAAAAGTGAGCAACAAATTCTCTATCTGAGGAGGCCCAGTGGATTCAATTCTGTACTCCTTAAAGTGGTAAGAGTTGTCTTGACTCATAACGGGAAATCTCTGGAGACCTATGCCATTCTGGATGACGGTTCAGAAAGAACCATGCTTCTGTCATCTGCTGCGGAGGGTTTGGGCCTCAATGGGGCGGCGGAGACCTTAATCTTGCGCACAATCAGACAAGGCACAGAGAAAATTGTGGGTGCTACAGTGATATTTTCAATTTCATCAGCTTCCCAACATCAGAAGAAATATGAAATCAAAGATGCTTTCACTGCTAAGCAACTAACTCTACCTGAGCAAACTTACCCAATCACCACTCTGCAGAGACGTTATCAGCACCTCCAAGGCTTGCCGTTGCAGGAGTTCCATAAGATCAGACCATTGCTGTTGGTGGGTGCAGACCATTCTCATCTCTTGTGCTCTACGGAATGTGTGAGATTTGGCCCCCCTGGAAGTCCAGTTGCCCTGCACACTTGCTTAGGATGGACGTTGCATGGTCCGACCTCTCTGGTTCAAGAATCCAGTTCTGATACCCGGTGTCTTCTTACTTCGCTTGACAAAGACCAGTTACAGAGGGATGTGGAACGATTGTGGCAGATCGACATATTTCCATATTCTAAGAATTCTAAAGCTGTTATTAGGTCCAAGCAGGATCAGCAAGCCTTTGAGTTCCTGGAGCAACAAACCGAGCGTCATGAGATTAATGGAATAGAGAGATATGCCACTCCTTTGCTCAGAGTCAAAATTTCCCCCTTATTGCATGAGCCTCCTGCCAAGCCTGCAGTCGAACACGCAAAGCCTGCAGTGAGGCCTTCCGACGAACTACCAAAGCCTTCCGACGAACTGCCCGAGCCGCCAGCAGTCAACCCGCAAAGCGTCCTGTCAAGCCTGCAGTGAGGCCTTCTGACGAACTGTCCGAGCCCTTTGACAAACTACCCGAGCCGCCTGCAGCCGAACCCGTAAAGCCTCCTGCCAAGCCTCCTGTGAAGCCTGCAGCTGAACCCGCAAAGCCTCCTGTCAAGCCTCCAGTGAAGCCTGCAGCCGAACCTCTGAAGCCTGCAGTGAGGCCTTCCGACGAACTGTCCGAGCTTTTTGACGAAGTACCGGAGCCATCAAAACCCCTTGGCTACGTGTCATTGAACATCTCGGACACGGATTCGATAACGCCAAATATTCTTCTGATGGGGCGGCGAGACGCGTCCCTTCCACAAGTAATGTATGTTGACTCTGAGCTCTTGACCCATAGGAAGTGGAGACACAGTCAAATCCTTGCTGACAGGTTCTGGGTTAGCTTTATCAAGGATTATCTCCCAAGCCTTCAGTCCCGTCAGAAGTGGAAAGCAGATGGTCCCTCTATCTCAACTTCTGTTGTGGTCATCTTGATGGATCCTCAGCTCCCTTGTAGTTCCTGGCCTATAGGGACAGTCTCTAAGGTCCTGCCTAGTTCTGATGGCTGCATTCGACTGGCTGGGATCGTCATAAATGTTAAATAATTTATCCGTCCAGTTAGCCGATTAATCGTTCTTCCTGCCTTTCCCATTGATCCTACTGTATGAGTGGGATTTCTTAGGACAAATATTTGGGGGCGGCTGTTAGAAATCCCAATTAGTCATTGTATTGGGAGACACGCCCACTTCCTTGAGCTTCCTTCACCTGAGGATAATTACCTTACCAATCACCCTCACTAGTGTGTTTCTCTTTGTGCTGACTGTTTGCTCCTCTGCTTGCTGCATGTGTTTGCTGCGTCTATGACTTTGTAAGTTCATTTAAACTTTCTGTATTGATATTGATTTTATAACTGTTGATTTGTTTAAAGATTTTCTTTATGGTGATGTGAATATATATTTATGTAATTTGTATCAGTAAAGTTAAGTTTGTTTGATTGTAGACACCAGCAATATGCAGCAATTGTAAAGTCATATGAAAGAAATGGGAGAACCAAGAAAGAAAGCAAATGGCAATAAATTAACTGAGAAGTAACTTCTGGACTCATTCCTGTGTTCTAATCGACACACCATTCTGGTAGCACTCATCCTTAACCAGCTAAACACCGAATAATTTACAATGTCCATTCGTATTATGTTATTCCCTTATGTAACCTCTAATTGCGAAACGTAAAATGGACGGTTGTTGTATTTTTAAAACACAAAGTTGAACACCAACATTTTAGTTTGACCTGTAGGCCTACACCAAATACTGAGAAAAAAGAAGAAGATTTTACTGGTTTTCTAAGGCCAAATTAGATTCTTGTAAATTTATTGCGTTCATGCAATAAGCTACAATTGGACAGAATCCCGCCTGCAATCTATTTGAATGGGGATTCAGACAGTTTACTCGATAGACATTTTAATTAAAGTTCCTGTCATGATAAAAACTATTTTATTGCACTCAGCAGGCCCCCCGGAGTCCGTAGCACCAAGTGCTGTCCCATAATTCCACTGTCCACGAACCCAATATGTTTTGCAATGGAATAAATGGTATGTGGGTCATCCCACAAACCCACCATTTGTCCAATAACCCACTATATTTGAAAAATACTAATCCCAGCGTTCATGCAATCAACCCCTGAACGAGCTCCACCAATTAGCATCAAAAAAGACAAGTGAAGCTTAAAATATTTATTTTGAACTGATTTAACAACAAAAAACAAAAAGAAAGAACAACAAAAAAACCCTCCTTCTCCTAGTCGGATAGGGCGATCCCCTGTGGTCGTCTTGGCCTCTTCCCCTGCAAAAAAAGAGAAAGACAAAGAGTCAGCAAACACCACGCCCACTCAAACTTAAACAGACCCACCAAAAGATGTACAAAAGATGTACGACTCTGATGTACAGAGTCGAACGCGTCCTCTTCTGGAGCCGTCTCTTGGACGACAGCATCAAACGCCGGGCCACCACTGCTCTCAGCATCCTGACCCGCAGTGGGACCCTAGGTGGCCTAGAGGTGGCAGTGTCTCCTGTCTCCGCCTCTCCATAGACCTCCTCGGGTTCAGGTAGCGCCTCCTCATAAGTTTCAGTGCCCTCTTTAGGTCCGCCAACTGCTGCCTTATATCAGCCACAACCTGCTCGCAGTTGCAGGGTGCCCTTCCTCTCCCTCCTCCTCCTCATCAGAGTCAATGAAGTCCGCTATGTTAAAGGATTATGTTATGATTAGGGTTGGGTACCGAAACTCGGTGCCAATAGGGAACCGGTTCTGACCAGAGTATGTGAGCAGAGTGGAGTGGGAGCGGAGCGGCATGATTTTGAACGGAGCGCGGAGCGGATTTTTTAAAAGTCGGAGCGTTGTGGTTTTCACTCGCTCTACTACCGCTTTACCACGAGGACAATTCATGCCAACGGCTCATTATAGAACTGCATTTTTAGTAAGGATTCACGCGTTAAACACATTACGCTAGCATGATACAGATGGATCACTCAAATCAGAAAAAAATGTGAAGGTTATGATGACGCCGATGGACATGAGTGGCTGCGGGAGGTACAGTAGGTGGACAACCAGAATGTCGTTTACCGCCGCGGCAAAAATAAACCAACAGTATTTCAAAGTCGGTGGCGAAATGACCACCAGGTGGCGCAAAGGGACATTTAGCGAAAACAAAACGTAGGTAGCCTACATTTTAAATAGAATATAGCTTTAACTAGAATATAAACTTTTAGGCTATAGGAGAACATTTTATTAATCAAAAGTTAAAATAGGCCTATCTCGCAGTCAGCGAAAATAAAGTGCTGCTTTCAATGACGCTATTGAGGAATGCAAAGACTGAAGAGAGCTTCTCTCGCGTGCGCACACTGACTGCTGAACAACCGGACTTCAGGGCTTTTGTCAGTGAGAAAAGTTGTGGTCGAGTGGTAGAACTTTGGTACAATTATTTTGATGACACTGTTTCAAATCCCGCATAAAAATGTATTAAAATTACCTTGCATTTCTATTTTACATTAAGGAACAAGGCCCTGTCCCAATATCCGCACTTGCGCCCTTGTGCCCCTCAATGCGCGTTCTCGCTAAGGGGTGCAAGACCGTAGGGTGTCCCAATCCTCTAATAGTGTTCTCCAGGGGTGATCAAAAGGGCACTTAATGCACCCTTTTCGTAAGTGCGCATCAGACCTCACTTTGCTATAGGATATTACCCAGAATCCTTGTAGGGGAGAACGGTTGCTATGGTGCTGTTCGGGAGCGGAAACTCCGAAGATAAAGGATGCCGGTGTGGTGAAGAATTTTTCAAAAATATTTGTGTTATTGGGTCACGAAATGTAGTTTTAAGTGTTTTTCAGTCGAGAATATAGTTGTTTAAAGCTCAAATCTGTGGTTTATTTATAAAAATAGCGCCTATTTTAAAAAATTGATCTGACGTTCGGAGTTCCAGGTAGTCACAGGGCGGCGGGTGCTCAGCGCTCATGTACCCCGCCTGCAACAGCCTTGCCCCGGCTAGTCTTTCTTGCGTTTCCCGCGGGCTCTGTGTCTAGTGGTTAAACATGAGCTATAAATCGGCTTGTGTACATCAGACGGGCGATCTTTGGTCTCATTATATGATTTGTTCCCTGGAAAATCGTTTTGGCTGAGGGGAAAAGTGAAGTTTCATAACTATATATTTAGGCTATTTAACTGTAACGTTGAAACGTATGTTTGACTGAATCTTTTAACTTGCCTTATTTGTTGACTTATATAGCTTCTTATACTTATACTACTTATACTTTTTAAGCTTATACTTTAATAATGGCTATTCTTGGTCAATAAAATAAAAAGAGACAAGGTTGTGTCATTTTATTTTATACAGCCTATATGTTAGACTATTTTAATCTATAGCCTATACAAAATATATCACCAACACGTCATGTTTTTTTTTTTTTTTTTTTTCATGTATGGGAATTTCATATATCAATTTCCAATTGCTGCTTAATAACAATTAACATTGCATTTCGAATCCCTGTGAATATGGTAAAGCAGTATAAACTCAGGTAAACCTCAATCACATTTTATCTTAGCCAAAAACTGTTTTAATATTAATAGCATTAACAGAAAGGTTGCTGGCTAAGAGTTTAAAAAAAAGTAGCTTTCTGAGGTGTGCAAAACTGTCCCAATTCTGCTCTTCACAGCTTCGGGCCCTTGCGCTCTTTCTCCGCTAAGTGCACTTTCAACAAGTGTCCACTTCGAGGAAGGCCTTAGGGCTCAAGTGAGTATTGGGACAGGGCCCAAATCTCTTCCAACAGACTGACTGAATTTACATCTTCAAAAGCAGTTATGTAAAAAAAAAAAAAAAAAAAATTCCATGTAGATTTAAAAAAACAAAAACAAAAAACATAACATAACCAAGCTAATAGCAAGTTGGTATTTCCCCCTCCACAGTAATCAATGCTATAAATCGCCTAAATAGACAATATCAAATATGTGTATTTATATATTTTTTAAATATGCAACACGCACGTTTAAACAACAAATAGCCTAATAAAATCTGAACCAGCGCTTCTGCGCCTGTATTGAAACATAACATGCAGCGCGCGTTTCAGTTTCAGTGGCCTTAATATTGTTCGACAAACGCGGCGGTGCTCACTTGAATTTATTTTTCTCATCACATGCAGCTATAATAAAATCATATTTTAAAACTGTAAGAGGTCTCCTTTTTCATGGAGCCTAAAGTAGCCCAGGTCACACTCACAATAGGCATAACGACAAACCTTTTTCTTGCTCATTAGAGCGAACACATGGCTGAATGGTAGAACATAGGCCTACGGTTCTACCATAGCAAAGACATGGGTTCCACGCCCAGTGTAGGCCTATATTCTAAAATCAGGTTTTATTCTGGCAATAATTGTGTTCGACAAACGCGGCGGTGCTCACTTGAATTTATTTTTCTCATAACAGCTAAAATAAAATCATTTTTTAAACTTTAAAAAAACTGTTACAGTAGCCTACACCATTTAGTTTTTTTTGCTTGTATTTATAAAATAAAAAATGTATTTCCATTTTACACTAAGGAAGGAACAAAATAGTATGCAACAGAATGACTTCTTTACATCTATAATAATACCAATCGTAATTTCAAAAGCAGTTCCGTTTTTTTCAGTTCCGAAAAAAAAAAAAAAATATGAGAAGTTCTTTTCCAAAACGCTATAAATCCATTTCAATAGTTTTCAGGAAAACAATAGGTTACTTGCGTAACCCTGGTTCTCTGATAGCATTAATTGAGGTGTCTCACTATGGGATACGCCCCTTCCGCGTATTCCTCAGAAGCCCTATTACATTACGCTAGCCCAATTGGCTGGCAGACATGACGCTGTGTCTGGGAGTGGCTACCCCACCCCTCCGTATAAGAGGAGCGACACAGCGTCATTACGACATTCAAAACAAGCACACCTCTTCCTCGCTTCACACAGCAAGGAGGGTGATCTGGTGAGATACCTCACTTAATGCTATCAGAGAACCGGGGTTACGCAAGTAACCTATTGTTCTCTTTCAAGCATACGTTTCGGTGTCTCACTATGGGATATCCTAACTCCCGTATTGCCAGATAGCCTGCTTCGAAGTCCCCTGCCAACCAAACACCGCCTTCAGGCTGAACGAGTCATGAGTCAAACTCCAACACTCAGTACCGCATGTGCTAAACTCTGTGCTGTAACATCCAGTTTATAAAACCTAGCAAATGTATGCGGCGAGGACCAACTCGCCGCTTCGCAAATATCCTGTATCGTGACCCCTTTAAAGGGCCCACGAAGTTGATATTCCCCTTGTTGAGTGTGCGCGTAAACCAGCTGGGGGCACCTGACCCTTACTGGAATATGCCAGTGAAATCGCCTCCACTATCCAGTGCGACAACCGCTGCTTTGTAATCGGCTTCCCCGTACGTGGTTTTAACCAAGATACAAACAGCTGATCACACTCCCGGAACCCTTTGGTCCTTTCAATGTAAATGCGTAAGGCAAGCACTGGGCACAGCTCATTTAGCTTTTGCTGTTCTGATGAGGCAAAAGGTGGTGGATAGAAAGCTCTTAACTCCAAAGGAGTAATAGAATTAACTATTTTGGGCATGAAAGCAGGATTAGGTCTCAAAATCACCCCTGCATCCCCGGGCATGAACTGTGTACATGCTGAATGCACTGAAAGTGCCTGAATCTCACTTACGCGCTTCGCGGAAGCCAAGGCTAACAGCAGCGCTGTTTTAAACGACAATATTTTCAAATCAATCTTGTCCAGTGGTTCAAATGGGGGCATCGAAAGAGCATCAAGTACCAGTGCTAAATCCCATGAAGGGGAAAGCGGTTTTGAAACTGGTAAAGCACGATGCGTGCCCTTCATGAACCTGCATACTAAAGGATGCTCCCCAACAGTTTTATTAACAAAACCTATGTGACAAGCAGAAATAGCAGCCAAATACACTTTAATGGTAGAAAATGCTTTCCCTTGATCTATCAAATCCTGTAGGAATGATAGAACAACTGCCACTGAACACTGAAAAGGGATCTCGTGCTTAGTCGCGCACCAGCGCTCAAACACGCCCCATTTGCATTCATAGAGAGACCTAGTCGACGAAGCTCTAGCATTCTGTATGGTTCTGATAACACCGTCAGACAGACCGGTTGTACTCAAATTAAACCACTCACTGGCCAGGCCCATAGTACAAACGCGAACAGATCCACTGTCGCCCTGCCGTATATTTTCCAGATTTGTTCGACCATTTCCTTGTTCAATTTCCACTCCCCGTACAGTGGATTGCCCCTGGACAGCAGATCCGCGCCCCGGTTCATGACACCCTGTACATGCGTTGCTCTCAGGGATGAAAGGTTGGCATTGCTCCACAAAATCAGTTTGCGTGCCAGCATGTGTAAGGGAAGTGATCTGAGGCCTCCCTGTCGATTTATATATGCCACAACTGTAGTGTTGTCTGTCCTCACGAGAACATGGTGCCCTGAGAAAATGCTTCACTGTCAGAAACACGGCCAGCATTTCCAGATAGTTTATGTGGAGATTGATCAGATGATGACCCCATCTTCCATTCACTATCCTGCCTTCGTAAATGCCCCCCCAACCGTACAACGACGCGTCCGTCGTTATGACTTTCCTGGCTTGGACCACGCCCATGGGTACCCCTTGAACCAGAAAGGTTGGGTGTCTCCATTGACGCAGTGCACGGACTGCCTCTGACGTCACTCTCACTCTCTTTCGGCAGTGCCTTAATGGGTCCAGCCTCAGAGACGCTACCCAGCGCTGAAATTCTCTCATGAATAGTCTGCCTAAGGGAATGACTATTAGGGCTGAGGCCATCAGTCCCAATAATCTGAGGCATGTGCGGAGAGAGACATTCTTCCCTCTCTGAAATTCGGTCATGCATCGGGTGAATTTTACCACCCTGTCCTCTGACCGTCGCGCTTTGAAGGTCACCGAGTCCAGTGACAGCCCCAAATATGTTATGGACTGTGCGGGAATCAGAACACTCTTTTCGGTGTTCAGTTTTAAACCCAGTTTCTGTATGTGATCCGCACATCTCTGAAGACGCAGAGAGAGATCCGTTACAACACAGATCTCCTCCCAGTGTGTCTGACCTGGCATGGTAGTCACTTCATCCTGCAGCTCCGCTTGGTATGCGGTCAGCAGAGAGATCGCGTTCATAGCCCTTACAGAGAGCACGACTGCTTTGTAAGCGCGTTCCGTCATGCTCGACTGGAAACGATCAGCTTTAGATGGCAGCGTCGGGTTTGCAGCCGCCGTGCGCTTAGGTTGCAAGTGCGCGGCAACTAAAGGCTCCATGGGGGGCATACGGAGAAGGCCCTCCTTTTCCATCCCCTCCACATCTAAAACGGAGCCACCCTGCACGGGCATCTTGCTCGTGAACGGCTTATCCTTCCACGTAACCGCGACCTCCTCCAGGAGCTCCGGGAAAACAGGAAGGAGCTGTCGTGCTGCTCGTTTGGCACTCGGCAGTCTCTTACCCTCATAGCGAGACTTTGCAGTCTCTGCTACCATGGTCGGCCACGGAATATTAAGTTTCCCTGCAGCGCGTTTGCACACGTCCTGCAGATCGACACTGAGAAGCGGGGACGATGGTGTACCGTCCGCCTCTTCCGTGGATCCCGCCGCAGCGAGGATTTGCTCCGGGTGCACAGGCCGAGGGAGGAATGGAGAATCTTCGAAGTCTTCCTCTTCGTCAGAGAGAAGAAAGTCCGATTGTCCCTCTTCCTCGAATTCGACCGCGTCTTCCTCCTCATTCGTGCTGAGCAGACTGGAGAGAGGCATGCACGCGTCGAGCTGTTCACTCCAGGATAGTGCCGCCGTGGTGGGCGGCTCTACAGGGATGGATACCTGCGGAGTGTTAGCTGGTGCAGGGCTAGGAGTCATGAGGGGATCCTGGCCCGACAGACTAGCTTGGCGTGCTAGCCTGCGACGAAGGCTCTTCGTGGTGAAGCGTGCGCAGTGTTCACACGTGCCGGGACTCTCGATCGCCAATTGAGCGTGTTTCAGCCCGAGACATGCAGAGCAGACCTGGTGTGTGTCCTTGCATGAAATCTTGTTCCCGCATGAACAGAACCGCACGGAATCTCCCTCACTAGCCTGAATAGTCTGCATTGCTGCAGCCATCGTAGTATCAAACAAACCTCCTTGCAATCGGCTGGAATGCAAATCGAAGGAGCCAGACGAAAAACGGCGTGGTGGCTAGTAGTTCGTCCAAGAGTTCGTAGAAAAAGGCTTCAAGGCTTCTGGTGTGAAGCGAGAATGTCGTAATGACGCTGTGTCGCTCCTCTTATACGGAGGGGTGGGGTAGCCACTCCCAGACACAGCGTCATGTCTGCCAGCCAATTGGGCTGGCGTAATGTAATAGGGCTTCTGAGGAATACGCGGAAGGGGCGTATCCCATAGTGAGACACCGAAACGTATGCTTGAAAGAGAACTACATATGCATGTATAGGCTACATAGAATGTGAGCAAAGTGGAGCGGCGTGACGCTTAAATAAGTAAAAAAAAAAAACATAAAATAAACATAGGCTACGTTTTACATATTTAATAATATTATGTTACTTATTTTTATTATTTCGTCTATGTTGAGTAGGCTATATGAAAAGTGAACCGCATGAGATGAGTAAGATAGGATCTAAAGCTATACCCAATATAGGCTATCGGAAAATATTTGGAGTGGGTCAGACATGAATCATGATTTTGACCACCAATTAAGTTTTGTTTTGTAGAAAGCTTGTAAATTTCGTTTCAGATAAATTCTATCTTCATTTTAATTAATGTTTCATCAACAAATTGACTGGATTAACACATTATAAGTAAATATCAGACAATCAGGACACAGAGGCGCGCGTGTGAACTGGAGCGCGTCTCATATGAACCGAAACACCGCGATGCTTGCCTCACAGACCTGAGAACTAGAAAGCTTTAAATGTCTACTTTAAAACAAAACATTTAAAAACGAAATAAATTGGCAACTCTCTGCGTAAGTAGGCTAATTCGAAGTAGCCTATGCGTTTAGGCCTATGCGCGTTCACTGTGAAGGCGAGTCAGCATCATCAACTTTATCTTTGCTGCTGACACCGACAGAAAACACTAGTTTACTAGAGTTTAGAGCAGCATGTTTGCAACAATAACACAGTCAAACAGAATGTAAGGCCTGTGTGTGTGCATGTGCAGTTGTGTGTGTGCGTCAAACGTTAAATGTTTTACAAACCCGATTCCAAAAAAGTTGGGACACTGTACAAATTGTGAGTAAAAAAATAATGGAATAATTTAGAAATCTCATAAACTTATATTTTATTCACAATAGAATATAAATGACATATCAAATGTTGAAAGTGAGACATTTTGAATTGCCATTGCCATTGCCATTGCCATTTATTGTAACTGATATCCAAAATAATCGATATTGAATCGAATCGTAATCGAAATCGAATCGAATTGCAAGCTTGTGAATCGAAATCGAATCGAATTGTGAAATTTGTCTCAATACCCAGCCCTATCTATTTCTATCCAAAAAAATATACGCCGCACAACTGTAGGGGGTGAAACAAAAGTGAAAATCAGCGAAGATATGACTAGAGTTGCCATATGCCCCTTTAAAGGGGAAATGAAGCAGTCAATCAAGTTTACATGATTTACAAGATGGATTTCCACTATAATCAACATTTATATAAGAAACATAACAAATGTAAACATATAAAAGAAAAAGTTATATCTTTCGTCGCCATTGTGGAGTATTCTAACGTGACGTCACAGGGTTTGTTGGCTTTAGTTTAACAGGCTCTGGGCAGTGAATATTCCGACATCAAACTGTTTACACCAGTGTTTTGACCGCAAACGACTAATGTCAGGTACAGTCATTAGACAAAAAGACGATGTGTAATGTTATATGTGGACAAACTGCACATAGAAACATTGTTCACAATGTCTGCCATCATATTCCCGTCTCGTCAACACCATGTAAGTTACGTTGCTTACGTTGTTGTAGAACAGCCGGTGGTGGTTTGGAGCGAAGAGCCAGTTTGCAATGCTACCAGGTGTCAGTGTGGCTGTTGTACTACGATGCCCACCATGTCAGAGTCCATCTGCCTTGAAGAGATTGAGCATGTATTGCGTGGTCAATTCTGCATCACCGGCGCGCATATTGTCAAAGTTACCTCCCGGCACAGCATGGTAAATGTGCGCACTGGTGATGCAGAATTGACCACGCAATACATGCTCAAGATCAACCTCTTGAAAGCAAAGTACAACAGTCACACTGACACCTGGTAGCGTTGCAAACCCGCTCTTCGCCCCAAACCACCACTGGCTGTTCTACATAGCAACGTAACTTACATGGTGTTGATGTCACGGGTGACAAAATCGCTTGGCGATCAGAACTCTCCTCAGAGTCGCAAGTTTCCTAGGGGAACGGATTGTGTGCAACACACCACTGCGGTTCCGGGCGTGATGGAATCATGCCCGCACTGATTAGCACTAATGCACTGCAGGTGCGAGAGAGAGAGAGGAGCGGCACTCACACAGGTTTCCTGTTTGACGAGTCAAGATAAACGAGATAAAAGGAGACAGACAGAAGGGAGAAAAAGGGGCTCAGACGGGGGAGACACAGACGGGGAAGGCTCAGATGGAGGAGGCTCAGATGGAGGACCCACTGACAGGAAAGGGAAAGGGAAAGGGGAAGGGAAGGGGAAGGGGAAGGGGAAGGGGGAAGGGGGAAGGGGAAAGGGGAAGGGGAAAGGGGAAGGGGAAAGGGAAAGGGAAAGGGGAAGGGAAAGGGGAAGGGGAAGGGGAAAGGGAGAGACGCCCATTTAAGCTTGCTGGAACAGAGTGATCGTTTGTAGGAAGACTGCTGGACTGAGCTATCGACTGGATCTGTGCTGGGAAAGGAGAGAGCAAAGATAAGTGAACTGATTTTATCTTATGAACATTTAAACCGCTTGAAGAGGATACAGTGAGTGTGGATCTGACTGTTGGAGGAGCTATGTGTTTCAGAGTGTGTGGAGGAGGAATTGAAAGTGAAACCCCATGTAAAGTGAGCACAACAAACAGAGCGAGGCCTCTGATCAGCCCTACCATGTGAGTGAATTGCAGTGCTTTTGCCTTATTAATACACATTGATTTTTGGCTGTGGAATTGAAGTGAACACGAGTGTGATGTGTCTTTGCTGAGAAGTAGCCCTATCCATGCTTACACGTTCGTGGAAGGATATTATATCTGCCCCCGTCAGAAGCCCAGAGTGATATAGTGAACTGAAGAGAGAGTACTGTGTACTGTGAATGTCTTCACCTGTTCTACTTACTGTTTGAGCCCAGAAGCATACAGCATCGCTGGTAAAGTAATCGTTTAACCCACTGTCGCCCTACTGTGAACTGAGGAGAGAGTACTTTGTACTGTGAAGATCCCCACCTGTTCTACTTGCTGTTTGAGCCCAGAAGCACACAGCATCACTGGTAAAGTAACCTTATGACTCACTGTCTCCCTATTGTGATCTGAAGAGAGAGTACTTTGTACTGTGAATATCCTCACCTGTTCTACTTACTGTTTGAGCCCAGAAGCATACAGCATCGCTGGTAAAGTAATCGTTTAACCCACTGTCGCCCTACTGTGAACTGAAGAGAGAGTACTTCGTACTGTGAAGATCCCCACCTGTTCTACTTGCTGTTTGAGCCCAGAAGCATACAGCACCGTTGGTAAAGTAACCTTATGACTCATTGCCTCCCTATTGTGAACTGAAGAGAGAGTACTGTGTACTGTGAATATCCTCACCTGTTCTACTTACTGTTGAGCCCAGAAGTATACAGCAATGCTGATAAAGTAATCGTTTAACCACTGCTTCATTACCGTGCACCAACGAGAGTACCCTGTACTGTGAAGAATCCTTACTTGCCATACTTACTGTATGAGTCTGGAAGTCTGCAGCACCGCTGGGGGAAAAGTAAGCTGCAACCCCCTGCTCCATTATCGTGCATCAACGAGAGTATCTTAAACTGTGAGAAACCCTTGGTTTAATAAAGATTGTTACTCCTTTGAAACTTATCTCTGTCTCTGTGGTCCTCTGTTGTGTGCCTGTGGTGTCGGCTCCTCACGGTGGTGACTCGGTTAGAGGGGGGGGGGGTTGGTCACCCGAGCGTTCCTCCCCTCAACCTGTGACATTGACGAGACGGGAATATGATGGCAGACATCGTGAACAATGTTTATGTGCAGTTTGTCCACATATAACATTACACATCGTCTTAAACTAAACCCAACCAACCCTGTGACGTCACATGTTAGAATACTGCAAAATGGCGGTGCCCTGGCGGCGAAAGATATTACGTTTTTTCTTTTTTTTCTTACATTTGTTTACATTTGTCATGTTTCTTATATAATTGTTGATTATAGTGGAAATCCATCTTGTAAATCATGTAAACTTGATTGACTGCTTCATTTCCCCTTTAAAGGTTACATATATTTTGCTGCACCAGACAAATTTTATTTGGTGGGAGACGGCCCAAAATGGCTCTTTTGGCAAAGGTTGCCGACCCCTGAGCTAGAAGAGTGATCCAAGAAATGCACCAAAGGATGGTCTCTTTACCTTTTCATCATGTTTTTTATACAGTCCTCAAGGTTTGCACCCCCAATCCTGACTAACCGAGACACCTGAAAAGATTTTGAAAAATGTCATTTTTCCACCATCAGAAACAGAAAAAAAAACAGTATTAGTATTGGCCTGGCATTGTTATACTGACCATCATATTCCTCTTTTCTTCATCGGCCAGTTGCCCTTCCAGATTTTTCAGCTCACGCCTACCGTTCATCTTCTCAAGGTGGAACTGAGACTCTGGGGGCTCACGATTTAGGCCCATCTCTGACAACTTAGACCGAATGTCAGACAGAAGATAGAGGACCCGCCTTTGGAATTATGAAAGTCAAATTAGAATGAAAAACATTTGTCCCATTCAGAAAAACTATCACTTCCAGTAAGAATATGAGGTGGCTTACTTCCATTATCTAATGGGAATAGCTCTCCGCCTTCTCTGTGCTGGTTCCCCCAACCTGGTCTTTGGGAGCACTCATTAGGAGAGCGGGAGCGCTGATGTGGAGTGCTGTCCCGTGGGCGTGAAGTGGTGTGGCGTGTGGGACCGCTTCCGTGGAATGTGGAACTGCTTACGTGGGGTGCTGTGGGCTGGAGATAGGGACTGGTGGCGTGAAGTGGTGTGGTGTGGCGTGTGGAACTGCTTGCGTGGGGTGCTGTGGGCTGGAGATCGGGACCGGTGGCGGGAAGTGGTGTGGTGTCCCTGCTGAAAAATCCAGCTAAAACCAGCCTAGGCTGGTTGGCTGGTCTTAGCTGGTTTAAGCTGGAAGTAGCTGGTTTTAGTTGGTCACCCAGCCTGGCTTAGCTGGTCAAGCTGGACACCCAGCCTAACTTAGCTGGTCAAGCTGGTCTCCCAGCCTGGCTTAGCTGGTCAAGCTGGTCTCCCAGCCTGACTTAGCTAGTCAAGCTGGTCTCCCAGCCTGGCTTAGCTGGTCAAGCTGGTCTCCCAGCCTGACCAGCTAAAACCAACTTGACCAGCTAAGACCAGCCTGACCAGCTGAAAAAGTGTTCAAAACCCTCTAAAACCAGCCTGATAAACCAACTATAACCAGGCTGGGAGACCAGCCAAAACCAGCCAACCAGCCTTGGCTGGTTTTAGCTGGATTTTTCAGCAGGGGTGGCGTGTGGAACTACTTGCGTGGGGTGCTGTGGGCTGGAGATCGGGACCGGTGGCGTGAAGTGGTGTGGTGTGGCGTGTGGAACTGCTTGCGTGGGGTGCTGTGGGCTGGAGATCGGGACCGGTGGCGTGAAGTGGTGTGGTGAGGCGTGTGGGACCACTGGCGTGGAGTGTGGAACTGCTTGCGTGGGGTGCTGTGGGTCGGAGTGTGGGCCAGCTGGCATGGAGAGTGAGAACTTTGGAGAAGAAAGTGAGAGTCATGGAGTGGACTGCTGGACCTAGATTTATAATTTTTTCTTTTGATCCTAATGCCTGGTTAGACATTTCTAGAATCCTTGGTGGTTTTGGAAAGGACAGACCTGAGGGATGAAAGACAACCAAATGTAACAATAAGATGAAGGATTGGCAACAACTATATACACTGTATTATCTACAATAGAGTGCTGAAGTTACTACGTCCCTCTGTAGGCCAAAACGCGGAAGTGAGTTAGCATTTTAGCACTCTCGGTTCCCTTGATCTAAAGCCTATGGGATTTTTGAATGGGTTTTTGCTAAATCGCCTGAAATAAGGTCTGTGGTGAACAAAGCCTCTAAATATTTTCACGTTTTGATCTATGACATAAAACACACCAGTTATAACCTGCTTGTGTTTTTTTACTTTATTATGTTTTTTTAAAAACTTTATATAGGCTACAAAATGTATAAATTTTGGACAAAACGTGTAAGGGTCACAACCCTTTGTTAAACACAGATCTTATTTTTTTTTTTGCAATTTTTTCAAAAGTCTATGGGGAAAATGCAAAGCTTTTCGATCGAGGGAACTCATGCGCCGCTAGCTTTCGAGTTGTCCTACAAAGTGACGTCATCATTTCGGCACTTTATGGAGGTCAATGTAGACTCGTTTTCACCGGAAGTTGCCGATTTGAGTTTGTAAATTTTGAAATATGAATAGTTTTTGTTCCAAAAACCCACCAATCTGTTTCATCCCGCTTTCATCCTGCATCAGGGCAGCATTTTCCCCTCCACTCTCAGAACAAGTATACAACCTCCACACCCTCACAAAGATAATGGAAGAGCAGTTAAAAACATTAATTGATACCAGTGATATACTTACAATTCAGTTACGTTCTATTTCATGCAACATGGGGAACAAAAGGAATCCTGTGTCAGCTTCACCAGGGTTGGCTGGCAGACAGACAACTTTACGAATCAACTGCTGTTTGCTGATAAGTCGACGTGTAGTTCTACTGATATCTCTAACACGGACGATGTTGAGCAGTTTAGAATCACAAGGATCAGTGAAGAAACTCTCTGTGTTACATTGGCGTAGCACATCGCAAACCAAGGTGCCTTCTTCATGCATTTCCTTCACAAAGACATAGTCCTTGTTCTGAAGAAAGTGTTCTAAGTAAAGCTCTCTTTGGTAAAAGGCTTAGATTTTGTAGAATTTTCTAGTTCTGATAGACGCTTGGCAACTTGGGCTATAGGATTGCGAGATTGTCTGACCATTTTCTTTAGAGTCTGCAGGTAGTTCTCAAATGGAAAGCATGAAATCCCATTCAGTGAACAGTTGAAGTGTTCCACATCATCTGGTAAGTGAATTAGTGAATGAACATTGTATACAGCGAAGGTTTTTCCATATATAGCCTCACTCTTCTTCACATAGTACAAGAGTAGCTCTCGGGCATAGTCTAAGTGTTCCTTGCGGTCTGCATCATCCGAATTCAACAGGACTGACACCCCAACCATCAAGGAAAGAAAGTGTTTGTATACAGCATGTGAAACCACTTTTCTTAGAACCGCTGGTCCAGTATAAAGGAGAAACTGTCTAAGTTCCGTAGCCTTCCATCTGTCCAATTCCATTAAAGTCCTAGGTTGTCGTGCAAACTCACTAGGTAGTTCTCCATTCAATGCCTTCAGTTTATCTGATATGTCACTCCTTTGCTGAAATGACAGTCTGCATGTGTGGGGTCCTCTCTGCATGTAGTGAAGCATTCTCCTAACTACACCCAAACACACTAAGTGCATGTAGTCCAATGCAAATGGCTGAACACATGGAATTCCAGCTAGTGTCAGTGGGGATTTCCCAATTTGATGGTCTTTGTAGGCAAGTCTACTGAAACCTGCTTCAGACCTTGCAACAACACCAGGCGCTGCAGCACCAAGAACAACGCGTCCCACATAAGTGCCTTTAATTGTGCAGCGCTCACAAGCGAAGTAGCTATTGTGATTCTTTATGTATTTCAGGAATGATCGAGCTGGTGCATCACAAACAAATGCTTTTACAGTCACTTGCAGTGCTTTCTCTCCATGGACTATGCCATCTTGCATCAGTTGCTGCAACTCCTGTAGAAAATCAGAGAGGTAATCTTACACTGGGCTGGGTTTGGCTTTTCCACAATAGAGTGACACAATGAAGGGTGCAAAATCTTGGAAACTGCACAGGATTGGCCACATTTGCAGACTTGATGATTTAAACAGTGGAATACCATCAATGTTGAAGCACATATCTATTCGGTCGGAGAAAACAGGATTCTGGGATAAAACCTTCAGAACTCCTGATGCAATACCAAAGTAGGCATATTGTCCACCACACAGTTCAACTACTTCCACTCTTTTCGGGGTTTTCAGCAGGGTTCTGGCATCCTTGGGGAGGCGATGTCCTTGGCGCCTTCGAATATCTATTAGTTCATTTAATCCAGATCGCTTGCATTTGTTGGTAACGGCCCAAGCTGCAATTTCCTCGCCCAGATCAGGAGCAGTTTCCTCAGTAGAATCATCACACAAATTGTCAGCGACCTCAGAGTCCGTGTCAGAAGACCGCACTAACGCATCAGAGTCATAATCTGAAATGTTGCCATCTGCTGAAAGTGACAAAGAGTCAGTTTCATCCTCACTGAACAGAGGCCTCAGTAACCCATCTGTATCACTGCTGTTTGAATCATCAGCTGCAAGAGACAGCACTTCAGCATGACGTTTCCTCCAATTTCTGTGGTATGCCATCATTTAGGGTCACAAGTAGCTGCAAAATAGGAGGAATCTCTAAAACAGATATTGTGGAATAATGACATGCATGGAAATTTGTTATATTGTTAAACATTAAAACAAATTATCATGCATTTCAGCAGTAAAGAATAGGCATACCACCATCCTTACTTAACTAACAAATAATAAATAAAATCTATACTGAAGTTTTTGCTTCAACCTCAGTCAAAACCAGATACTTACTTGTTAGTATTTTAATCTGTTAGTTGTATTATCCATCTATAGAGACACAAAAACAATAAATTGAATTTAGCATATAGAGGTGCTAAAACAAATATTTTTGTGATGCAGACATGGACACTTCTGCAGTAATATAGAGCATAAGAGATTATAGCCTACAAAAAGTCTACAAAAAAATTATTTCCATTAAAAAAAAAATTCCAAACGCTCTATGTAGCTCTGCCCTGTCTCTGTAAGTCAAGAGCGAGAGTCATGCTGCTTCGACTTCACCTCGAGCGTAGCAACCAACGACTCTGGCGCGCACTACTCTTTACGCAAGGCGGCGTGATGACGTACGTTTCAACGTTCATCAACATAAATCCTTCCCAAAAAAATCTTTTATTTTTTAACGTGTAGCCTATACATGTATAACATTATGTCATACTAGATTTGCATCAAATTAGACACAAAAAAATAATTAATTGTTTGTACAGCTGTTGAGAAACCCGAGAATGGGAAAAAGCTAACGACGCCATCTACAGGTGGTGTTATGAATAGATAATGGGCATTGTAGGCCCTACATTTTTCATATTTAAAAATTAAGAAAAAAAAATGGAATTTGTGAAAAATAAATATGATTTTTTTAAAGAGCCCTAGCATTGCATCTATCAGTTGAAAACAAGAAAATCGAAATAATTTTAAAATATGTAGACTAATGTAAATTTTCCATAAATTAACATGTATTTGTAAAACTATATATAGTAACATTATAGGGTATTACAATTTCATTATCAATTAATTTTAAAGTATATAATATCACTATAAAAATAAAAAATATATACTTTTAATAAAATAAACCCAGGATTTTCTTAATTATAATAAAAAAAATGAAAAATGAATGCAACATCATGCTCTTTCCAAAGATGTTGCATTTTTAGGCAAAAACTAAACTTTTGTGCGTACACAACGTTTAGAAATGTGGTCCCAGGTCGGAGCAGGCTGTGCAGGCGGCCAGGGCGGGGCAGGCTGTGCAGGCAACCAGGGTGGAGCGGGCGGAGCAGGTTGTGCGGGCGGCCAAGGCGGTGGAGACCCCTCGGGCGGCCACGGCGGTGGAGACCCCTCGGGCGGCCACGGCGGTGAGGACCCCTCGGGCGGCCACGGCGGTGAGGACCCCTCGGGCGGCCACGGCGGTGAGGACCCCTCGGGCGGCCACGGCGGTGATGCCCTATACACATGGTATATATAGACAGATTAACAGGATGAGACACAGGTGAATGCAATCAGTGAATGAGGTACAGGTGAATGTGATCAGTGATGATGAGTCTGGGCAGTGAGTTCTGGGAAATGTAGTTTGTGAGTGAAATGATCAGTCTGATGTGGAGTGCCCTCTAGTGACTCTCAGGGGCACTCCAGCTGGTGATCGTTACAAAATCGACTAGTCGACTGGGAGATTACAGCCCTAGTTATTAGGGCCAGAGCACAGATGGTATGAGGACCCTATTTGAATTGCTTCATTTATTAGTACTGTTACTGTTATTTAGGTATAAATGATTGTAGTTGGTTTGGGTTAATTTGTTTTATTGTGAATTTGTTGCGCTTGTATTTAGCCTACTTATATTTATACTTATATAAGTGTACTTTACAATTTTAATATATGGTTCAATTTTAAGAATTTATTATTTAATTTATATCAACAAAAAAGCCGTGTTAAAAAAAGAGAGCCTCAAAACGATGGTGAATTAGATTAAAGTATCGATTTAGGCTAGCCTGGATGCCAGCCCGAACTCCGCCCACAACATTTTTTGGACGGGAAGTTCGGTCTGGACTCGATCCATTGAGGAGTAATTATGATCGGTTCAGAAATCATCGGGCCAATCAAATTGCCAGGGCGGGCTTTATACGATGATTGACAGGTGGTCTTCAGTAATGTATCCTCACGTCATCAAATGGGCTTGTCAAAGATGACTGCAGCTGGAGAATTGAGATGTATAGATTCCGCTGTCGCGTCTTTTGTAAAAAAAAAAATCGACAGCGCATTAATTTTAATAGACAAACAGAGAACTTCAATCAAGGGATTTGTCGATCGGAAAGATATTTTTGGCGTCCTTCCTACATGATTCGGGAAAAGTGTAACTTATCAGCTGGCTCTGACGGTCGTTAAGAAAATGGGACGTAATGAAAAGGGTCGTTGTGGTTTCTCCTTTGGTGGCACTCATGGAGAAGTAAGTAAAAGAAGTAACACTCGTTATTTAACTTCTAAAATAAATAAAGTAGGCTACGTTCTGTATTTGAAAACTGCGCTATGCAAAGGAGTTGACTTATGCGTTGCTCTGATTGGTTGGTAGGTCTACCGACTATCCAATTGAGTGCAGAGGGTTTTTTTTCCTGGTTCGGTTACGACATGCCTCATAATCAAAGCCTAATAGAGCAGTTTCAGACTCATATTCTTTCTTGAATATGAGTATGACGAAGTCAGGCTAGGTTTAGGCACCAGTACCGTTTAAAAAAAAAAAAAAAAAAAAGATACCCAACCCTAATGTGTCACCACTCAACAAAATAAGTTCTACTATTACACCACCATTTATAGAAAAAAAAAAACATCCCGGAATAATTTCCTGGAATCATGTTTTTGGAATCTTGTTTTTCAGGTCATCAAGTGCCAAAGATCCAGAAACACCCATGTCTGACAGGGAAACTCAACATGAAGGTGGAATAAGACATTTATAGGATTATAAAATTTTTCTGTTTTCATTTTCCTCTGTAGCCCCTTTTAGGTTTGAGATGTTGTAACAATAACATATACTGTTAACTAGGTGATGATGATGATGAAGACCCACCACTACCAAAGATGCCACGTACTGCAAGGACACCTCAACACCTGAGTTAATTGTTTAAAACCTTTTTGTTACCCAATTACATAGCTGCTTTAAATTGTCAATTAAATATTTATGTAAAGGTTTTTATTTTTATTTTGTTTCAGTCACCCCAAGACCAGGGGCCTGTTTCAGAAAGGAGGTTAAGTGAAAACTCTGAGTATGTTAACCCTGAAATGAGGGAAACTCTGGGTTTTCCGTTTCAGAAAGGGAGGTAAGTTAAACCTGAGACAGCAGAGTAAGTCAAGCCCATTTCTGAAAGAGAGGTAACTTATACTCTGAGTCAGTTACCATGGTAACTTACTCCGTGAACCTAACTTGGTCGGGGGCAGGTTTTCTTCAGTAAACTCAGAGTTTCTTGCGGTCTCCTCCCCTTTTTTAAAGAGGAAGTGCTGTTAAACACCAACAATAATACTAAAATGTATTTACACATTCTTTAAGGAATATATATTGTTTGTCCATGGTTTAATTGACTAAATCTGTTTTGTAGCACTTTGCCAAAAAATAAAAGGATTTAAAACGTTTGCTAAACTTTTATTTGATTACCACCGTTTTTGATAATATATTTCTATTAAATCATTAAAAAAAATTGAATAAAAAACATTTAATAGAACTCACTTATTTTTCAAACATAATTTAATAAGTTATTAATGATAAAAAATAAGATGTTAATCTTATTCATAATCAATTATTGAAGTTAGTTGATATGTTTTATTGAACAAATGTTTCATTTATTTAACTGTCATTTTAACTGATGATAATAATAATCGTAATTTAAGAATGCAGTTTATATATTTAATAATTGTTTAATACCATAAACCGTGATATTTTCTGAGATGTTTCTCAACTCTCCCCACATGGGGGAGTCCCCCACCCCACCCCCACAAGTTACTCAGCAACTTTTACTCATGTTTTAAATTAACTACTTTTTACTTGAGTGGATTTTTAGACTGGTATTTTTACTTTTACTTAGGTAAAATTTTATCAAAGTAATAGTAGCCTACTTTAGGTTGAATAACATTCTTCCAGTTTCACCTCTATATTATAACAGTAAGTTACTGTAAAATAGTTATGAATTATTAACTGACATCTTCAACGGTGTAGTTAGATTAATGTAATAATCAGGCTACTATCTCTAGAAAGTATTGGTCTACATATTACTAATTGCTAAATCTCAACCTCAACCACTTGATTAAGAGGAGAGACAAGAAACTGCACTTTTAATTCTTTCAAATTCACAATATACAATTGCATGAATTATTCTTGAATTGATCAAAGTGTGTAGAGGGAGAAGGTTACATGAAAAATATACCTTTTAAAAATGTATGTTAAATCCACTATTGTTTTATACTTAATTGGTTTATGTAGTAGCCTATTTAATGTAATTGCATCATATTTTATTTTAAATTACAGAAGAATTAAGAGTAATCCCTTTAATTAAATTACAATATTTAGATTACTTGGTAATTAATAACACCAAACACCTCTTTTTGTCTGGCGCTGTTGCCATGGTGACTCATAATATCTGTGCTACATTGATAATGGCTTTTTATAGTTGTGGTGCAAGCGCTTAACTCAGAGTCAGTCAACTCAGAGTTGATTGAACTAACTCATTTCAGCTGTTCTGTAACCGAAAACTCAGAGTTTCCCATCTCAGGGTAAGTCAACTCTGAGTTCAAGGTTTAACTCAGAGTTGGTTGAACCTCCTTATTGAAACGGGCACCAGAACATTTTGCAGAAAGAAGAATGAGAAAGTTCAGTTCGGGAGATTTGAACTAATATGCGGGCAACAGGGAGCCGCTATCAATAGAGACTTGGGATGTCTGCGTACCATATAACTCCCACAAGTGCATACAGTTCGACACAACTACACAAGCATTTTTTAACCGAACGTTAACATTACTCTGTCAACAGCCTATTGTCTAAATTACCGAGCTAACAGAGCTACGTAAACAGAGCGAACATGAGACTGCAGACATCAATAATGCAGCGTAATGGAATAATCTCCCAATCAACCTCCGCTTCCCGAAAGTTATAAACTGCCTCCGGAACCCAGTTAAGGTACAAAAATCTATTCAACAAAAATAGTGATGCAGTTAAGTGTTTTTTCGCTCAGCCGAGCCCTCTCTGTTGCTGTGTGGAGCAGCCTGTGTCAGTCACCTCTTCCTGAACTTCACTCACTCACTCACTCTAACTCACTCATCCGGGCATGCACTGCGGTCTCGTGAGGAAACGCAGCTTTTTGATATAAAGTTTTTCTTGTTCCCGAATACAAATATTTTTTTAAGTAATTGTTCGAAATAACTATTCGTAAAAAAACATGTTATTTGTACCTTTCCGAATATCGTATTCGGGTTCGGCTCCACTAGTCACCACTCAACAAAATGAGTGCTACTATTACACCACCATTTATAAAATAATACATATAAAATGCATCCCTTAATTATTTCCAGGAATCTTGTTTTTGGAATCTTGTTTTTCAGGTCTTCTAAGTGCCCAAGATCCAGAAACACCCATGTCTGACAGGGAAACTCAACATGAAGGTGGAATAAGACATTTAATCATAATACTATTTTCACGTGTAGTAATGTGACACTGTTTGTTACTATTTGATTAATATATTTATTAATCTGTGATGTATTATGATTTTGTAAATGTATAATATATTCATTCAACTTTTTGTTGTTTTTCTCATTTTCAGCTGAAGTGGCCATAGATGTTCCTGCATCAGGCGGGAAAAACAATTTGTGTGAGTACAAATTTTGTTTTTTTCTTTCATTCAAAAGTGGTGCCAGTAAGATTGTTTTTGAAAGAAGTCTCTTCTGCTCACAAATGTTGCATTTATTTGATCAAAAATACAGGGATATTGTAAAATAATATTACAACTTAAAAATGTAAAAAGTCTTTTCAATTTTAACATCTATCAAATTGAATTTGTTCCTGTGAACTTACAGTGTCATTACTCCACACTTCATCCTTTAGAAATTGTTCTAATAATATAATAATGTTTTTGTCTTATCCTGAAAAACTACAGTACACCTGTAATAAGTGTTTATATGGGGACTACTTAAGACTGGTTGGGTCGCACAGCTGTGGAGTAGCCCAGTACCTGCCTGACTCGCTATAGACATAAACACAGACAAGGAACTCTGGCTACAATTTCCTTTTGCAAGACACATTATTCTGTGTCAAAAATTATGGACTGCAGCTTTAAATATAGAAATTATTTTACATCAGTTGAATGTAGATAGTTATTGCACCCTGCATTATTTTTGCATGTTAAATGTGAACTGTACATCTCAGACAACACAGAGTTGAAGAAATTTGAAAGGGCCATTTTTATTCGACTGGACAAAATGGACCAAAAGCTGTCAGTGATCGAAAGTCTTTTAAGAAGTGGTGGCCAGCAAACAGGAGACTTTTCTGAGTTCCTGCTCAATCCTTGCCGTACTACTCAGGAACTGAATGATTTATGCTCTAAAATGCAAGATGGTGAATACAGGAAAAAAACTGTAAGTACATTTAACCGCAGATTATAATTGTGGGGTTTTTATCACTTGTAATGTGCTTTGACATCTATAATGTAATTTACTTATAATTTAAAAACTTTTGCAAAGTGCACATAAATATGCACACGAACACAACGTGTCAGTTTGCATTCCAAACGTGATATGATAGCCTATTCATCATCAATCTAAATTCAACCAAACCAAAGAAAAAGAAAAGAAACATTGCTCAATTTAAAGTTGTACAATACATTTTTGCGCATATGAAGGGCACTAGTTAATTTGAAGCCCCATTTACATAAATAATAGTTTTAAAACTAAATGTTGCAGCACAAAATTTTATAGTTTAGAAACTAAATGTTGCAGCACAAAGTTAAAAACATTTGGATCCATGCTGAAGGAGAGAGGTTTCCGGTTTCAGTTTTGCTTTTAATAAATATATTTACATTTGCCTTTTATAATAAATGTTGTTTATAAAAGAATGCCACAATTTGCTTATTTTTTATGTTCTGGTATTTTGCATTATTTCAGACTATTATATATTATAAATAATACAAATTAATGTGATATAATTAAATTATAAAATATTCTATAATTGAATTATAAAATGCAACTTGTATACCATGGTGACCTTCTGTTTTCTCTTCACTATGCAATTTTCACCTGGTGCATCTGGTTTTCCAGGAAAATGTACTTTTCTTACATAGGCTTACTTGTCAGCAATTGAAATGCTACGTTCACAGTTATACATGGATTAGGAATGGAAGTATATATCTGTCCCAAACTAATTATTGCTTTTTTTATTACAGGTCCATCACCTTAGCCTTCTTGGAGGCAAAACAGCTGGAGACGCCGTCCGGAGGGCCTTAAGAGCAATTGCACTCAACTGTGTTTGATGCCAGTACAGTTTGAAGGGAAGGAAGGGAAAAATCAGTTTCCAAGACCTTAGTATTTGCAGTGTGATCATTCGTAAGTATTACATTTTGTAAGACTCACTGCATTTACACCTGGTATTAAAAAGAGTTTTCAGTGATCTGATTGGCTAAGACACAATACCATTATTAACATTAATGTCACATAAGGTAGGAGTGAGTTCGAAAGCAAATGAAAAGGATAAGTTGGGCAGCTACCATTTTCACTTTAATCCGTGTGTTTTGGTACAACACAAAACTGTTTAATGCAGTTCCAAGTCAGCTGAATCACGGTTTTATACTAATGCGCTTTATACTTTAAATTTAAAGGTGCTAGGGATGTAACAATATATCGTGTGACATACACAGCAAAATCCACTGAGAGTGTTAAATTAACACCGAGAAGTGAGAATTATATAAACTTTGAGCAGAGTGTTAAATGAACACTGAAGCAGTGTTAAAGTTAATGAGATAATTAAGTGAATAATTGAATGATGATTGAGCATCATTGAAGACACCTGATGTTAACAAGCAGAATCACTGAAGGAGAAAAACAGAAATTTTAAGTCACCATTATGGAGATTAGTGTTTGGTTTAGTTGGGCTCTTGACCTTAATTCTTTAACTTTAACACTGGGGATTTTGCTGTGTACAACAATTTAATAAAAAAGCTTTGCTACTGATTCTCTACATTATATTTCTCAGCAACGAGGGGGTTACATCAATATTTTTAATTAAATGCATAGCTTCATCGTTAATAGAGAGAGACACTAAAAAGACACTGGTACAAATCTCTCTTTCTCTTATGAGAATATAAATAAATGCTAATAATTCATTCAAATAAATGTAATCTTATGCACTACTTTATGTCTGTGTCTGATTAAAAGCGGACAGAACATACTAAACCTAACGAGTCATAACTTGACAAAAATAACCATGATTTTTAGTCTCCAAGTCAAATATTGTGCTGCAAACATCAATAACAGCTTTAAATGGTAAATGCTGGAAAATGACCCTAATATAAGTGGGATAATTTACAGCTAGCTTTCATTACACAATTTGAATGCACGACGCTAAGGCAAAGAACCACCCGATGCAAGTCAGAGGTATTCAGCAATATTAGCAAGGATTATGTGACGATACAGCTTTATAGTGATATTTTGAACACAGCCCTACAATGCAATGTGCTCACATGCATTTCTTACTACTTTAATATGGTTTCAGTGATCTGATTGCAAAAATGGGACTTATGTTTGTTAAATATGTCATGACATTAATTTTATTTTTTTTAGGTCCATGTTTTCCTAACATTTTTACTGAAGTTCCACTAAACCATGATGTAAACGTATTTTTAGAGGCTTGCCAAAAGATGTACCCAAAGGTGCCCATCAAGGTATTAGAGGAATATATTTCAGACACCTTGAAGTACTCTCCTCATCGGGAATCAAGGGTGAGTAACATTCCTGCATGTTTTCTTTTCATTTTCTGGTGTAATACTTTACAATGTGTAATGAACCTGTCCATTGTAATTCCATTATATTTGTAAGCTATATTTGAATCTTGTGTGATTTAATATGTATAGTAAGGCAAGGCAAGGCAAGTTTATTTATGTAGCACATTTCATACACAATGGTAATTCAAATTGCTTTACATAGAAGAAATTATAATAATCAAAAGAAATCAGGATAATTAAAACAAGTAGTACACAAAGTACAACCTAAATAACTTAAGGGTTAACCTTTATGAAGTAGCCACATTGTTATTATTATTAAATGTTTATGAAATGATAAATCACTATTAGTAACATTAGTCAATCTGTTCACTTTACAGAAGGAGCATGAAGATACTGAATCACAGACTGGACCTCAGTGCTAGTTTAGAACCAGAACAGCTGTTTCCTGTTCATTAAAATGTTAAAAAAAAAAATTTAAGCTCTAATGTAGCATTTAACAAAATGATAATAATTTTCAACTTTTTGATGTGCTGTAAAAGTGTGCAGTTATACACTGTAAAAAAATTCCTAATTTCACAGAAAATAACTGTGATTTTTGACGACCATTTTCTTTCATTTTAAATTGTACTCAAAACACTGCAAAATTACAAATAATATCTGGAAAATAAAAATGCAGCTGATATTTTAGGTATTGTTACATTAAAGAAAAAATTCCAGTCATTCACATTTTTTTTACAGTAATTAATTGTATTTTTCATACAGTATTTTTCTGTTTTCTTAAATTACATAAACATTTATGTAAAAGTACAAATAGAACCTGTAATTAAATGGTAACAAAACAGTTAAATGATTACATGACTGTAGCTCAAAAAACTGTAACATTAAAGTAAAACATCATAAATTAAATAAACTAAAAAAAAACTGTTATTTACAGGTATTTCCTGCATTATTATGATCAAATACCTTCATTGTAAAAAAAATCATAAAAAATGGTCAAATAACTAGCAACAAAGGCTGCCAAACAAAAACCATAAAATTAAAGTAAAATATTCAAATTTAAATAAACTGAAAAAAACACTGTTATTTAAAGGTATTTCCTGCATTATTACGATCAAATACCGTCATTGTAAAAAAATCGTTAAAAAAGGGTCAATTCACTGGCAGCACAGGGTGCCAAACAAAAACCATAAAATTACAGTAAAAATATGTTAATTTAAATAAAAACTTGACATCACCATGATTGAGATCAGTGTTTGCTTTAGTTGAGCTCTTGACCTTTTTTTTTTTACTCTGGCTGCTTTAATTATGTTTTCAACATACATTTGTTATAGCATTGAAAGCGGGAGAAAATATCAGCTGATGTTGGTCAGTTATTGGTGATGTTATAGTCATCATATGGTGACCTGATTCACTGATTTGACAGAGAAATCTGTTGTGAGTGTATCTGTTGTGATTACATTGTAAATAGGTGTACTTAAGTTTTAGATTAAATCTAGGATTGTCGTATTTTCCCCATGAACCTTGTTATATTGAAACAATATTAATTAAGTGATTAATTTAGTGATGATTGAGCATTATTGAAGACACCTGGTGATAACAAGCAGAATCACTGAAGGAGAAAATCACAAATTGTAAGCCACCGTTATGGCGATCAGTGTTTGCTTTAGTTGGGCTCTCGACACTTATACTTTCACTTTAAATTTTGTTTGTCTGCTGTTATTGATTTATAACAGTCAAATGAACAAAGAAAAGTGGGATCTGACAGAGTTGGTTATTTTTTTGACATAATCATACTGAGATCTATTGAGAACCTATTCAGATGATTCGGTTTAACTTGTTAGCAACAGTTTAGTGGTTCTGCAGCATATGATAATCTGTATTTTTCTTATAATCCAAAACATGCAATAAAAATTGTTCTGATCAAATCCCTTTATCTTTATTTAGAAACACAGACATCAATAATCAGCCTGTGTATCTCAACCGTGGTGACAATAATAATCCTTGTTGCCACCAATCACAACTCATTCATGGCTCCCATCATGCATTGCGGTATGAATAAATTATGATCTGAATTGTCTATGTAATTTACTTTTCCTACTTGAATGTTCTGCTCACCACCATTGTTGAGAAGCATTGACTGAATCTTGATATCTGTGTGTGCCTAAAAGACAGACTTTCTTTTTTTGTACAACTTTTAAGCTATCCATTATATTATATCTCAAATTCTGGGTATTTATACAGAATCACAGTTATAATGTAACCAACAACATAAGTCACAAACATTAAGTTCAAATAATGATTGTCATAATATAACAAAAATTATTAGATAATATTTTTTTCTTTGTTCATCTGGCAGGTATAACTCAGATGTAACAGCCAATTAAAATATAAAGTGTATAAAATAAGGGTCAAGAGCCCAACTAAAGCAAACACTCATCTCCATAACGGTGGCTTACAATTTTAGATTTTCTCCTTGTGATTCTGCTTTAGGTGTCTTCAATGATGCTCAATCATCACTCAGTTAATCACTTAATTATCTCATTAACTTTAACACTCTTGAGTGTGTACTCCTGTATCCCAGGAATGTTAAATTAACACTGACTGAGTTTTTGCTGTGATGAAGAGCCGTAGTTTGCTGACAAGCTGAGCCATAGTGCATTAAAAATCAGGTGACCAACTCAATTTAGAAATTATAAAAATGTAATTGTTTAACTCAAATTATAACAATGTAATTGTTTATTGAGAGTTTAAAATATTAATATATATAAAAAGACATTAAAAAGTAGATAAACCTTTCAGTGACACTATTGTAGAAGACACTACCAAGTACACAGCAAATTTGAAAGTGTTAAATTAACACGCACAGTGTGAAAATTAACACTTTTTCGGAGTTTATATAGGTCCACACTAAATCGAGTTAAACTTACACTTTAAATAGTGTTACTTTTTTTTACACTTGCTTAGTGTAAAAACAACACTGTTAGTGTTCCCCGTTAACACCATTAGTGCCCCTCATCCCTCATTTACACCAAGTTAGTGTTGAAACTACACTGGGTGTGTCAATATCTTAACACCAAGAGATTAGTTTTAACACTAATATTGTGTTCATAAAAAATCCCTGATTAAGGTACTAGTGTAAAAAAAAAAATTGGGGGAAAAAAAGTGTATTCAGTTAAAGTCAACACGATGTATCAGTTTGAAATTTTATTTTCAACAACAGCTGCAATTACACCAACACAGAGGATGATACAACATATTCGCCATCATCTGACCCATATAAACACTGCAGATCAAAAGGCCTGTAGAACTTCAAGCTGTTGGCTTTTACAAGTTCACTCAACTCACAGTATCTCTGTACTTTAAATGCATGAAAATGTTCAGAAAAATGTTCTGTGAAAAGTTTGTCAACAATAAAATACACAGTGCTGTCAATGAAAAGTATTTTCCGAATCTGACTGAAAACAGGAATTTCATCTTCGATTTCATTGCATACAATGAGGTCTTGTCTATATTCTGTCCCATCTATTTTGACCCAGTTCATGGAATGCATACTAGTTTGCATGGGATTCTGTAGCATTCCTGCCAACTTTTCACCATTCTCAACATCATTCCAACAAAATGATTTCATTGGTCCACACTCAACTTGACTAAATGGTGTTGTTTCCCAAAGATAACCTATTGACATTTGATGACTTTTTGCCAGTGATTTGGTGATATTTTTGAAATTCTTCAGTGTATTCTTAAAAACTTTATGCTTAGCCTCGAACCTCATGCTCCACATGTGCACTAGCGGTCCAATTTTGCGAATACAGGCTGGATAATGCACCATAAAATGGTGTTTGGGCAGCAACTTTTTTTGTGGGTACAACTCTTTAAATAATTCATGGTGCTCAATTGTTAAATACTTCAGGAGGACAGTCATGCCTTTAGAAATACAAGGGGAAAACACCAGGTTTAGAATTTGAAGCAAGAGCAGGAGCAAATGCCAATTTTGATCACCTAAGGGTACAATATCACCAAACAGCAAAGGAATGTTTTTGACAAGACAGAGTGCCTGGATAGAATTAAGCCCTATGGTATTTCCACTGTGCTCTAGATTGACTTTTGTTGGACGATTTTTTCTCTCCAAATATCCATAATCATATGAATATATTCTGGAGAGCAATTCACTCCGTGTAACAAATTTTTCTGAAAGATACTCAAACAGTAGTTTCATTTCAAATTGCACAACTCCTTCCAGGAGGTCATGCATCACATCTAGAGAGTAGTTGTGGCACACATGAAAATACTGCAGGCTATTGAGTGTTGAGCTTCTTTTAAGGCCATGTGTTGACTTAAGTTGAGGGTCAGATTCTAACTCACTGCAGTGTTGGTCATAAATCGAACGATCACGCAAAACAACCCTAAAATCATCTTCATTGTGAACTAACTGGATATCATCTTTTTCAGTTAAACACAGACGACAGGAGTAATGTCCACTAAATGATTCTGTGAACCCAAGTATTGAGTGCATCCCCAAGTTGTCTCCAATTACTTGACATATTGTGCCATAAACTCTACTCATTGATATGGGTAGTTCAATACCATCTGTCTCTAGAATCTTTATGTCACGAATCAATGGTTCCAAGATGGGGTCAAAACCATACTTTTTCACATCTTGCGCATGAAATAGAGCAATCAAATGGATATTCATCAGTCTCGAATTAAATTTGGGAGGTAAATTTCGAAGCACAAAATAAAGAGCACCAACCTTGTGTACCCCACGTTTAGAGCCAAGAGGGTTTGCGGTTTCAAAGTCATCGTAATACACCTGAATTTGTAAAGCATTGGGATGTTTGGAGAATAATGGATGACTTTGGAAGTAACTTCCATCCCAAAAGTCCTCAAAATGTGATTTCGGCATTCCTGTAAATTCTCTCAGCAGAGTACATACATCTGCATTTCGACACATAAATTTTAATGTTTCCAAAATTGGGACATACACGAATGTATCTTTTACTGGGACCTGATCATAACATCCAGTCTTTTTGTTTCTCCTCATGTCATACCTCATGCCAAGCACAATTTCAACCGGCTCCACAACACCCCATTTGTCAACAAAATAATTAGTTCTTTTAGTTTCAGTGTTAAACATGGAAAAGGGACTCTCAAAATGCTCTAAACTATCTTCGACAGCTGATCTGACTGGGTTTTCAAGAGGAATGACAGAAATCACATTTTGACGAGTTTGGCTATGCAGTTCAGTGGTGAGGTCCTCAAGGTCTGAAACAACTGATGATACCAAGCTATTGGCTACTCCACCGCACTGTAATTTGGCCACAATTGAGGCACATATATCTGCGGTTTCTCTCCTGGAAAAGGTAACATTGTCAATGAGAGCAACTTGGGGATCACTTTCTCCAACAAACAAAGAACCTGACTGATTATCATCAACATTTTGAGATGACAGTTCACCAGATGACAATTCAAAAGCGGGACAGCCATCAACAGCATGAAAACGGTTCAAATGCTTTCGAAACCCAGAATATGAGCAAAACTGCCGACTACAGCCACTCTGCGCACACAACAACTTAAACTTTAACGAAGGATAAAAACTGTGTGTGACTCTTAAATGAGCTATCAAAGAGTGGCTGTTTGCATGCACACTTTTACAGAGGAAACACTGTAACATTTAAACTAATTTTAAAGCTTTGCGTGCAGTTCCCTTACTCTTGGAGACTCACTTGAAAGACCAACATCGATGTTGTAAACTGTGGTCTGCAGGAAGGTAAAGAAGTTGACCAGGGACTCCTCGTAGGATAAGTTGAAGACATAGTGAACTTTGAAAAGTTCATCAAAGGCACTTAAGGAGCTGGTTCCAGAGCAAGGGATAAGGCGTTTGTCTACAGCGACGTAAAAGTGGTCGATCCTGCCCTTGATCCTTCCTGATCCCAGTAGAAATGGCTGGTGGCCCTCCCTCCCACTGAGAAGGCCTTCAATACTGGTGCAGGACTGAGGAGGAAAAAAAAAAAAAGATTAGAGGAAAAAAAAAATTACATATGAAATAATGCATTAAACTTGGTACTGGTAACTTGCTCACATAAAATTGAACAAAGAGAAAAACAAACAAACAAAAAAAAAAGCCACCTGACACACCTTAACCCAATTTGTGCCTGACAAAACCAGTTGTTATCATGCTTTGTACATTACAACCCTCAGCCACCAAACCAAGCTATGTGACTGACTTACTTCATTAGAACAAAGAGTTGTACATGGAAATCGGAGATCTGTAGGTCAATAGAATGCAACTGAATGCATGCAATTAGTTAGAGACTCTAAAAGGGACAATTAAACAAGTCAAATTATGCCAGTGATTTTCAATCCCAGTCCTGTGGGTCATTGGCTCTATGCATTGGATGTCTCCCTCATTCAACAAACCCGTTCCAGCTCTTCATCTCATTAGGTACGAGCTCCACGAACTAAACTGAAGGGTTAATTTCTCCCAAAACTTAAAATGTATTACACATGCTAGGGTTTTTCTTTATAACTCAATATTATTTGTTTGTATTGCTGAACCAAAGAATTATATTTTGAAGAATTTGTAAACAGGCTGCTTTGGCCACAAACTTTCTTTAAAATATCTTCCTTTGTGCTCAGCAGTACAAAGCAGGTTTGGAACAAAATGAGGGTGACATTTTTGGATGAACTATCTTTATGCTCATCAGGTCAGAGAGACAAAATGTGCAGAGGGTTCAGTCCCAAGGACCGCGAATGAAAACCACTGCATTTTAGGGTTTATAAGTTATAACCCCAATTTTAATTGAAATGATCACAATGACTTTAAAATGGTATTGTAAGTGTTACCTTATGGAAACGCACAAGTCTGTCAACAGCCTCTGTTGGACTGATCTTAGTCTTCTTCCTCCCTGGAGGAGGCGGCAGGAGATGCAACAGCAGCAGGACAGATGACATGTCAGGGTCCCAATCTGAATGAGTAGATGTTTTGGGATTGGTGGGCGATTTAAGATAAAACAAAAACAAACGATTTAGTGCTCACAACAAGAAACCAGACCAAATATGAAATTATGACATCCTCACAAATCATGCCAACCATTTTCAGATCCTTGTCCACCTGCTGCATTGAGAAGACTCCGCATTTCTGCTGTTGAAGTAAGAGTCTTGGCTTCGTTGATGATCTTTTGCTTGAATGCCGTCTCCCACCTCTTAAGAAGCATGTTGGATGTTTCAGCATTGAACAGCAGAGCAAAGTCCTGGTTTATCTAATGACAAAGCATATTACAAGGTGGCTAAGAGGTTACTTGGCACTTTTTCATCATTTACCACCAAAATGGATAGTGTGCACATGTTTTGATAGACTAAGAAATCATGAATGTATATTTACTTGAATTCTTACAAAATCTATCACTATGTTTGAAAGGCATGTACGAGCAGTGTGATAAATCTATGAACAAATTAGTCAAATTAGCAATTATGTTAGTGTGATCTCATTTGATACAAATAAAATAAACCATATCTAAAACACACTTAAAACAATCTTTGAAAAGTACAATACATTTTATTTACCAATCCTTTTACATCCAAAAATCTTGGGAAAACATCAAGGACGTCAGCTGATCTTTCAGGATTATGTACCAGTTCTTGTCTATGCTTAAACGTTTCCTTCATCTTCTGCATAACTTCAGCTTCATCAGCTGTGTGGACAAGGAAAGAAATTGCCTCTCTGCATGCATCTCCTTCAAGTTGTTGCACATCATCTATCCTCCTTCGTCGACTTGGTCCCGCACTTTCAGTCATCTCCAAGCGAACACGTTTTGGGTTCTTCCTCGACAAAGTTTTAAGGCGCCAGGAGATGAACCCCGTTCCCTTTTCCGGATCATAGAAATGCTCCTGTCAAAAAGAAAAGAATTTAAAAAAAAATAAAAATATGAAGAATCATCATGACACAGATAGACATTAAGAGAAACTGTCATTACATGAAACAAAAAAGGAGCATTTAACTTCATGTCAAACTAGATCGTATTTCAGTTATATCAATACAAATGATTCTTACATAGCCCTTTGCTGAAAATGGGTCTTTCAGGCTAGGAAAGAGAGAAATAATGCCCAAAGCATAAGTTTCCCGCTGTTTGCGGGTGGGAATCCTCCTGCAATGTAAAAAAAAAAATACACAAGGTTAAATGGTTAACTTCTACATCAATTGACAGCTGTGTGTATTTCACATCTGGGTGCATTGAAATCTTTACCCATGAATCTCTGTCATGTGACTGACAACAATATTAACAAGCTGACGTCTGGTGCTGTGCTTTAAAGTCTTAGTTGTCTGGTATTCTTCAAGCACTTCCTCACCACCTGATTTTTTTTCCAGTGCATCTCGGACAGTCTGATTAAACATGACCACATACAGGTGAACACGAAGACTAATAAAATGGTGAAAGTATTATAAGGACAAGTTAACCACAAGAAAAAACCTGTATACATACCCGTTTTGCCTTTTCAGCGTCTATGCTAAAACTGTTGCTGACCATTGCTGCTTGATTTTGCACTGCTCTCTCTGTCTCTTCATGGTCAGTTGATGAGAGTGATAGAGTATCAGTGCATGTGCTGGGGGTTGAGGATCTTGTGGGTGAAAACTCTTGACAGGGAAAAGAAAAACAATTTTAATGTTTTCTCTAAAGACATTAAAAAAGGCTTTATCAAAATGTTATTCACTTCTGAAGCAAGAATTTAATCAAATTAAAGGGTTAGTTTAGAAGAAATTAAAATTGTCATTACTCACCCTCAATACTACCAACCCAAAAGACCTCCATTCATATTCAGAGACAGATTAAGATATGTTTGATAAAATCAGAGCTTTAACCATCCATAGTAACAGCATTGCAACTTTCAAAGCCCAGTGCTGTGCTGCCCTGTGCTACATGGATAGTGTAGTAGAAAGACATGCAAGAGAAGAGATTATTGAATAAAGTCGTTGTTTTTGCCCACTATTCTCGTTGCCTCATAACATTAAAGTTGAACTGCTGGAGTCACATGGACTATAGTATTTACTTCCTTTCTGAGCCTTGAAAGTGGTAATTACGTTGCCGCTGAATGGTTCAGAAAGCTCTCGGATTTCATTGAAAAGGTCTTTATTTTTGTTCTGAAGATGAACGAAGGTCTCACAGGTTTGGAACGACATGAGGGCGAGAAATCACATTTTCATTTTTGGGTGAACCAACCCATTAAAATAAAATTATGGATATTTTGCCACTGGGATTACTCTGGAGTCCTAAAAAGTATGTCTCAAGTGTTATTAAAGACTTACCATCAGACAAACCAACAGTAATATCTTCTTCTGGACATCTTACAGTTAGGCATAAATGTGGACTGCCTTCGATCAATTCATGGAAGATGTCCTCTTCCACATTGGTGTCAGTGTCATCAAAGACTTGAAGAGCTGCTGTTCTTGCCAAACCAAATTTGCTTTTAACTGAAAAGTCATTTTAACAATAACAATTAAATATATATAATGTTTCATTAGTTAACAGACTAAGAATGAACAAAACGTCTATGGCATTTGTTAATCAATAGTTCTCTCTTTTAACATGAATGCACTATGAACTAAATTTAACAAAACAAGCAGTTCTACTTTTATTAACTAATCCTGAAGGTAGTTAGCACATTAATGTTAACAAATGAGACCTTTACTGTAATGTTTTGACTTAGTGGGATTATACAATATTACTATATGACTTAAGTTCATTTAAAAAATAGCACAAGATTCTTCACTTACCATCATTGAGAAAATCTTGGAACGTACGATCGCTGGGAAATTTCACAAATTTCTTTACACCTTGATACTGAACTTTAACCAGCATGATGAAAGCTGTTTGGCCAAGAAAAATGCAGATTATTAATATTAAAGAAGTTCCTACGAGCTGCTGTTGTAAAAGCTACGTTTGTCACATCACATGTGAAATTGCAGCAAATTAATTCGTAATGTCATATCTAATATCATAACACGATTGCAGATGATGCATGCTCGTCATTGTCGTCAATCACGCGTCTCATATAATGAGAAAACCGTTCATATGCACTGGCAGAAAGTTAAGCAAAATGCTTAAGAGGTCGTTTATCTGATAATGAATGTCCGTTTTACCTTGTAGATAAGAGTAAACGTTATAACGTATACTTAAAAATACCAGACCACCGAAGCGGCGCGTTCAAAGTTCACGTTAAAAAAAATACATTCGCGCGCGCTACTACTAAACACTTAAACAGTCGGAGATTATTGGTGGAACAAGTGCACAGTTATACTAAAATATTGGAGATAAAAATGCATTACAAATTTACAATGCCTTATGCCAAAACGAATAACGTGAACACCAAGAAGGGGGAATGCCGATGCTTTGCGGTAGACGTAATTAAACAAATCACAGAAATTACACTGTCATCTATCCCAGATTCTAAAATATATGAAACTATAAGGTTAAAACTGCTAATTAACATATAAACTTTGCAACTCTTACCTCAATTTGCCAGCAAACAAACGAAAGGTCCTCGAGGTGCGATCGGTGGTCTGTCGTGCTATCTGAAAGGAAATTAGTTTAGCGCTCAGGCAATGCTGAGAAATGTACTAATATTATTCTAAATGGTGATAAATGTAAACTAAACATGAAAATTGGTTAGAAAAATCAAGTGGTTAAAACATTATACCTGATTGAACACTCCTCTCCTCGTGGTCGTCCGCCATTAATCAAAAAGGAAATAATGTGCCAGAACCGGAAATTGGATCAACTCATCGCAGTGTCAATTACGTCAACTCGCTGCAATTACGCTGACTCTGACCACAGATTTACTCTGCAAGTGTTGGTGCCATTCAAATTAACACCAGTATCAACACTTTTTAACTCTGATAATTTAACACCATAAAAACAACTCTAAACTACACTGAAAATTTTGCTGTGTACTTAACAAAAATATGTCTGATATCATAAAATGTTTAGTATATAGTTTGAAAAGAAGAATAAGAATAGAGTGTGATAGCCTAACTTGTTCTTATATATTTTGTTTTTTTGACAGCCACATGCCCCACTGTTGAGTGCTCCTTGTCATCCAGTGTGGAGGTTCCACTTACTGCAACCTCAACAAAACTAAATCCTCAAGAGGAATTTGGTAATTCACAGTGATGAATTTATGAATGTACAGTATAAAAAATTTTTTTCATTCTGATACTGATCAGTTGACTTTTAATTGTTCCTTATCTATAGTGAATGATCCCTTACCGCTTTATTTTTGGATTTTCTTTACAGAAAAAAATATGGAGAGGCTCTCTGATATTTTGCCGTCATGTCCCTCTGCTGCTCAGCCTCAAAGTAGCTCTGCGTCATCATGGTCTTTTCGGCAGCAGAAAGCCTCAGAGCGCTGGAAAGAAGCAAGACCATACCACCTAAAGTGCCTTATGCCAAAAGAGGCTGTTGGTCATCCCCTGCGTTGGCTTTGCAACGAGCCTGCTGTGATTAGGTTGGTTTTCATTAGTACAAAACGAATCGGTTACCTAACGTAACCTCGGTTCTCTCTAGATGAGGGAACGAGTATTGCGTAAGCTAGCTTACGCTACGGGAAAGATTCATCTTTGCTGAGAAGTTGAAGCCAAAAAATTATTCCATAATTTTGTAATCATTGTCAACGCAGTCTCCTCTGAGGCAGACCATGAGCGGGCTAGCTAGCGGCTCATTGGTTCGCTCAGAGAGAATGCACGAACCTATGGGAGAGCGGCGCTGAGTCCGCGGCCAATGAGCGGACGGCGCTCGCTCACTGCGTCACAGCCCGCCAAAAGGGGCGTGGCTACAGTGTATAAAGGTCGCTCTCCCAGCTCGTTCGTTGATTCTGTAGCATGAAGCGAAACGCTAGTGGCGCAAGCACGGCCGGGAACGCAATACTCGTTCCCTCATCTAGAGAGAACCGAGGTTACGTTAGGTAACCGATTCGTTCTCTTACGAGAGGTTCTCTCGTATTGCGTAAGCTAGCTTACGCTACGGGAACACCTGGTCAACGCCGTGCGCGCTAAGTAACCACTAAGCATCCCAGGGGAAACACCGGGGGAATCTAAAGTGGATGAAGATAATACGGCGGCCAGCATAGCGGCCGTTATCATCTAGTGCAAAACGCCCAAGGCGGCCGGCGAAGGCGGGCCGTGATGTGTAGGCTAATGCATAAGCACATAGGGGAACACAAGGGGTGAGCCGGTTGTGATGGAACTCCCGATAGTGCGGCTTCTATAGGAGGGCTGTGAGTACTAGAACGCCAGAATTTTAGCCTGTAAGGCTGGAACTTCCAAGTTATAAAACCTGACAAAAGTGGAGGGGGAGGCCCATCCCGCAGCCACACAATGTCATGGATGGAAATCCCGCAGGACCATGCCCACGACGAGGCCATGCCTCTGGTGGAATGAGCCCTGATGCCCAGAGGGCGAGGCAGGTCTTTAGCGGCGTAAGCAGAGGCAATCGCGTCTACTATCCACCTGGATAGGGTCTGTTTCGAGGCGGCTAGTCCCTTGGTGCGGCCACCGAACGACACAACAGCTGCTCCGAGCGTCTGAACGCGGCAACGCGTGTAGTGTGCACTCTGATAGCCCGAACCGGGCAGAGGCGGTCAGCGTCTCGTTCGCTATCGGATGCAGGCAGCGCCGATAGAGAGATCACTTGCGCCCTGAAAGGGGTACCAATCGCTTTTGGAACATAACCGTGTCTAGGCTTTAGAATGACTATGGAGTCACTCGGTCCAAACTCTAGGCACGCGGCGCTCGAAGACAGCGCGTGAATGTCCCCCACACGTTTTACTGAAGCGAGAGCCGTCAGAAGAACGGTTTTTAACGAGAGGTATTTTAGTTCCACGGACTCAAGTGGTTCAAACGGTGGGGCTTTCAGAGCTTCTAGAACTATAGAAAGATCCCAGACCGGCACCGTAGGGGGCGAGGGGGGTTCATCCTTCTGGCTCCCCTGAGGAAGCGGATGATTAGCTCGTCTTTGCCCAGAGACTGGGCGCGCCGGGGTTCAACGAACGCCGCGACGGCTGCCACGTAAACCTTAAGAGTGGATGGGGACCTGCCTTTATCCAGCATCTCCTGAAGGAACACTAGCAAAGACGAAACCTCGCACGTCCGTGGGTCCAAATTCTTGTCGGTGCACCATTTGGAGAACACAGACCATTTTGCAGCATAGAGCTTTCTGGTAGAATCCGCTCTGGCGTGTTTGATCGTGTTCAAAACCCCTTCTGGCAATTCGACGCGTAGTCGTTGGTCACCCATGCATGAAGCGCCCAGCGCTGTGGATGGGGATGCCAGATCGAGCCGCGGGCTTGAGTGAGGAGATCTGCTCTGATTGGAATGGGCCACGGGGCTGTCTGTGACAGCCGCGTTAGCTCCGGGAACCAATCTGATTCTCCCAGCGCGGGGCTATGAGGAGCACCGAGTGGCGTGAGTCCCTGATTCTCTGAATGACCTGCGGTAGCAGAGAAATCGGGGGAAAAGCATAGAGCGGGCGGCGGGGCCAATCCTGGGCTAGCGCGTCCTCGCTCTTTGAAAAGAATATTGGGCAGTGAGCGTTCTCTTCTGAAGCGAAAAGATCTATCTCCGCTCTGCCGAATAGGCGCCACAGTGTTTGGACTGTTTGAGTGTGCAGGGACCATTCTCCGGGGGAGACCAGGTTCCTGGACAGGCTGTCTGGACCGTCGCTCAGATGGCCCGGCACGTGCGTCGCTCTGAGCGAGAGCAGGTGACTCTGGGACCACAATAGGATGCGGCGTGTCAGATGAAAGAGATTCTTGGATCTGACGCCGCCCTGACGGTTGATGTATGATACCACGGCCATATTGTCGGAGCGAATCAGGACGTGGTGACCGTTTATGCGCGGGAGGAAGCATAGCAGCGCGTTCTCGACCGCGATCATATACAGACAGTTTATGTGTAGGGAACTCTCGTGGCTCGACCACTGGCCGGCGGCCGGTGAGCCCTCGCAAACCGCTCCCCAACCCGAGTTGGATGCGTCTGTCGAGATAACTTTCCGGCGAGAGAAGGTTCCCATGGTAACGCCCCTCTGAAACCACTCGCTTACTGCCCATGGCTGCAGTGCAGTGATACGTGTCTGAGTAATCCTGATCATCTGGCGGCCCGTCGTCCACTCGTGGTGGGATACGCGGCTCTATAACCAGAGTTGAAGGGGGCGCATGTGCAGAAGACCCAGCTGTAGCACAGCGGAGGCTGAAGCCATATGACCCAGCATCCTCTGAAGCGATTTCAGGGATGTATGGGTACCCATCTGAACGAGGCGGCTAGGCGCTGAACACGGCGCGCGCGCTGTGTGGATAAGCGAGCCGTCATAGTGATAGAGTTCAAATCTATTCCAAGGAACGAAATAGTTTGACTGGGCTGGAGAGAGCTCTTTGTCCAGTTGACAGAGAGTCCCAGCGCTTCCAGATGGTTGAGGAGAACTGTGCGGTGCGACAGCAGCTCCGTCTGGGAATCTGCTAGCATCAGCCAGTCGTCCAGATAATTCAGTATGCGCAGCCCCTGACTTCGCAGGGGGGCGAGCGCTGTATCCATGCACTTCGTGAACGTACGGGGTGCTAAGGATAGCCGAACGGGAGAACGGCATACTGGTAAACTTGGCCCTCGAAGGCGAAACGTAGGAATGGCCTGTGATGAGGGTTTATCTGGATCTGAAAATAGGTGTCTTTCAGGTCTAGAGAGATGAACCAGTCCCCCTGGCGGACGTGCGCGAGGAGTTTCCTGACTGTGAGCATTTTGAACGGTCTCTTCATGAGCGCTTTGTTCAAAGCCCTGAGATCTAAGATCGGCCTGAGGCCGCCGTCTTTCTTGGGAACCAGAAAATAACGGCCGTAAAACCCCGACTCGGTCATAGATGGTGGGACTCTCTCTATAGCGCCCTTCTGCAGTAGCTTGGCTATTTCTAAGCGAAGCGTGTTCATAGCGGGCGGCTGACAGTGGATTCGAGCCGCACGCGCGAGCGTGGCGGGCGGCGACGAAACTGTAATCGATAACCATTCTTTTATTATGCTTAAACCCACGGGGAGATGCCAGGGATGGCTTCCCACGCTTCGTAAGCGGTTGAATGGCGATTTTGCCCTGATAGCTGCACATCGCGGGCTGGACACTGTGTGTGGGCACGCTCATAATGTGGGTGGCAACGGGACTTACACTCAGAGAGGAGTTTTATGGGCCGTGTGACAGAGCGGGCAGAGGGGGGACACGCGCACGGGCTCGTGGGCGTGCTTATGTTCTCTGCTGCTGGAGCGGAAAGTGCACGCTCCGTGAGAATGGGCTCTGTGAGAGACCCTGGGCATAAGGTGCTTGAGTGTGTATGTGAGCACATGCTTGTGGGCACATTTATTACACTTGAGGCTTTTATGCTCTTTTGTGAACTCTCTGGATAGCCGTGAAAACGGCTTTTAGACGCTCGCAAGCGGGCAGGGAAACCGGCTTGTTTGTGGCGGTAAACACTACTGCAGTCAGCGGTGAGACGGGGACTAACAGTGGGCGAGGCTTTTACGGCGATCCGGCCGCAGCGGGAGAAGCCGTCCTTTTCTCAGCTGTGCTAGGCAGACTTCTGTTGATCGGGCTTCAGCGCGATCTTGGGTCGAGGCCCCCTGGGAGGAGGCTGTCTGCGGCGGCTATCTGAGCGAGAGCGGCCGCCCTGTCTACGCTGGGGCTGCTGAGCTTGCTGAGGCGGGCGCTGCTGTGGGGTTCTGGCAGGAGGCTCGTGAGAGCGGCCTGTCGAAGAACTAGAGCGGCGGGGCAAGAACAGATTCATGGACTGAGTCGCTTTCTGAACCTCGGAGAAGCGGTCAACGATGCCCGTGACGGCAGATCCGAAGAGCCCGGTGGGAGAAATAGGCGCGTTGAGGAACAGGGCGCGTTCTGAATCTCCCATATCGGTGAGCGTGAGCCACAAGTGTCTCTCAGTGACAACGAGGGCGGCCATGCATTTTCCCAGGGCTTGTGCGGCGGCTTTAGTGGCGCGAAGGGAAAGATCCGTCGCGCTTCTCAGATCCGAAAGGATGGGCGGGTTCCTACCGCTGTTCGCCATCTCGCACAAGATGTCGCTCTGGAGCGCCTGGATGGAATGCAGCGCTGAGGCGGCCTGTTCGGCGGCGGCAAAGGCGCGGGCAGCATGGCAGTATAACCCATCTCGGCGGCTCCGTCCACTGAGCGAAGCGGACCCCTCGGAGCGGATACGAGCCGAAAGAGGGGCATTCCAGGATTTAGTGAGCTCGTAGTGAAGCTCAGGCAGGAATGGTGCAGCCCGGCTGCAGGCGGGGGTCGAGCGCCGGTTCGGTGGTTGCTCGGGGGGAGGAGACCACTCGAGACCCAGGCGGTTGAAGGCCTGCGAAGGGAGGCGCGATAGATCCTCCTCGATGCCGGCGCGGGTCCCCGCAGACTCTCTCGTCGATGAGCCGATCGACGACCAATCCTCGCTGTCAGAAGGGTGCAGCGAACAAGAGTCCTTCTCATCCGCGGTGTCGTCGGAGGCGACAGAGCGGCCATACGGCGGCAACTGTAAGTCCGGCAGGGGCGGAGAGGGAGAGCGGTCGGTGGGCGGCGGCGGCGGCCCACATGGATCCGCAGGGGGCTCCGGCGGCCTCTGGGAGCGGCGTTTCTTCTTCCGCGGCGAAGTGAGAGGCGGCGCGGGAGCGGTTCTGACTGCCTGTAGTCGAGCCCGCAGGGAAGACGGAGGCAGGTCCTCGCAGTGGTCGCATCCTCCGTTGGCGAGCTCTGCGTGTTCCACTCCGAAACAGAGAACGCAGAAGCGGTCTCCTTCCTCGAGTGAAGAGCGGCATGAGCCGCAGGAAATTCGAGGCATCTTGAAAAAGACGCTCGGCTCTTTTAGGAATATGGAATAGTAAAAAGGATACGCGTCGGATGGCGCTAGCTTGCTGGGCGGCTGAAGGTGGCAGACGGCCGGCTTCCTCAGACTCCGGAGCTCGCTAGACGGTGCCTTCTCAACGACGGCGGCTTCTTCCCAGGACAGCGGATGCGTGTAGCTCGCTGAATGAACAAGAATCAACGAACGAGCTGGGAGAGCGACCTTTATACACTGTAGCCACGCCCCTTTTGGCGGGCTGTGACGCAGTGAGCGAGCGCCGTCCGCTCATTGGCCGCGGACTCAGCGCCGCTCTCCCATAGGTTCGTGCATTCTCTCTGAGCGAACCAATGAGCCGCTAGCTAGCCCGCTCATGGTCTGCCTCAGAGGAGACTGCGTTGACAATGATTACAAAATTATGGAATAATTTTTTGGCTTCAACTTCTCAGCAAAGATGAATCTTTCCCGTAGCGTAAGCTAGCTTACGCAATACGAGAGAACCTCTCGTAAGAGAACTTCAATTACCCAGAGTAGGTTTGCTGAGTGCCCTGCTTTATTGGTGAAGATACATGTCTTTTGATATGGGTGAAGACTTGGATACCCAGATGATAAACACATTAATGAGAAAAGTAAATCTAGGACCTTCTTGCTGTGAGGTGACAGTGCTAAACACTGATCCACTATGCAATCCATTACAATTAAATCATACTTTATAAAAGTCAAACAGCTTAACTAGAGTGTACAGTACTTTATATGAGTTATTCACCTGAAATAATGTATTATATTATTTTCTTTTCGCCCTAGGTGCAGAGAGTGTCTTCCTGAGGAGTGGTTCTGTGGGGACTGTGATGTATTGCATCACAAAAAACAGCCATTCCACAACAGGGAATGTGTGATTCGTGTTTTTTTTGAAGCCATTCCTCCGACCACATGCATCATTAAAGGGGAAGATGGATATTGCACCCATGAGCAAGGTACTTTCTCAAGAAAGCGCTTTAATTTTGTTGTTTAATGTGTGTCTGTAGACCAGCCTTTCTCAAAGTGGGTGCCGCGGCACACTGGGGTGCCCCCTAGCTGTGTCAGGGGTGCCGCCAAAAAATTATGTAGGCTAAAAAAAATGTGAAAAAAAAAACAGAAAAAAAACAGCTGACATTTCATATATAAATATATTTGAATTTACATATTTACATTCTTCTTTTTAAACATATGAACATATTAAAAAAATTGTAAATTCATTTTAGATAAATATATAAAATTAATCATAAAAAAAATCCGTCTCACAAGACCGAAGCAAGACGCACACAACTTGACGCAAGTGGCGCTATCCATAGCAACGCGTTATAGCAACACCTCAGACTGACAGAAACGTAAAAATAAACGTGAATTTAGGCCACGTTAGTTACAGCATTATGGATCGTTTTTTGAAAAGAAAATCCCCATAAGAGCCGGGGATTTTTATTTTATTTTATCTGCATCCTGCACTTCATTTGAGTTCTCCTGGTCTGGATTTGTTATTGGGTTCTTGTATTGGGCGGTCCACCTCTTACGGTTTTATGGAATTTGTGTCTCTGATTAATTATTTTGTGAATTACTTTGCAAACCTGTGTTTTTAAAGGTGCTATAAAGTTTTTATTATTATTGTTATTTACAGTTCATATTATGCTCTGTTCATTACTGTTCTGTCTAACTAAACAAGACATTTGCATTTAAATTTGGGTTATGCAGTGTTTTTAAATTATATTTTACACTGGGGTGCCTTGAGATTTTATGCACTTTTGAAAGGTGCCCTGACTGAAAAAAGTTTGAGAAAGGCTGCTGTAGACAGTTACAGATCATCTAAATTATTGGTTTTCCTTATTTTAGCCAGCTTGCATTTTGCCAACTGTAAAGGTTCCAGACTGCTCCTGTGGAGGCACACATTTCACCATGTTACCAGGCAAACCAGTGATTTTAATTACCATCAATGGTAAAAAAAAAAAAAAAATATATATATATATATATAACTGAAAGAAAGACTGATGTTTTTTCTTTTTTTCTTCCACAAATAAAAAAAAAGATTAGCATCTTTTTAGCATTATGTCCAGTCAACACAGCAGTGTGGAATATATTGAATTAGAAAAAAATAAATGTGGGATTATAGGAACTTGTGTAATGTCTCTCAACCATTCATAATGTGCATAATGAACTAAGTGTTGTAAAATTAAGTATGTGGTAAGTGTGTATTATATTTTTAATATTTATTTTTGTTTCAAGGGCGCTTTGACTTGCATCAGCCCTGTATGAATGTCAAACATGCAAGCAGCAGTGGACCCCTGACATGAAGGACCTCCTCAGAAGTGGATATTGGCCAGCCTCCGTCACCAATTCCACACTTTATACATTGGACCTCCTGAGCTCCTTTAAGGAACTCAAGATCATTTCTCCAGGATTCTCCAGACAAGCCTTTGCAAAGCTGCTGGAACATCGCACTAAGTGTGGAGGAAGAGTAAGTGTAAATGTTATTTTCTATTAAAAAAAATAAAATCCATAAGCAGACAATATCAAAATACTATTTCATTCTATATATTTTCCAGTCTGGACCTATCAATGGCGATGCCCTGCAGCGCAGCTTCTTAGAGCTTTCTTATACTTCCTTTGAGGAAGACCAGCTCTGCTGTAGTGCTCCTTTCACCTGCCCAGCCTGCATGCCGGAAATGTTGGCAGTTTCAGCAGATGGAAACAGAAAGCTATATCGCTTTCGTCGAAACGGAAGGTGATCTTTCTTCCAGTCTTTTTATTTATTTATTTTCTTACTTCATATATTAGATGAATGGATTTTCTATTTTTCTTTCTTCCTCAGCGCTGATGATCCTGGCTTTTTTGAGGGGGTCTTTGTGGCTGAAGACAGTGCGGTGTCTAGATTTGTAGACACCATACAGAAAGCAGTGAAAAATGCAAGTTGGCAAAATAGTTGTTACAATAATAAACGTAACCCCCACTTCAATTACTCCTGCCTACCAATTACAAAATCAAATTGAGAGAATGAATGCCATATATTGAATGACAGCATTGCTTTTATTTGATTTGTCATGTTTGTTTTGTGTGTCATAGACACAAGGAAGAGGCACATGTGGGGACTCCCATTGGACAGCAGCGAGGGAAACTTCTAGGAGGGCTTCAAAATTGGATGAAGAGGGGATGGAGGTTGCTGTGTGTCGCCATGGGTTCCTTTTGAAAGCCCTTAATATGTACAGGGGGGAGATATTTGCCTACCCTCTGTACCTTCAAAGGGAGCTCATGCCAGCCAAGGCACAATTCTTTGCAATGGACGTGGCATGCAAATACTGGCCATACCTGGAGAAAGTTGCTACTGTCCTTCCTGCTCTTCAGGAACTGACCACCATGAAACCCTTTCTAAGTGTGATGCATGCTCGAGCCCATGCTACTAAGTGTGAGGTGTGTATAATATTTTGGCATCATATGTACATTTGTAATATTTACAAGCACATTAATAATATGAAATATAAGTTAAGCTACAGTATATTATCTTGTCTTTTTGCATAATCATTTCTTCGACCTTTGATGCAAATTGTGGTTTGTGATATTGGGCTATATCAATAAAATTAAATTGAATTTCTTCCACCCTTTACTAACAGATTAATTGGAGTGGCAGGAACCAGGAAGGAGCAGGGACAACCGCTGGTGAGGAGCAGTGTTGGGGAGTAGTTAACTACAAGTAGCGACGCTACTAACTTAACTACATTTTTCAGTAGCTTGGCAGTAGCTCAGTTGCTTTTTAAACAGTGTAGCTTTTCCAGTAGCTAACTACTTTTTGCAGCAAAAAGAATATTGGAGGATGGAGAAACAACTAAAGTTAATTACCCCTTATTTGTCCAAGTTCAATCGGTATTTTTGAGAAAATGTTCTACATGCAATTTACGTTGGATGTATATTTTGTTCTTGCAATGTTGTAGGCTATTTGTTGCAATTTTGCACTTTTGACAAACATTCTGAGATATTTGGGTGTTGTGTGTAATAAAACAATACTTTTTGAAATCATAATTTTATTGAATTATTTTAAACACTAAATGTTTTACCTGTAAAACATTTAGTGTTTAAAACAATGCAATAAAATTATGATTTCGTCCCCTTCTGTCCTCAGACACTTATTCAGTTATTAATAATATACGTTGTTCAAAAAAGCAAAAGTAGTTTCAATGTAGCTAGCTACTTTTTGATAGTAACTTGTAGTGTAGCTAACTACTTTTCCAAAAGAGTAGCTTGACTGTAGTTTAACTACTTTAACTTACGAGTAGCTTGTAGCTTGTCAAACTACAGTTTCAGAGTAGCTTCCCCAACACTGGTGAGGAGGTGGAGCAAGTAAACAGTTACCTCTCACGTTGTGCCCTGACGACCAAATATATGTCCAAAGCAGGTGATCCGAGTTTGCAATATTCGTGTATACTATTTTTAGATTGATCATCATAACCTCATTATTTGCTTTCAACAGCACGGGTGGACATGCTTACATTGCATGCAATGGGGTGGAATGAGAAAAAAAATCTCTTTACATCAGGCACTTTCCACAAGATATGTGAAGGTAAGTATCATATTATTTTTTTTGTGTCCTTTTGTTGTTTACTTGGCCTGTTGTTAATCATACATTTTTTTAATCCTGATTATTGTATAACACTGTTCATCAGACTTGTCCCAAAGTACACAAATCTGTTGCTCTGTATCTCTGGCTGGGTAAGATTATTGGAATAAATCATCATCTCATACATCTATTTTGTAACTATTTTAAGTGTAACCATAACCACATTTTGTCATTAAGCCTTTTCAATTACAACTAATGTGCTAAATAGTTTTGATTTGGTATTGACTTTGAAGTGCTACCTATTGCGATACAATACAGTCACTGTCTATAGCAACGCTCTCCCACATATTAAGCTATTGTAAATCCACTTATTTCCATTGTTGGTATAAGTGGCAGTGGGTGGAATAGACAAGAAATGTACAGTTTTACCATCTTGCTGATAACATTTCTTTAATCATTCAGCAGTCTTGCAGCCTGAACCCTTGCAAGAAATCAACCCTTACACTGCTCTCTTACTGTAACTTTTGACTCACAATAGAGACATGTATGGTAGCTGTTGCACTACTACTGTAATGAAAAGAAATGCATCAAATTCCCTCACACAGATAGAGTTTCTGTATGCTTTCATTTTCTAAAAAAGGATGCATTATAGTTACAGTAAAAAGTGCTTCTAGCCTTCTAGCGTAGTATTACACGATGGAATGGAAGAAGCCTGTCTGGACATTTCATTTCATGTGCATCAACATGGTTGTTTTGCCTCAGGTTAATGTAATAAACTGTTGCTTATAAATATGTCATCATCATTATGGCAAGGACAAACAATATCCCAATAATAAAGATTTCCCAAAATCTGTGATATGCTCTCCAGATCAAGACATTCACAATAAATCAAAATCGTTTTTTTTTAACTAATTTACTGACAAATTTATTTTATTTTTTTTTTATTTTTACTGACAAATACTGTTCAATTCTAGAAGCTAAAACCTGATGATCCAGATAGGCTGTATCTTTATAATTAAATCTGTGTGTGTCATGGTGTGGGTTCATGTCTTGTGTCCCCCCCATTTTTGTGAATTTGGTTCAGTCCTGTTCCAGTTTTCCCGCCCCTTGTTTGTGTTCACGTTTACAACCTGTGTTGTTAATTTGGGTTGTGTGTCTTCTTGTCTGTCATGTGATTCCGTTTGCCATGTGTCTTGTTAATTGGCTTCATGCACGGCAGTATTTCCGGTGAAGGTTTAATGATGCTCGATAACTTCCGCCGATCGTAGAGTCCAATGCAATACCCATAATATATATTGAATTTTATACTCCATGGTTATACTAAAGAAACGTTAGTCACAAAAACATGTAAAACAGACACACCTCGTCGTGTTTATGCATCTTTTTAAAATTATATTAAATAAAAATAACTATATATAAAATTACATCTAAAGGTATGAAAGTTTAGTTTCAAAGACAGGAGGACAGTAAATTTTGAAGACTGCCATAATCCCACAACCGGAAGCTGTAGAGCATCCAGGATCCTTGCGTCAAATGCCGAACGTATGCGTGCATAAGCCCATTGATCATTGTTCTCAGGTGTTTCTAATTAGCCACGCCCCCTTGTTATCTTGTTTGCCTGTGTATTTAAGCCCTGTGTTCAGTCTTTGTGAGTTCTTGATGTTGGTTGTTTTGTCCCCGAGTCCTGTTTCCTGCACTGTTTAATATAAACGTGCTGGATTTGGATCCTGCTTCTCCCTTGCTTCAACCACTTCATGACAGTGTGGTTGTGTGTGTCTGTGAGAGATAATACAATCAAGATATGACATATGGAACAGGTACTTCACCCAACAAGCAGCTCCATACAGTTCTATTCACCATCTTTTTAAATACATAAAACCATTCATTTTATTTGGATAATTTTTTTTTTTTTTTTAATCAGATTTACCATTTGTTATTTGTTTGTGCTGGTCAATTATGAACAAAAAATTCAAAAATTAAAGATAATGTAATGAGTGAGTATAAAGAAGGTCAGTCTTATATTGATACAATGTGTCATTATTTTCAGTAGACACTTCTTCCTAAACTGTAATTCAAAAAGACTAAACACTGGTCTTATGGTCTGAATAATATGCACAGTTGAAAATTGATAAATTTGAATATTGTGGAAAAGTTATAATTTTGATGATTATGGCTTACAGCTTATGAAAACCCCAAATTCAAAATCACAGAAAATTTTAAATGACATACAATCAATAAAAAAAGAAGGATTTTAAATACAGAAATGTCAGCCCTCTGAAAAGTATTATCATGCATATGTATATATTTCTATATACTATATATACACCTTTTAATTTGAATTACTGAAATAAGTGGACTTTTGCATGATATTCAAATTTTTCCAAGTATAACCTGTATTTGTCAACACAAGGAAGTTTCTAAATCCTATATTACACTCTGCATACCGCCTACACTCTGCAGTTCCTTCTTGACTGTCTAACCTTTCTCACTCTTTCTTTTACAACACTCCTGATGGGGAAAGCCTCTAGGCGAGTGTGGTAGGAACAATCTGTGAACATCAAAAACACGTTTCAAATATTTCTTAGATAGATTAGGAACAAAATAAACACAACTATAAAGATTTAAGTAGCTAACAGACTTGCAAGGCTGAGAAGTGATGTTTATCACTAATTTAAAAAAAATGTATAAATGGAACCAACTTACTCTAAGTTCCAATGTGGTATGCTTGCTTTAATAACCATACTACTGCAAAGTCAACGCTCACAACTGAGAATACTCCACTGCTGCTGCTTCCAATACTTGACAGTATTTTGGTAAAATTAGACTAACTAAGCCTGTTGGATTTATAGGTGGTCCATTGTACTAATCTCAATAATATTAATCCCTTCCTATTCTATATCTATTATGAATAATCATGTATCAATAGTCAATAATCAATGTGTCAATAATCAATAGTCATGTGTGCTGCACTGGAGTAGCTGGACTGGTCACGACATTTGCATATTGTTGCACTGTTGTGGATTTGACTGCTTGTATTGTAAATATTGTATTTATATACAAGTCGCTTTGGATAAAAGCGTTTGCTAAATTATTAAATAAATAAATAAAATTGTGACTAATTGTCTGTTGTAATTGGTTAAAAAAAAATAAGCAATTGAACTATAGCAAATAAACAGGGGTAAAAGTTGTAATGTATAGCAAAGTATCAATCATTGCATTTACATGCACTTACTCTTTTGTGGCCTTTTTCTTTCAGGCATATGCCTTGGTCCCCCTGTGGGACATAAGATTACAGTCCAGTCATATATCCACTCAGAATTTTTTTTTACAATAATTAGACAAAATGCACTTTGTATGGTCCTTTCAACAGAAATATGTGTTCCTGGTGTGTCTAGAGACCCCTGAAATATGAGAAAAGACCACCCTCTCTTTTAGTTAAAGGGTTAGTTCACCCAAAAATGAAAATTCTGTCAGTATTTACTCACCCTCATGTTGTTCCAAACCTCTATGTGTTTATTTGTTCTGCTGAAAACAAAGGAAGATATTTGGAAGAATGTTTTAATAAAACAGATCTCAATCCCCATTGATTTCCATAGTACTATGGTAGTCAATGGGGAATGAGATCTGTTTGATTACTAAACACATAGAGGTTTGGAACAACATGAGGGTGAGTAAATACTGACAGAATTTTCATTTTTGGGTGAACTAACCTTTTAATATGTGTGCAATCACGCTGTTTATATTTGCCTCCACATTTTACATCACATGCAGGCTCATTAGAATAGTAATCATAGGCTTATAGAATACTCCATCTAAAACGACTAATTTCAAACAGGGTCTGCATAAATCATGCAAAGCTACTCAAGTGGAGTATCAGAATAAAAATATAGAACTGGAAATTAGCATAATAGGTCCCCTTTAAATAATATTTTATTTATGTATTTACTTAAGAGAATCTGCTTGACTAATGAGGTATGGTAACAATTCTCAGAACCACCAATACCCTACAAATATTTTTTACATACCTGACTTTTTCCTTTTGCCCCTGGCTGACCCTGTGAAGACAGCTGTGGGTTTGGAGAAAGAAAATTACTCGTATAACAAATAAATCTTTAACTTATTATTTAAAATACTGGAAGATCACAACATTGCACACGTGTGGAAGTGCATGTATTAATAGGTGTAAAGTACATGTATTCTTATTGTGATTGAATTAAGGTTGCTCAATTAACTCCAAGTGTTTGTTTTTCTCGCTTGTGTCCATCCTGTTTTTAATAATCCTAATTTGTTTAAACAAGTGCATGGTGTGTTTGAGTTCATTTCCCATACTTGACATAATGCATCCTGCATTGTGACTATTTCATATGTGAGTCGATCAAGTCGAGTTAAGTTAAGGTAACCCATGGTTCAAACACTTTAGGCCTTTACACATATTAACTGTATTTTTTTAAATTTGTTCTAATTATCTTGCCCCTCCGTGGGGCTCGCCTGCTCGCCCTGACCCTCCAAGGGGGTCGCCTGCTCGCCCTGACGCTCCAGGGGGGTCGCCTGCTCGCCCTGACGCTCCGTGGGGGTCGCCTGCTCACCCTGACGCTCCGGGGGGGTCGCCTGCTCGCCTTCTTCTGGTTGTTCTTCTGGATCTATTGGGTCACAAGGTGTGAGCTGCAGCGTAATCAGCTGGTCATTGCCACTTGAATCCTGGGTCCAACCTGTGCAAGTTAAACAAGTGTTATGTTTTGCTTATTTAAAACATAGAGGTTAACCATAAGCTTGATCTATACTTGTTTTTAGTGTTAATCTTTTTGAATCATATAGTCCAAATTTTCCACAACCAGATTTGAAGGCACTTTTGATTGCAGGATAACTATTGAGAGTCTACTGAGTCAACTATTGAGCATTAGCTTCCTGCTCAGCTACTGTTCGGACGGTCCTGCTTACTGCTCCGCGCTTTGCTCTATCGCTTTAATATTTTTTATATATTTTATCTCCTTTTCACCTAATTTTAACTTCAGCAAATCAGCACAGTGCTCAGACGCTGGGATTACTTAAAAAATACTTCACACTTTTATTCAACCAGCCTCTCACTGCTTACATTCCGGGGAAGAGAAAACACAACTCCCTACATTCATAAGGATAAGAAAATGCCTCTTCGGGAATCTACTTGCTGCTCTAACTGCCACAGACTTTTACAAAGGATTGCAGTTCTTGAAACAAAGTTAAATTCGGGACCGACAAACCAGACGGAAGGCACAAAAGAGCTCCGTCTTGGACGCCCTCAGCGCACAGCCGGTGAGTCCCATGAATCTAGTGCTCCTCGACAGGCTATACTGACTGTAGAGAAACAAGCCGATCGACTTACAAATCGATGGCACAAACAGGGAGCGAGACCCAAAGGCACTCGAGACATCAGATGGTCACGAGCACCACGTATTTCAGCAGTAGCATCATCTACCCCAGATATGACTCTGACCAGGATTGCAACCACTGGTCTCCTACCACCGCCTATTCATCTTGAGAACAGATTCGAAGTATTAATGAATGAGGAATCCCTGAATTTGACGAATGTAATCGAACACAGACTGAGTCAGCCTGTAGCTAACACTGATGCTAACCGGCGCTCAAGGTCGAGCAGACAGCGGCACTCAGCTCAGAGCACAGCGGGGCCCAGGACTCTGATAGTGGGCGACTCCATAATCAGAAACATTAGTAGCAGGGATACAATTACATGCTGCCTTCCACAAGCAACAACTTCTGATGTAAACAGGGAACTTCAGAACATTCTGGTGAAACATAAGACTGCAAATCGACTCATCATTCATGTGGGGAAAAATGATATTCATAAAGAGCAGTCGGAACTCCTTAATAATGATTTCAATGAACTTTTTGAAACACTTAAAAGACTAAAAGTTGAAACATTCATCAGTGGACCACTCGCAGCAAGAGGAACAAACAGGTTTTCATGGTTGCTTGGGCTCAACACATGGCTGCAAAAAACCTGCAATATAAAAGGAGTGAACTTTATTGACAACTTCAATCTTTTCTGGAGTCAGAGGCAACTGTTTCAACGGGATGGCCATCACCCAAACAAACTTGGTTCAAGAGTACTAAAGGACAATATCTACTTCTCCCTCCATCATCCTTCTGCTGTGTGTGCCAATCCATTCAACCTGAATGGCACTCACACACCTGGACATAGTAAGAACGACCACAGGACTTCACTTCAACACCTGAATGGACATATTGCTGACGCATCACACAAGGACAATGATAACACCACTCAGCCACAACAACAACCTCTGCTCACGGATACAATCTCAGCAGAGCCCTGCCCACAGAGCTCACCACAGTCAGACTATGACATATCAGAACTGCTCCCAGATTCAGTACCCAAGGACGACTTTCTGGAAAACAGCGAGGGAAACCAGGACAGCATTTTACACCCTCCAATAACACCAGAGCAACAGCCCATCTCACCTGACACGTTATCCGTCTCTCCAGCATCTCCACTTCTGTGCTTCTCAGAGAAAATGGAACAACTGGTGTCTGCTGGAACCAAACTATCACACTCTTTTGCTGCAAGATACCCAGATACCAACCAAAAAACGGCAGGCCCCAAAACCACCAAAGCTTTTCTTGCCCTCTCCCTCCTCCTCCGAGAGCCACAGCGCCAGGGCTCACAGCCTCCCCCATCGGCTCGAGGTGAACCAAAAACAACTGATACCAGCTCTAAGTGAAATATTTTGGGTACTCGCTATGAAAACAATAACTTTAACAAATGTTTACAGAACAAGCGGGAACCCAGTGTCCCTGAATCTTTCTCTATTGCTGTTCATTTACATGATAGAAAATCTAAGGCCTTCAACAGCCGTACAGCAAACCCATCTAATCTGGTGCCTATTACACGCCAAACTAAGACTGCTGTGGGGACAAAAAGTAAGACTATAAAGTTAGCACTTTTAAACATCCGCTCCATTAAAAATAAATCACTTCTAGTCAATGAATTAATAACCACATACAACCTGGACTTCATGTTTCTAACTAAAACTTGGCTAGAAGACAGCTGCAGTGCAACGGTCCTAAACGAAACATCCCCTCCAAATTTTACTTATATGAGTGTCTGCAGAGCGGGTAAGAGAGGCGGGGCTTAGCTGTTCTTTTTAAAGATGTTTATCAATGTAAGCAAATATCATTTGGGAATTACCCCTCTTTCGAATATCTGGGTATTGTGTTAAAAGGTGCTCCACGTATTTTACTTATCATTGTTTACAGGCCTCCAAAATACTTTCCAGCCTTTGCTGAGGACTTTACAGAACTGTTATCAACAATTGCCTCTGAGTTTGACTGTTTTGCCATTGCTGGAGATTTTAACATTCACATAGATAATGCAGAAAACAATATGGCAAAAGAAATCAAAACTGTTTTAAAAACTTTTGATCTGACACAGCATGTACACGGTCCCACACACAATCGTGGACACACTCTAGATTTACTTATAAGTACGGGTTTAAACATCTCATCGATTGTTATTAAGGATCTAGCACTGTCTGACTATTTCTGTATTTTCTTTGATATATTAATCTCTCCTGCCATTGAAGCTAGATCTGTGTCTGTCAAGAAGAGATGCTTAAATGAGAACACTGGTGTGCTATTTATGAAGGCTATATCTTTAAAACCAAGCATATCTGCTGACCCTGTTGATTTTCTCCTTGATTCTTTTAACTCAAAAGTTAAGAGTGTAATTGATGATATTGCTCATGTGAAAGTCAGGAAGAATAGTGGCAGACAAAAAGCACCTTGGAGAAACTCAACAGCTGTGCAAAATATGAAAAGACAATGCAGAAGAGCAGAACGCATGTGGCGGAAGACAAAACTTGTAGTCCATTATAACATCTACAAAGACAGCATCCACACTTTCAATAGGGAACTAGGCAAAGCTAGACTGACTTTCTTCTCAAATATTATAAACAGCAATATAAACAACACATGCACTCTATTTGCTACTGTAGAGAGACTGACAACCCCCCCCCCCCCCCCCCCAGCCAGATTCCCATAGAAATGCTCTCAGAAAGGAAATGCAGTGAGTTTGCTTCTTTCTTCTCTGAGAAAATCAATAACATCAGAAAGGTGATCAGCACATCCTTGAGTTGCTCTGGGGTCAGGCAGATCAGACCACAACCTGAGAAAGTAGTTACTATGTCTGATTTCGAAGACATTGATGGCACAATTTTGGTAGAAACCGTACAGCACCTTAAAACATCAAACTGCGCCCTTGACACACTTCCCACATCTTTTTTCAAAAGTGTGTTAAACTGTTTAGAAGCAGATCTCCTAGAAGTAGTAAATGCCTCACTTCGCTCTGGGAGTTTTCCGAACTCCCTGAAAACTGCAGTTGTCAAGCCCCTCCTGAAAAAGAGCAATCTGGATAAGACCATCTTGAGCAATTATAGACCGATTTCAAATCTTCCTTTCATAGGCAAGATCATTGAAAAGGTTGTCTTCAATCAGCTGAACAAATTTTTAAGCTCAAATGGATATTTTGACAATTTTCAATCTAGTTTCCGATCGCATCACAGCACAGAGACAGCGCTCATAAAGATAATAAACGATAATCGCTTAAATACTGATACAGGCAAATTATCCGTGTTGGTACTACTCGACCTCAGTGCTGCATTTGACACTGTCGATCACAACATACTTCTTGACAGGCTGGAAAACTGGGTGGGGCTTTCTGGGATAGTCCTAAAATGGTTCAGGTCATACTTAGAAGGGAGAGGTTATTTTGTGAGTATGGGAGAACATAAGTCTGAGTGGACATCTATGACTTGCGGAGTCCCTCAGGGCTCGATTCTTGCGCCACTTCTATTCAACCTGTATATGCTCCCAATGAGCCAAATAATGAGAAAGAACCAAATCGCTTACCATACCTATGCATACGACACACAGCTCTACTTAGCCCTATCGCCTAACGACTACAGCCCCATTGACTCCCTGTGCCAATGCATTGATGAAGTAAACGGTTGGATGTGTCAACTTTCTGAAGTTAAACAAAGACAAAACTGAAGTTATTGCGTTTGGAAACAAAGATGAAGTTCTCAAGGTGAATGCATACCTTGACGCTAGGGGTCTAACAACTAAAAATCAAGTCAGGAATCTTGGTGTCTCTAGAGTCAGACCTTAGTTTCAATAGTCATGTCAAAACAATAACTAAATCAGCATACTATCATCTGAAAAATATTTCAAGAATTAGATGCTTTGTTTCCAGTCAAGACTTAGAGAAACTTGTGCATGCTTTCATCACCAGCAGGGTGGATTACTGTAATGGCCTCCTCACTGGCCTTCCCAAAAAGACCATAAGACAGTTGCAGCTCATACAGAAGGCTGCTGCCAGGATTTTGAGCAGGACCAGAAAATATGAACACATCACACCAGTCCTCAGGTCTTTACACTGGCTGCCAGTTACATTTAGGATTGATTTTAAAGTATTATTACTGGTATATAAATCATTTAATAGGTTAGGACCTCAATACATTGCAGATATGCTAACTGAATATAAACCCAACAGATCACTCAGATCATTAGGATCACATCACCTAGAAATACCAAGGGTTCACTCTAACCATGGAGAGTCTGCTTTTAGCTATTCTGCCAGCCGCAGCTGGAACCAGCTTCCAGAAGAGATCAGGTGTGCTCCTACAGTAGTCACATTCAAATCCAGACTCAAAACACATCTGTTTAGCTGTGCATTTACTGAATGAGCACTGTGCCACTGTTCGTCCGACTGTTACTGCACTTCATTTTATTCTTAATGGTTTTAATTTACTGTATTTTATTTTTATCATAATTTTTATTTTTCATTATTTCTTATTTTTTATTCTAAACTGTTTTAATTATTCTGATTTCTTTGGATTATTTTAATTTCTTCTATGTAAAGCACTTTGAATTGCCATTGTGTATGAAATGTGCTATATAAATAAACTTGCCTTGCCTTGCCTCACTGGATGTATTATACTACTATGATTTTTTTCACGCTGCTAGGCAGTCTGGATACCATGGACCAGATTTTCGCCTCAGCGAGGGGACCAATCACAGAACGGGGAGGGAGCAGCAAGATGATGACGACGTCTATGCGACACACCGAAGCTGTTTGTTTATATCTATGGATCCAACATGGAAACGCAAAGTTACATTTCGATGCAGCCTTAGATATTTTTGGCAATATTCGCTGAATGCCATTGTGTACACATAAATCTCCGACCCATCATCTTCTTCCTCCTCTAATTTCTGTCGCTCTACATACATCATCTGGTATAATTGAAACAACTGGCTATGAGCTACGTACAAGCACATTTGATAGACATCCGTAGCATCCAATAAACTGTTCTGGGCATTTGTAAACCACGCCTCAAATACGAGAAAATTAACATGCGTTTCCCAGAACACGTCTCAATGAGACGAGGCTAAGTTTGTAGTTTATCCAGCCAACATTTGAAAATTTTTCATTAATGATCTACATTTTAGCACTGTCCTTGATTTTGTTTCATTGAGTATATACTGTATAGATTCATTATCATTTGATTCATTGACCACCCAGTGACCAAAACGGGTCTTTACAAATTTCATGTGTTCAATTAGTATGTCAGTTAATGTAGTGTGATAGCGTAGAGCTACGTCACACGTAGGCTCACTATTGGCCGATGCTGGTCATGTGTGTGATGCGTGTGACGTACAATAACAGAAGCTTACGCTATTAAACTAGTAACCTGACTCGAGGCAGAGAGAGAAATAAAAGAATAGTTGAAATAAAGTCGTTATTTTTGTTGTTTTTTGCAAAAAAAACAACGTTATTTTTGTTGTTTTTTTCCAGCAATTGTCATTCCCTCAAGAAGCCTATGGACTAGTATGCAGGAGTGATGTTAATATCTTAAATATCTTAATTTGTGTTCCAAAGATGAACGAAGGTCTTACGGGGTTGGAACAACACAAGGAAGTTAGTTCACAAGGAAGTGAATAGTTGAAATAAAGTCATTATTTTTGTTTGTTTTTGCGCACAAAAGTGTTCTCGTCGTTTGATAAAGTTAAAATGTAGCCACTGTAGTCACTTGGACTATTTTAAGATGGACGAAGGTCTTACAGGGTTGGAACAACATGAGGGTGAGTAAATACTGACAGAATTTTCATTTTTGGGTGAACTAACCCTTTAAGTGTTAGGGGTGAGCCATCCCTTTAAGTTTTAAACATTAATAAAATATTTTGCGTACTCAACAAAAGTTGTGAACCGTGACTTTAAAATACAGTGTGTGCATCTCACCTTCACAAAGATATTCATAAAATGAACCTATCTTCTGAAGGTAGTCCTTGGCATAGGCGGAGAGTGTGCAGCGGGGGGGTCAAAATTTCACACTTGAATGTTTTTTTGTTGGTCTCCTTTCCAAGAAGGAGAAGTGGCTTATATCCAATGGCATGGAGTTTCTCCAGCTGCAATGACAAAATTGTATATTTGCTGTTTAAAGTAATAGAAAAACAACAAAAAATAACTAAGCTATTTAACTAACTAATTATTAAGAGAATATAACATTATTGATGACAGCATCCAGGTTCCTGCCATTCAAAATTTGTAACCTAATGGTGAGTTTAGCTTATGTATAATCTAGTATGTGCAAACAGGAAAGGCTCATACAGTAGCAACAAAAACCAACTCTAAAACATCAGAAAGATGAATCGGACACCATGAGGGTACAATATGACTTTTTGTAACATTAGTAGTTTGGGTTTTGCACGTACGTTGATAATATCATGTAACCATTGTGCAACTGGACAATGACAACCTAAAGATTTATTAAAAATAAAGGCAGGAACTTAATGATTACATTACCAGATGGGTGAATGCTGCACATATTTAGCTAACCATGCACATTGTAAATTGCTATGAGTAGTACAGTATAAATGCAGTTAATTTGTTATTTCTCATCCACTCAATAATAAAATGTTTGATTATTATATTGCACCTGTAATTCTGTCATAATGCATGCCTGTATTTGTTATGAACTCAATAATTCCTGAGTATAAATTATGTTTGCTGTGTGTTCAAATTTTGCTCTGGTAGATAATTTAGGTCTGTGATGTATTACTGTGAATAAGTGAAGGGAATCACTTATTCACAGAAAAAAAAATACAAATCACAATTACATCTGCCTTCTAAAATTGATAGTTAAATTGTACTTTTAAATTAGTTTTGTTGACACAGGGTCATTGAAAATTAAAGCTGCAAGCAGCGATGGGCGGGCCCTCGCACCTGTAGCGCGTCGGGGTGTGAGGCGGCCGCGTTGCATATTTTGTGGCTCAGCCGGTGCGGCTGTGAATTTGCTACGCTGCTTCATTAAAGGTCACTTCCTATTGCCAGCAGGTGGCGCTAAGACTGTGGGTAAATGTCGGCATGTAGATTTGTTCAGGGCGGGACTCTTGTCAAATGTGTAAAATTTTGTGCAGATCTGGGCATTTACAGCCAAGTTACTACAACTTCCTGTTTCATGGCGAATCTTCGACGCCACGGACACGCCCATCGACGAAAACGCGCAGATAGCACAACTTTACATCGTCAATGCCTTTAGAAGGCACAGCAGAAATTTGAAGTCGATCCAACTAAATCCCTAGGTGGAGTTTGTTAAAGTACGTAATGAGTAAATCATCCCATAATGGCGGTAAAATTAGAAATTGCTGACTTCCTGTTGAGTTTAGGGCAACGCTCCAAGAGACTTTTCTGTGTGTCTGGACATGGTAAATGTACCACAGAAATTTCGTACATGTCGGTCAAACATGCGACGGGTACTGCTTCGTTAAAGGTCACTTCCTGCTGTCACTAGGTGGCGCTATGACTGTGGGTGAATGTCGGCATGTAGATTTGTTCAGGGCGGGACTCTTGTCAAATGTGTAAAATTTTATGCAGATCTGGGCATTTACAGCCAAGTTACTACAACTTCCTGTTTCATGGTGAATCATCGACGCCACGGACACGCCCATTGACGAAAACGCGCAGATAGCACAATTTTACATCGTCAATGCCTTTAGAAGGCACAGCCAAAATTTGAAGTCGATCCGACTAAATCCCTAGGAGGAGTTCGTTAAAGTACGTAATGAGTAAATCATCCAAAAATGGCGGTAAAATTAGAAATGGCCGACTTCCTGTTGAGTTCAGGGCATCGCTCCAAGAGACTTTTCTGTGCGTCTGGACATGGTAGATGTACCACAGAAATTTCGTACATGTCGGTCAAACATGCGACGGGGGCTGCTTCGTTAAAGGTCACTTCCTGTTGCCAGTAGGTGGCGCTATGACTGTGAGTGAATGTGGACATGTAGATTTGTTCAGGGCGGGACTCTTGTCAAATGTGTAAAATTTCGTGCAGATCTGAGCATTTACAGCCAAGTTACTACAACTTCCTGTTTTATGGCGAATCTTCGACGCCACGGACACGCCCATCGACGAAAACGCGCAGATAGCACAACTTTACATCGTTAATGCCTTTAGAAGGCACAGCAGAAATTTGAAGTCGATCCGACTAAATTCCTAGGAGGAGTTCGTTAAAGTACGGAGTGTGTAAATCGTCCAAAAATGGGCGCCAAATTCAAAATGGCGGACTTCCTGTCGAGTTTAGGGTATGGGTTCTTGAGGCTTTTTTGTCTGTCTTGATATGATACACGTCCCCACCAAATTTCGTGCATGTAGGTTGAACGTGGACGAGGGGCTAATTATTTCCAATTTTCTAGGTGGCGCTAGCGAGCCATTTTGCCCCGCCCATCCGCGAAACCCACAAAATACTAAATTTTTCACCAATCCTGACATGAGTGCCAAATTTGGTGAGTTTTTGAGCATGTTGCGGCCCCGAAAATGGCGCTTACTTTGCAGAAAAAATAAAATAACCCTAACAGTTTCAATAGGGTCCTCGCACTGTTAGTGCTCGGGCCCTAAAAATATTTTATCTATATTTGCAAAAAATAATGTCTTTCTGACCTTGCACTAACATGCTCACTAAACAAATGGTACCACTGAATGTACTTCCTAGACCTAGATGATATGGACAGTTTAATGTCATGTATGAAATTGTACGTACCATGATGTTGGCTTCATCCTTGATGGATGCCATGTTGTGGTTTTTCTTGTGACCAATCACCCATTCCTCTCGCTTCTCATCAAACCTCTGAAGCTTTTTCTTGAGGCGCTGTTTCAGAGGCTGCTCCTTTTTGCAATGTGTGCATATTTTTTGAGCACAAAATAAAATGCCCTGGCAAAAGGGACAGATCTTTTTTGTAGACCCCCCTGGCATAATAAGTCAGATATGGACAGACAGACAGACAGACAGGCAAAGACAAAAGAACAAGCAACAGATAAAGACTGTGAGATAGATAAAGATTGAAAAGATAGACAGAAATATATATAGGGAGAGAACAGAGAGGATGTAAGATATAGAAAGTAATGAAGAGATAGAGGTTGGCTCTTAAAAATGCCTGTGGGTTTTGAAAATCAGGTTCAGATATGTTCGACAGGTGATATGTTTGACAGGATCTGCAGGGAGAACAACAAAAAATGTTAATTATGTAGCTATGTTGATAGGATTTAAAAAGTGTACCCTGTAATAGATTTTTTCTTATAAATGCTTAGGGTAAATAAATACAGATTCACGCTGTTCCTATGCTTCCTGTGCTACTGTTAAAAATTATTTTAATGGCGCGTAACATGTCTAGGCAGCGTTATGTGCAGTATAACGTTAGACCAAGTGATAATATTGTTATTACTGACTGACACATTACAGTGAAGTTGAGTGTGAACCACGATGACCAAGAGAGAATCAGCTAGATGTCCCCAATTACTAACTTAGTCCCCCAATAAATTCTCAATAAAATAAGCAAGACGTCCAAAATAAAATGAGTATTTCCACATAAATGGTATATATGAAGAGTTCAGATGCAAAAGCCTCTAAATGCCATTTGAAATTTTCATCTTTAATGATGATTTTTATCAAACTTATATATTTAAGTTCAGTAATTTCACTTAAATAACAATTAATAGGTAATTATCATTGCAATTTAAGTGAAATTACTGAACTTAAATATACAAGTTTGATAAAAATCATCATTAAAGAAGAAAATTTCAAATGGCATTTAGAGGCTTTTGCATCTGAACTCTTCATATATATATATATATATATATATATATATATATATACACACACACACACATATATATATATATATATATATATACACACACACATATATGTATATATATTATATATATATATATATATATATATCACACCTAGATCTAGGCCTAGAAAATGTTTTTTTTATATATATAAACTCGTAATTTTATTAATTTGGGACGTGTAAATGCTTATGAATTAATTTTGCTTAACAGACTGTTGTAAGCGACTTACCGTGGTGGAATCGCGCTGGGCAATGGTTTCTCCGATGGTTGCACACAGTGACGTGTTGCTCAAAATTGCGCCAAAATATCAATCACAATTAAAAAGTACAGTCTTAATATTTTATATCCGTGCTCAATTTTAAAGTGGTCAGCGTAAATGTTAAAGTGAATGAAACACGAGTATGTAGACATTACATTTAACACATATCACTTCCCAGAATGCATCGCTTTGCCAAAGGATATGTCCATATAAATATTTCTGCAGTTTATTACAACTTCATAATACATATTGGGATGAAAGTTCTATAAAAGTAGGCTAATCGGTTTTTTTTTTTTTTTTTGGAGAAAAAAAAATCAAAGTAGGCTCCATATAAGCCATTTCAAATTGAAATACCATCGACAAAATATCCCACAATAAATTAAGACGTGTTTTAAGCCTACAGCAAATATGCAGTCCTGCAATTAAGTTATGTCGTTTTAATGTAGTCCAAAATTATGTAAAAAAGAGAGGGAAAATCGTCATTTTCCCACAAATTAAGGCATGTTTTAAGCATATAGAAAATATACTGTCCTGTAATGTAATTTTAATGTAGCCCCAAATTATATTATTATTTAATATATTTTTGTCAAGTGACGAATAGCGGTGAGACCATGTTCCAAAGAAAGACGTGGTGCAGGCACGGAAAATACGTCCCTTTGAAATACATTAGATTTGAAATTCGTGTTGTCTGGAACGAAAAAAAAACGAAGGAAATTCGTGCTTAAGGACATGAATCACTTCAGCCAACCAAATATAAAGCAATTAAAATCGTCTGATTAAATGTTGAGTAATGTAGCCTAGTTTGCAAAATGAATAACAATTGAGAAAAAACAATACTGTGCTGCTCTCGAAAGAAAAACGTGGTGTAGGCACGAAAAATACGTCCCATTGAAATACATTGGATTGAAAGTCGTGCTGATTGACACGAAAAAAAGAAGGAAATTCGTGCCCGTAGACACGAATCATCATTTGATTGCGTAGCCCACCGAATATAAAGCAATAAACAAGGATTAAAATCTTCTTATTTAATTGTTGGTAGGGCCTAGTGTAGTCTACCCTTAAAGTTTGCAAAATGAATAAGAATTGAGAAAAAAACAAAAAACAAAAAAAAAACAATACTGTGCTCTCGAAAGAGAAACGTGGTACAGGCACGAAAAATATGTCTCATTGAAATACATTAGATTGAAAGTCGTGCTGAGTGACACGAAAAAAATAAGGAAATTCGTGCCCGTGGACACGAATCATCATTTGATTCATGTTGCGTAGCCCACCGAATATAAAGCAATAAAAACAAGGACTAAAATATTCTTATTAATTGTTGGTAAGGCAGTGTACCCTTGAAGTTTGCAAAATTAATAAAAATTGAGGAGAAAAATCCTCTCGAAAGAAAAACGTGGTACAGGCCCGAAAAATACGTCCCATTGAAATACATTGGATTGAAAGTCGTGCTGAGTGACATGAAAAAAAAGAAGGAAATTCGTGCCCCCAGACACGAATCATCATTTGATTCGTGTTGCGTAGCCCACCGAATATAAAGCAATAAAAACAAGGATTAAAATCTTCGTATTAATTGTTGGTAGGGCCTCGTGTAGTCTACCCTTGAAGTTTGCAAAACGAATAAACAATACTGTGCTCTCGAAAGAAAAACGTGGTGTACGCACGAAAAATATGTCCCATTGAAATACATTGGATTGAAAGTCGTGCTGAGTAACACGAAAAAAAAAAGAAGAAGGAAATTCGTGCCCATGGACACGAATCTTCATTTGATTCATGTTGCGTAGCCTACCGAATATAAAGCAATAAAAACAAGGATTCATATCTCCTGATTAAATGTTGGTAGTGTAGGCCTACCCATGAAGTTCGCAAAAGGCACGAAAAATATGTCCCATATTGAAATACATTGGATTAAAAAAAGCTGAGTGACACGAAGAAAAAGAAGAAAATTCGCGCTCGTGGACACGATCATCATTCATGTTGCGTATTTAGCCTAGCGAAAATAACGCAATAAAAACAAGGATTAAAACCTTCTGATTAAATGTTGGTAGTGTAGGCTACCCTTAAAGTTTGCAAAATGAAAAAGAATTGAGAAAAAACAATACTGTGCTCTCGAAAGAAAAACGTGTTGCAGGCACGAAAAATATGTCTCATTGAAATACATTGGCTTGAAAGTCGTGCTGAGGGACACGAAAAAAAGGGAAAATCGTGTCCATGAACACGAATCAATAGATTCAATTTCGTGACTATATCACGAACTGCCGTGAGACTGGGTTGGAATACTGTCTACAATACAATGGATAATCTTAATTTTTCACAACTTGTTCAACAACCAACAAGGATTACGAAGCACTCTAAAGTTTTGATCTGGATGGTTTTGTGAGTGCACCAACGGTCGAACAATTAGATACGTGTAGGAAAGATGATTTATTGAGAGTTGCCGAACATTATCAAATTAGAGTTTCTAAACAGCAGCTTAAGCGAGACATTAAAAAGATGTTAGTGCAGCAGCTAAGGAAGTTGAAGGTGTTGAAACCGGCTGATAAATCTGAGGAGAATCCGAGCTCTGGAGCTAGCTCTGTAGGTGAGGAGGAAGTGAGTGAACCTGATGAGGCGGAGGATTCCGAAGCCAAAACAGGCTTGCCGCCCTTCGAACCTTTTTCTCCAGCTCTGACTGGGTCTGGAGGTGATGCGCGCCTCCGGGTACGTCTGGCAAGGATTCAACGGGAAGAGCGCGAGCGGGCAGAGGACCGTAGAGCTCAGTTGGATCTGCAGCTTGAGATCCGCCGTCTAGAAATAGAGGCGGAGACGCAAATCAAGTTGCGTGAGTTGGACCTGAGAATAGCCAGAGAGAGACCGGTTCCGCCTATACGACCTGTAGGCCTATCAGCTGCTCAGTCTGCACAGCCGGATGTTGAAGGGGCAGGTGCGAGTCCGACGTTTGATGTGAGTAAGCACATTTCTCTTGTTCCACTGTTTAGAGAAACTGAGGTTGACTCCTACTTTAATGTGTTCGAACGAGTTGCTTCTGTGCTTAACTGGTCTAGAGATGTGTGGCCGTTATTGCTTCAATGTAAGTTGACGGGAAAAGCTCAGGAAGTATGTGCTGCACTGTCCTTATCAGACAGCTTAGACTATGATGTTATTAAGACGGCAATTTTGCGGGCTTATGAGCTCGTACCGGAGGCATACAGACAGCGATTTAGGAGTCACAAAAAAGTTTCAAATCAGACGTTTGTTGAGTTCGCTAGGGAGAAGAGTTTTGTTGTTTGACCGGTGGTGCACATCAAATAAAGTAGCAGACTTTGATGCTCTCCGTGAGTTGATTTTGTTAGAGGAGTTCAAAAATTGTATTCCTGATCGTATTGTTGTTTATCTAAACGAGCAGAAGGTGACGTCGGTGTCACAGGCGGCTGTTTATGCTGATGAGTTTGCGCTTACGCACAAGGGTGTTTTTACTCTTGCTCGGACTGAAAACGTTTCGCATGTTCCTGCTGTCTTGAGAGATCAGGGGCGTTCGAAAAATGTACCAAAAGCTAAAGAAAGCAGAGAATGTTTCTACTGTCGCAAATCGGGACACCTCATTGCCGATTGTCTAGCTTTAAAGCGCAAAGAGCAAGGTGTCGGTACTAAAAGTGTCGCGTTTGTGAAGTCTGTTGATCGCACAGATCATGAGCTTTGTGATGTCTTGGATGTTAGTTATCAACCTTTCGTGATGGAAGGATTTGTGTCTGTTTGCGAACATTCTCCTGATCCAGTTAAAGTTACTATGTTGCGTGATACCGGAGCGATGCAATCGTTTATAGTAGCTGATGCGATGCCGTTTTCTGAACGTACTTTTTGTGGAAGTCGTGTTAGTACGTGGTCTGGAGATGAGCACTATGAAAGTTCCTTTGCATCAGATTCATCTGAAGTCAGATTTGTTTACGGGATTTGTGAAACTTGGAGTTCGTGATAGTCTACCAGTGCATGAAGTGAATTTCATTCTCGGTAATGATATTGCAGGTGGTAAAATTGTGCCGCTATTAGAGGTTTGTGAGAAACCCATTTTGTCCGATGGCACTGATGAAATGTCAGAGAAATTCCCTGAGGTTTTTCCTGTTTGTGCTGTGACGCGGGCGCAGGCTCGTAAGTTTGCTGATGCTGATGATTTATCCTCCACTTTCATAGCACCTATGTTTGTGGATGATGCTCTGATGCCTGAGATAGGTAAGCCCAATGGCGCAGTTGTTTTATTGAAATCAGATGATTCGAAATTAGAAGTCACTAGTGAGAAAATGATTGTAGCGCAAAAAGAGGATTTTTCTCTGCGTAAATGTTTTTCTTCTGTCATTTCAATAGAAGAGGCGCAAAAGAAGAGAAACGCTTACTATATGCAGAATGGGTTACTGATGCGTTGGTGGTGCGCTGTTGTTGGGAATGATTCAGAATGGTCTTCTGTAACCCAGATTGTCATTCCAACGTGTTATAGACATCTAGTACTCTCACTCGCTCATGATCATGATTTGTCTGGTCACTTAGGCATTAAGAAAACATACCATCGAATATTGAGACATTTTTTCTGGCCCAGAATGAAGGCTGATGTAGCCAAATTTTGTAGAACCTGTACGACTTGTCAATTCTCGGGTAAGCCGAACCAGGTGATTCCGCGTGCACCGCTGGTTCCTATACCAGTGATGGGGGAGCCTTTTGAGCACGTTATTGTAGACTGTGTTGGACCGTTACCCAAGTCAAAATCTGGTAATCAATACTTGCTTACAATATTGTGTACAGCGACGCGCTTTCCGGAGGCGGTTCCTCTGAGAAAGATTACGGCACCGGTGATCAGCAGCGCGCTCGTAAAATTCTTTTCAATGTTTGGTCTACCGAAGATTGTGCAGTCTGATCAAGGTACGAATTTCTTGTCAAAGATTTGTACACAAGTGTTAAAGACTTTGAATATTTCTCACAGAATTTCAAGTGCCTATCATCCTGAATCTCAAGGTTCTTTGGAACGGTTTCATCAGACCCTGAAAGCGATGTTGCGTCGATACTGCATGGACACAGGTAAAGATTGGGACGAGGGCATACCGTTAGTGTTGTTTGCTGCTAGAGAAGCGGTACAAGACAGTTTAGGATTTAGTCCTGCTGATCTTGTTTTCGGGCATACTGTCAGGGGTCCGTTACAGATGCTCAAAGAGGACATTTTAGATCACAAATCGAGTGTTGAAACCACAGTGTTGGACTATGTGAGCAAATTTCGTGAGCGATTGCATAAAGCTTGTACTATGGCACGAGATTCATTATTGCACGCCCAGGTGACCATGAAGAGTAACTATGATCGTAAAGCTGTTCAACGTCAGTTTAAGGAAGGAGATCAGGTGCTCGTTTTATTGCCTGTCGTTGGTTCCGTTTTATCTGCACGCTTTTCAGGTCCATATGAAGTGCTTTGGAAAATGAGTGACACTGATTATGTGATTCGTACTCCAGATCGCCGGAAGAAATCTCGCGTATGTCATGTAAATATGATGAAGGCTTATTATGTTCGAGAGGCATTGCAAGATGGTCTGAAAGTAGATGAGTCGAATATATCGTGTGCTGCTGTGCTTACGTGCGAGTCTTTTACTTCTACACATGACAAGGAAGATGACGGAGTTTTGATACGACACACGTATCAGCAGTGCGCCAGGTTGAAGAATTCTGAAGTATTGGCTGATTTAAATTCTCACCTGTCTCATCTGTCTGAGTCTCAGAGTAATGATGTGAAAGAAATCATCTCTGACTTTCCTTCGTTATTTAATGATGTTCCTTCTCGCACTACGATTTTAGAACACGACATCGACGTGGGCAATGCTGTTCCTATTAAGCAACGCGGTTATAGAACGAATGTTTTTAAACGTTCTGTGATCAAAACTGAAGTTGACTACTTGTGTGAACATGGTTTAGCGAAACAGAGTTTTAGCCCCTGGAGTTCACCTTGTCTACTCGTGTCGAAGAGTGATGGCTCTGCTAGATTCTGTACAGATTACCGAAAGGTAAACTCCATAACTGTTCCTGTCTGTTTTCCATTACCTCGCATGGAGGATTGCGTGGACAATCTGGGGTCCGCTAAATTTGTCAGTAAATTAGATTTACTGAAGGGTTACTGGCAGGTGCCGCTAACAGAGCGCGCCTCCGATATTTCTGCTTTTGTGACCCAAGATGATTTTCTGCAATATTGCGTAATGGCGTTCGGAATGCGCAACGCACCAGCCACCTTTCAGCGGCTTATTAACATCGTGCTTGCAGGTGTCCGTAACTGTAACGCATATTTAGATGATCTCGTGATTTACTCGCCTACTTGGTCTGCACATGTGTCAACGATAAGAGAGGTGTTTGAGCGCCTTGAGAAAGCTTCTCTGACGTTAAACTTGACGAAGTGTGAGTTTGGCCAAGCTACGGTTACGTACTTGGGCAAAGAAGTGGGTCAAGGTAAAGTACGACCCATGGAGGCAAAAGTAACTGCAATTGTTGATTTTCCTGTTCCTACTACGCGCAAAGAACTTCGTAGATTTTTAGGAATGGCCGGTTATTATCGGAGTTTTTGCAAGAATTTTTCAACTGTGGCCAATCCCTTAACGTCACTCCTTAGTCCATCATGCGCTTTCCTCTGGAATGATGAATGTCAGAATGCCTTTGATAATGTCAAAACTTTGTTGTGCAGTACGCCTGTTTTATCAGCTCCTAATTTTGAACGAACTTTTAAGCTGGAGATCGACGCAAGTTCTGTTGGCGCAGGGGCAGTGCTGTTGCAAGAGGATGCTCACGGTATTGATCATCCAGTGTGTTATTTCTCACGTAAGTTCAGTAAACACCAATTGAACTACTCTACGATAGAGAAAGAGACGTTAGCTTTATTATTGGCATTGCAAAATTTTGATGTTTATGTGAGCTCAACAAATTTGCCTGTTCTTGTGTTTACAGATCACAATCCTTTAGTGTTTTTGAGTCGCATGTACAATCAGAATCAGAGGCTGATGCGTTGGTCTTTGATGGTACAAGGCTATAATTTGGTGATCAAGCACAAGAAAGGTTCGGAGAATATAATTGCGGATGTGTTGTCCAGAGCTTAAGTTGTTGGGGTCCTAATTTCTGAAGGATGAAAGAAAACAAAACATGTTTTTAATTCATGTTTTTTTTTTTTGTGGGGGGAAGTGTTACGTTCCACGTGTATTTGTGTTTTTTTTTCTCTCTCTCTCTCTCTCTCTGCGTGTCCATTCATTGTTTTCAGGTGGCGGATTGTTCGTTGGCTGTGTGTCTTTATTGGGATCACGTGACATCCGCCGCTTCACCAATCTGCTGCTGCGACGTTGAGCTTAAAAAGCTCATTCATGAGACTGAAGACAGATCCTTGCGAGATCCCGGTGGTCTCTGCAAGATCTCATCGAACTTTTTGCCAGATCTCAGCTTGCTTATTTCTACAGAGCTAACTTGTAGAATGTACCATTTAGCATGTGGTGAGGTGATCGTCAGAGCCACTGTTTATGAGTAACGTTTGTGAATTTATTATTTATTTGCGTTAATGCTTTAATAGGCGTGATATGAGTTTTGATATGTGTACGAGTTAGATGTTAATCATTAGTTCAAAGTTCTGTTAACTTTTACTGACCGTGGGGGACATATTTAACATCAACGGGAGGTAGAGGTAATTTTTTGTTAATTAGGCGTGGAGTGTTTTGTCATGATTGTATGTTTGTTTTTAGGTAGTATAGTTTATTTAAGGCGGCGCATCCGCCGAAGATTTCGGTTTCATTTCTACATTTTCCTTTGTTAGTCAGTTTAGAGGGACGACTAAAAATTAGATATTATTTTTATGTTTTGATTATTTCAATAATTTGACAACACTCCTTTTCTTTTTCTTTATTTTTATTTATTATTCTTGTTTTCATTTGTGTGGTTTACTTCATTATTCATCCTTGAAATAAACGTCTAGAACGTTAAGTGATGTTTTCTTGGTGTTCTTTTCTGCCTTCGCACATCACAACAGTGCTTCACATTTATGTTACGTAATCATCCCTTTTACCAGCTTTAAACACGTAACACCTGTTATTAAAGCAATTTTTAAAATCAGGTCTAACAACAGGCCATCAAAGGTTTACCCATATGCAAAATAAGGTAACAGAGTCTGAGACAGGCCAAAGCAAATCTTTTCATTAACCCTTAAAGGGGCAAGCATACATCAATTTGATGGAAAAATTATTCATTGCTATTTTTGTATGTATCTAGACTATAATGACACAGTGCATGCATTTTTTTCAAAATATGACCTTTATTTTCTGAGTTACACTCTGTATCTCCGGAGATACATTGCCCATTTAGGGTAATATTTTCCAATGCATTCTTCAATTTGCAATTTTTGCAATTTTTCTTTTTTTTTAAATTATAGATCATATGACAACTTTTAAAACATTAAATGAACAATAAATTAGCTAAATAATTTCATGTTATCAATACAAAATTGGAAAAATTGGAGAAAAAAAATAACTTTTTCTCCCAAAATGCATTGCATTTTTTGAACAGTCATCATAACTTTCATAACTTTTTCATCACAGTTTCATAACTTTTTGAACACCCATTTCCTGTTTTTTTTCTCTTCTTCTTCTTCTTTTTTTTTTCTTCAATTCTACCATCTTCCCTGTGGTGCCCCACACCAGATATATTCTAGGGGCAATGGAAGCTCAGAAAACAGTTGCGACTATTTTGTCCAGTGACCAGGCAAAGCCTCACTTCGCACTTTTGACACATGATGGATGTCTGCCCATCCTGGCACATCCTGCATCGGCCTTTCACTGACAGGATAGGGAAGTGGTCAATCCTGTCATACCTCATATCATCCACTGGCCTGGGAACCTTTGGCTCTTTGATTACTTTTTCTGGCGTATTGTCTTCATTTCCTTTGGATGGCCGTTCTCTTTTCTGCTTTTCAAGGTAGATGAGTCCCCTGGCCACATCCAGCCTAAAGTCCTTCAGACACTGGTGTTTCTGACCAAGAGCTGATGCATCACGCCGGTGGAGGAGCCATGCGTTATTGACAGCAATGTCAACTATCTGCCAAAATATGCCCATGTACCACCGATGGGACTTTGCTGGAGTGCAATACAGGACAATCATCATATCTGCCAAATCCACTCCTCCCATATGAGTATTGTATTCAGACACAATCTTGGGGCATGGCACACTTATCTTTCTCTTCTCCTCTTTAGAGTAGCGTCTCACTTGGCCAACAGGGTTGACAGACGCACAGGAGCTCACCAAAGTGACTGTTTTGTTGTCGGCCCATTTGACCACAGCCAGCTTTGCATCATTGTCAACACGAAAGTCGAAGCTGCCTCTACCTCTTCGTAGGAGGTCTCGATCTTCTGCTACGCTGCAACCCATCAAACGGTTCTTTCGAATAGTGCCCAAATTTCTGAGCCCCATAGAATCGTTTAGATGTGTTACCAATCCCAACGATGTGAAAAAATTGTCGAAGTAGACAACACAGTCGGAGGGATTTCTGATGGTTTTGCACAACTGCAGGACAACATTTTCACCTAACCCAAACTCTTTGTCTTGAGTTTGAGTAGAACCATCAAATGTAGACTTCCCTGTATAGACCATGAAGTCATACACAAATCCAGACACACCAGCGCGGACAAAGATCTTGAAACCCCATTTTTTGGGTTTACTGGGTAGATACTGCCGCAGACTTCCTGCTTTTTTGCCTTTGTAAGGAACCATCATCTCATCAATTGAGAACTGGTTCTCACTCTCCATTTCCATGCACTTGCTCCTCATGTGGTCCAGTACAGGCCTTATTTTCACAAGGCGATCTTCACTGGTCTCAGAGCTCATGTTGTCTTGAAAGTGGAGCATCCTGGATAAACATTTGTACCTTTTGAGAGGCATGACATCTGCTACTTTGTCATATCTTGTATCTGTTGCCCAGTAGTTTTCCATTGCAGGCATTTTCACTATACCCATGATCAGCTTCATTCCAATGAAAGCCTTGATTTCAGACACATTAGTGTTGATGCTACATCCAATGAGCTGACAGGAATACAAGTTTGTCTGCTGAGCAATGACTTCAAAGATGTCCTTGTCGAAGAATTTGGAGAAGTACATTAGCGGAGTGGAGAGCTCTTCTGGTGCAGTGAAGCAGCTTTGTGTGGCAGCGGACTGGTGGTCAAACTCAGTTTTTCTCCAACTATTGAAAAGGAAAAATTATCAATATTTTCCAATTTTCAACATAAACCACCTATAGGTGAGAGAGAGAGAATGTGTTTGTGCGTGCGTGTAAAATAGAGAAAGTATTCTCTTCCCTCCACTCATTTACAGATACAATATATACAGCAAAAGCACTAGATCTTTCACATAACAATTTGAAATACTCCTTTAAAAATATAAATGACCTAATTACCTAAATTACCTAATTATCTAATTACCTAAACTTCTTCCCTCGTTTTTTCTGGTTTGCTTGGTTATTCTGCATTGCTGCTTCCTCTGCCTCATCACTAGAGCTGCCATTCAAATTGTCACTGCTGCTGTCATCCTCACACACGCTAGTTAAAATTACAAATGATTTACTTTTAGCTTCTGACCAAGGCTGTATCTCAATACTAGTCCTACTTGATCTTAGCGCTGCGTTCGACACTATAGATCATATAATACTCTTGGATCGACTACAAAACTTCACCGGTGTCCAGGGACAGGCATTAAGCTGGTTTAGATCGTACTTATCGGACCGTTCTCATTTTGTCTGTTTAAATGGGAAAAAATCAAAGATAACGTCAGTAGACTATGGAGTACCGCAAGGATCGGTTTTAGGCCCTCTGCTATTCTCAATATATATGCTGCCACTTGGTAATATTATAAGAAAACATGGAATTAATTTCCACTGTTACGCTGACGACACTCAATTATATATTTCATCACGACCAGATGAAAACACTAACTCATCTAAAATGACAGAGTGTCTCAAAGATATAAAATGCTGGATGACGCGTAATTTCCTGCTATTAAATTCAGATAAAACGGAGGTATTACTTATTGGTCCAAAAAACTACTCACAAAACCTCTCACAATACAACTTTAATATAGACGGATGTCCTATTACTTTATCCACAACAGTAAAAGACCTGGGTGTTATACTAGACCGCAACTTGTCGTTCGAAAATCATATTTCATATGTTACAAGAACAGCCTTTTTCCACCTTAGAAACATTGCTAAGCTACGTAACATGCTATCTATTTCTGATGCAGAAAAATTAGTTCACGCATTCATGACCTCGAGACTAGATTACTGTAATGCTTTATTAGCCGGTTGTCCTGCATCCTCAATAAACAAGCTACAGTTAGTACAAAATGCAGCTGCTAGAGTTCTTACTAGGTCAAGAAAATATGATCATATAACACCGATTTTATCATCTCTACACTGGTTACCTATTAAGTTCCGCATCAACTACAAAATACTACTACTGACCTATAAAGCCCTAAATGGTTTAGCACCTATGTACTTAACGGACCTTCTTTCGCCCTACAATCCACCGCGTTCCTTAAGATCACTAAATTCAAGGCTTCTGGTCATTCCTAGGATATCGAAGTCCAGTAAAGGAGGGAGGGCGTTCTCGCATTTAGCTCCAAAACTCTGGAATGGCCTTCCCGATACGGTCCGAGCCTCTGACTCGCTGACACAGTTCAAAACTAGATTAAAGACGCATCTCTTTAGTCAAGCATTCACATAATGCTTACCTTCTAGTCCTCTGTTATGCCATACGGAACCGTTTGCCACTGAAACTGCTTAACGCACCAGTGGGGCTCGACAGCCTTTTAGACAAACGGGTCGGCGCGTATGGTTGGGTTGCGGAGAGTTCGGGTTACGGAGAGTTTGTGAGTTATAACGGAAATCATTATGAACATCAGCTATGCTAATTATTTCCCATCTGCCTTTCTGCTGTTATCTCGGGACGCTTGTCCCGAGAAAAATGGCGTTCGTCAGGTCCAGTTTTGTGTCCAGCCTCTCACGGGGATTTCGGATGCCCCAACGCCTGTGATGAGACGACTCAACGCCTGTGATGAGACGACTCAACGCCTGCGATATGTTATGGCGCCGTTTGATTCATAAACAATATTTATACTTAATATTTATATTTAAACAATATGAATGTAAGCCAGAGGAGAACTGGCCCCCGACTGAGCCTGGGTTCTCCCAAGGTTTTTTCTCCATCCAATCTGATGGAGTTTGGTTCCTTGCCACTGTCGCCTTGCTTTTGGCTTGCTTTGAGCTTGCTCAGTTGGGGTTATTTAGTGTTTAGCAATGTTGTTGATCTGTGTTGTGCTACTTTCATGTTATCACTGTGAAGCTGCTTTGATACAATCTGTATTGTGAAAAGCGCTATATAAATAAATGTGACTTGACTTGACTTGACAGTCCCTCTGTAGGCCTATACAGCTCATCTTCCTCGACTTCCTCACTGGATCCCTCTTCTGAATCTGATGAACCATCAGGTGGCAAAACTACAGACTTCACCTCTCTCTTTCTTTTACTGTAGAAACTGCTGACAGAAATTCCCTGAAAACATGTGTACATGTTGAATTCATCAATAATACACATTTGAGAGTAAAATAAAAAAGTAATCCTAAAGTAAAAAAGTAAAAAGTAATCCTAAAAACATTTATCCTATTCAATATCTGTAGAGAACAGGCCTCAAAACATAAGAATATCTGTGAGTGATCAGCCCTGTCAAATACCCTTAAACGGGCAATGTATCCCCCAGGATACAGACATTCAATGCCTGATAATCAAAGTTGTGTGAAGATTATTTTAAAAATATTAACAATACCATGTAAAACTATCCTTAAAAAACTATTTTCTAAAACAAAATCACTCTAAAATATCTTAATCATGAAAAATATAAAAAGACTTACCTCATGGCCAGTGTCATTGTCCACAAATGCTGCCATTTTGGATTTTGATTCAAATGAATGGAATCTTAGCATAAAGTCACATGACCTGGTAACATGATCCATCCCCCGATCAGTGTTTCTCATCAACTGCAACCACATAATGCCCCTCACCCCATAGCCCCTCCCCCTACAGCCTGTTAAATGTCTGTATCCCCCAGGATACAGAAACTCTTTAAGGGTTAAAATAACAGAAAATACAAACGTCAATGGAAAATTCAAATTAAAGGGTTCGAGTCTCCTGTGGCCGCCCCACTTCCTTCTTCCTGCCCAATCCCTGAGGCTGGCTGGGGGTTTGAATTTCCCGCCAAAACCTCAGGGCTCGCCTCCTTTATCGTTTTGTCTTTGGGTGGGGCGGCCATTTTGTTGTTTTTTAGCTTGTTGGCAAAACTTTGGGGGCAGTCTCTGTAGAGATGGGATGATTCTCCACAGCGGTTGCACTTTCTGCCATTTTTGCACTCTTCAAAAGTGTGCCCAATTTCTCTGCACTTCCTACATACTACTTCTTGGCATGCGTCGGCGAGATGCCCAAGTTGGCCACACTTGCGGCATAGCTTGGGCATCCCTTGATAATGGATGTAACCTCTATTCTCTCCCAACACAATCATAGAAGGAATTTGACTCACGCCATTGTAGCTGTTGGGATCTGCCCATTGTTTAATGGGCACTCTCCACGCACAGCTCCAGATACCGTCTTCATCTAAAACCTTGACTGGTTGACCACGAATAGAGCAATATCTTGCCAACCATACAGCAATGTCTTCTCCACTAACTGTTTCATTAAACATCCTGACAATCACCACTTTCAGCGAATTATCAGTCAGTTTTTCCACAGTGAACATGGAGAAATTGGCGTTACACAATTCATACCGAGCCCAAAAAGTACTTAGCAAGGAAGCAGGCCAAGACCAAGTCCGATGACGCAGCGACGCCGAGGCGTGGAGAGTGAAGAGGAATGTGGCGACTGGCCACTTGGTGGCGCTGTAAACAGAAAAAAACAACATGGGTGGCTGTATATCTTGTGATGTTTCACACGTGCACAATGTTTTCATACCACATGATAGAACTCCTCATTCCGAACAACTTTGCCTCCAGGACAACTGCTGTGAATTAAATCGTTCGTCAAATATATCCTAGACTGTTTCGTATCTCCCGAGCAACCACTGCAGTTCAACTCTCTGGACTGCCTCTAGATATTGAAGAAGTGGAGAAAAAAAAAAGAACCTCAAGTGGAGCTTTAACAATCTGCCCTTTTAACCAGTGTTGTCCAGGGGAGAGCGCGAACGCAGTCCCCCACTACCATAAATTATGCAGTCAAGATTCCCACATTTGGGGAATTCGCAGGGGTCAGCACAACCCGGAGTGCAATGGCCGAGCCTCGCCCTGGGTGAACTTTTTTTATTTTTTTATTTATTATTTTAATTCATCACACTCAGTGGCGGTTCTACTTTGAATTACACCCAGGGCGAGACCCCCTTCGAGCGCCCCCCCTCCCCTCCCAACCCCCCAAAAACCAAAAAACAACAACAATTGTATCACATACCATTCATTTGAAAAACACAGTTAATAGAATCCAGTTAATGTGCTAGATTAAAAGGAGGAAGTAACCATTAGCGCATTGGTTATTGCCTTGAATTATATGCATGGCACACTTTTCGTTATGACTTGTTAAACTAAACTTTGTCACGAAATGGAGTTTTTAAAAGTAAAAGGGTCAGAGAGATACTTATTTAGTAACACAATACTTATCTCTTAAATAATTTTGAACAGCTCTCATATTCACAACTATCCAAACTGTTATAGACCTAAAATAGCTTTTGTAGCCCTATGTCACTCTTAAAATGTCAGAGAAAAGGACAGAATCAGAGATTATTTAGAAAATAGAACATTGTACGTTGCATATTGGCTACTGTAAAAACACAAAGTTGATCATTATGTAAATTATTTTCATTTCATGAATATAGTGACCAACATGATCACATACACAGAATCTTGTTCAAAAAGCCTAATACACAATGAAATCAAATCACCAAGTTAATAACATTAAAGTTTTGTTTTAAAGGAGTGTGTTTTATCTTACCTACTAAAAAAGGTTAACACAAAAAAAGATTTTATATAAAAATATAAACCTCATATTTCAGCATTCAATCATCTCTATAAAAAGAATGAGTCAATAAAGATACATTCCTGATATTTAAAATGCACAGTAGCTTATCTTTTATTATTAATAGTAAAATTCGGACCGATTTCCTCTCGTTGCTATACAACCATGCACTGCGCTCTCCACAACGACAGAGAAGTTTTAATAGCTAATGTATTTCCACCACAGAAAAACGCTTGCTGAAGCTCTGCTAAAAGATTTATTTACGGAGAAGAGAAAAAACACCCAAGTGTTTGGGTGCACGTGCACTCCCATACTGAAAAGTTTGAGCGCGCCTCCCGCAAGCGCATAATGAGCGCTCTCCGTGCGCCTAATCGCCTATTTGAAATAACGACCTCGAGCGCGCAAAAGACGCGATACGTGAACTAATCAAGAGACCACCTTGACATCGCTTCTGTGCACGGCACCTTCTCAGCAAGCAGGGGCGCCATTGCCAATAATTAAATCGAAATGGTAAAAAAATAGAAAACCTTAGAGGCACAGAAGATTTTTTTTAACTGCTCGTGCCGCCCCCCATGTGACATGAAGAGACGCCGCCCCCCATGTGACATGAAGAGAACTGCCCGGTTCGCCCGTGCCTAGAACCGCTACTGATTACACTTCAAATACAAAATCAAAAAAAAAAACTAAACAAACAAAAAAAAATGACAAGAACAAACTACAAATTCATATTTATAATATTTCGCGTTTCAATTTCTCTTGATTAGAACTCCATAAGAAACGAAACATAATTTCCTTTACAGAATTTAAGAACCGTCTTGGGGCAGGGAAGGTTGCCGCTACATATGTAAGCGATGCTATGATCTCTGCATTGATTATTAACACTTTACCTCTAAGAGTGAGGTCTCTTTCTTCCCACTGATTTATTTTCCACTCTATTTGATGTAATCTGGAATTCCAATTCCTTTCCTCCATATCCTTACACCATACCATTCCTAATATTTTAATGGCATTATCTTGGTTCTTTAACCCAAAATTGTGTTGAGGTTCTGTCCAATTTAAATATAAAATCTCACTTTTACTTCTGTTGATCTTCATACCAGTTGCTAGCATGAAACGGTCACATACCTGTAATGTTGTTTCTATTGAATGATTGTTGGTAAGTAGAAAGGTAAGGTCATCCATATATAGCGATAACTTTGCTTCTTTGCCCAAACTCCCTGGAATTACTAACCCCTTGAATTCTGGATTTTGCCTAATAGCTTGAGCTAAAGGTTCTATAGCTAACACAAACACTTTACGCAAAAAACGATGGTCTATGCTGTCAAAGGCCTTTTCTAAATCTAATCCCAGAACACATAAGGGTATTTTTCGATCTTGTGCATAGAGAAGAGAATCGCGTATCAAGGCCAGATTTTGATGTAAAGATCTATCTTTAACTCCACCTGTTTGCTCTTTCCCTATTAGACTTGTCATGATGGATTGAAGAAGAAAAAAAATTGCTTTAGACAGTATCTTTACATCAGTTCCCAGTAAGATTAAAGGACGCCAATTCTTTAAATCATTTTTTCCCCTTTTTTAAATAACATAGAAATGGTACCCACTCTCAATGTCGGGGGAAGTTTACCCAAAGCAAGACTTTCTTTAAACATTGACAGCATTATTTCTTTCAACTCTTCCCAGAATTTTACATGGAATTCTTTGGGTAAACCATCTGCTCCCGGACATTTATTGCCTTTCATACTATTAAGTGCTCTTGTCAGATCGTCAGTTGTGAGATCTTTTTCCATATCAACCAGTAACTCTTCTTCAACAAAAATTTTCGGAAGAAGACTATCCATTATTTCTTCATCAATTTTCTTTTCAGAGAAGAGGTCTTGATGAAAGGAGTGAATATATGAAATTAGTTATTTTGTTCCAGTTATAGATTAATTTTCTTGGTTTTTTAATTCATCTATAATCGATCTTGAATGGAGCAATTTTTTAAAGAAGTAGCGAGTACATTTCTCATTAGATTCTATATGTTGTTGTCTACTTCTTACCATCAAACTCTTACTCTGATCCGCATAGATGTCTAAGATTGTTTTTTTTCAATCTCATAATATCATCCGTAACATCGAACCCGGAATGAGCCATAGTATAAAATTGTTGAAGTTTCTTTTGGTGTGATTTACAGGCCATTGCTTTTTTCTCTTAATTTTTCTACCCTCATTCCTAAAGAATTATTTTGTTCTAATTTTACAATCTTCCCACCATTCACCCACAGAGTTGCATAATGACTGCAAGCTTATCCATTGACTCAACTTTTCTCTATATCGACGCACTACCTCCTTATTATCTAGTAAGGTGGTATTCAGTTTCCAAAACCCTATACCATTCGTTCTTATCCCTCCAAATTCCAATTCAGCATCCAATTTGGCGTGGTCTGAAAAAAAGGTTGGGGTTACTACTGAATTCAAAACTGTTATTTGCAACGAGATAAAAAAGAAAATCAATCCTGGAACAACTCCGGCCATTAGACCAGCTATACCCAGGGTTATCTGGGTGTTTTGTTCTAAAGGAATCAACTAAACCGAAGTCTTCCACTAATTTGATTAATTCTTGAGAACTTGAGTCCAAATTGACTGTGGAGGAAGGCATTCTATCCCTCTGGCTTAAAGGGCAATTGAAATCACCTCCTAAAATTACTTCTTTCCCACAGATTAATAGAGATGGTATTGCTTTCAAGACTTCTTTACGACTTTGTAGGTCTGTGGGGCAATATACGTTAATCACACGAAAACAAATATTGTCAAGTTTTACATCAACATATATCAATCTCCCATTTACAATTTCTTGTGTTTTAACAATTTTTAGATCATTCCCTTTGAAGAGGATAGCTACACCAGATGATCTGTTCTTATTGTCACCAGACCACACAGAAGGACCATGTGCCCATCTGTCTTCTAAATATTTGTAATTGGATTTGAAGGGGATATTGCATTCCTGAAGCAAACCAATATCATGGTCTGCATTATATAGATAGGAAAACACAGAGGTACATTTCACTGGGTCCATTATGCCTCTAGTGTTGATGGTAGAAACAGAAATGGGAGCCATTGGAGGGGGAAAAGAAGGAGGACAGGTGAAAAAAAAACATTAAGTTAGTTCTGTTTTGCTTTTCAACCTTCCTCTTTTTCTTTTTTTCCTGCATTACCGTTCTTCTTGGAGACGGTTGTTTATTCATTTGCATAGTACAGGAAAGAGTAGTTATTTCATCGGACTCAAGGAAGGGAATCGAATTGGATGACAGGGATGCCCAATTGGGAGAATCCTCTTGATCTTGAATTCCCGATGATGCATGAGTCGGTGGAGAGGAGACTATCCCTTCTGCCATTTGATCGCCTGATGAAGAGGAGTCTAAGAAAAGTGGAAAGGATGCAGGGAGGGTCCCCAAACCATCAAGTAATAGATTTCCATTACAGGAAAGGGGTTTCTGTGTGGGAGTGGAGGAACCCAAAAGAGGAAAATCTGTGTGTGATTTTGGCATATTCCTTTCCAGATTACACTCTTGTGCTTGTGGAATAACATTTTTTCCATCCTTGAAGATGCTATGCATACTAGCACGACCAGGGTCCTCATCGCCAGAGGTCAGAGGGAGAAAGGCTCTTGAAGTAGCATCTTTGCTTAGATCTGTTTTTTTTTTGGTTTGAGAACAGTGGAGTGTTGGTTACTAAATTGGATATCATCCGCTTCAGTAGTTTCCAAAGGATTGGTTTCTTTTTCCCAAATCATCACAGGTTGTAGTCGAACTTTGTTTGCATATGCAGAAGGACAATCACGGAATCTATGATTATCTGCACCACACAGGTTACACTTCATAGGTACCGGGCAATTTTTTGACAAATGGCCGTGCTTTTTGCAATTTCTACAGAAAACTGATTCACACTGGGCTGCTAGATGGTTCAAAGAACCACACTTTCTACATTCTTTGGGTTGACCGTTGTAGAAAACAAAACCTCTAATTGTTCCTAATTGGATGATGGATGGCAGGTGGAGGAGCTCTCCTTTTTCATTGGTTCTCAAACGAACATGAAACTTGGTTGCTCCGTCTTAATTCCATCTTCGTCTTTGATTTGAAAAGCTTTGGTGACTGAGCAATGCATTGAGAGCCATGTAGATATATCCTCAATTTTAATCCTCTCTGAGTACATCATCACAGTCACAGTTCTGAGTTCTTTCTCAGCCAATGGAATCAATTCAATCTTTTGGAAGCAAACTGCTTCCTTCTTTTTTGTTTGAAATCTTTCTAAACACTGCTTGTATAACAACAGAGTAGCAAAGATGACTTCAAAAGATTTCCTACCCGGTAAAGCAAAAATGAAGTCCAGTTGAGAAGGTTTAAAACCCAATTCTGTCTGCAGTATCCTTCTGCTGAAAGCCAACCGATCCATTTCTAGATCTTCCAACAGCACAAATCTTGCTGCGTTCCGTCGTGGTACTTGAGCTGTCATTTTATCACTCCAAAACCAAAGGACCAAACCAAACAGTTAGAAAATAAATTACAACCAAGGAGACAATCCCTGGGTGAACCACCTTCCTGATCATTGTGTCTCCCCTGCCAGGTAAGTATGATTTTCCAGGCCTTCAGCCAGAAGCACCCTGTCCCTCTCCCCAATCCTCACCAGCGTTTGCCAGTCAAACACGCACAGACACTTGCAACACATGATTCAACTCATCAGCTCGTTAGTAAAGACTCCAAGAGATCAGAGAGACATCAAAAATGTGTGTGCAGTGAGGGGCTTTTTTTTTTTTTTTGCATGCTCCGCATCCGGCTCCATGAGCCAAAAATGTATAATATGCAGTCCCCGAATAGTGGACGGATCAGATATTAAACTGACAGAGGAACAGGGGTTCGTTTTTGTCTTGTTTTTACACCACAATTCTACCCAGGCTAGTATAACACATGACCATCTACAACACCCACTCACACTAGCTCCATTATCACCTTCTGCCACACAATACCACTACATTTCTTTCATTGAACACTTTAGGAGGGTGCACCGTTCCCAGAAGTACTGCAATACCGGGTCGATGCGTGGAGTGGACGGAGCAAGCCCCTATTCCATCTCCCAGGACCAAAAATCTATTTAATATATGGTGCCCGGGTAAGGCACGTATCAGATATTAAACTGATAAGAACAGATTTTTCTTTCGAAAAGTTTAATTGTCACAGTGTCATTCCATTCTTTCAGTATCCATTTTTTCCTTTATAAATCACATATTTGCACATATTTTAAAACAACAAAAAGGACATAATTTACAGTTAAAAAAATCACTAATGTGGGTGTGTTGTGCAAAAGTCCATGTGTGTTGTGTGTTGTTTTAAAGGAAAGGTAAAATGGATTAAAATAAAACAGGAATGCAAATGTAAAACAATAAAATATGCCAAATACAAACATCTCTTGTACAGGATCAAGGGTGAGCCCCTATCAAGAGTGTCCATTCACTCCAGGTCTCCAGAACAGGCCCCAGACTCCTCGCTTCCAGTGCCCAGCAGAGTTCCCCTCTCCTCCGGCCCGCTGTTCTCGTAGCCAGAGTGGTGAGGGTGCATCTACGGGCGGCCAGTCCGAATAACGATGTGCGGCCCACCCTGCAGCGTTGATGTTATTCTTTGCTCGCACGCGTGGAGGGGGACCGTCACGCGTTTCCCCACCAGCAGGTTTCTGGTGGCCCAGATGGCATCCTTTATATGGTTGAGGGTGAGCCAGAGCGAGGCAAACATTGGTGGTGTCAACTCCTTCAAGCCCTGACACACCCCCAGGATGGCAAGCTTGTAGTCCACCTGGGCCCGACCCGCCGGCAGGCACGGGAAAAACAGGGGGCTGGTCTTGGCCCACAGAGTCCCGAGCAGCGCCGCACTCCCAGAGCAGATGTTGAACGGTCTCCGGGAAACCACATCCGGACCGTGGGCAGGTGGAGTTTTTGGCCATGCCTCTGGAGTGCATGACCGCCCTGACCGGGAGGATCTCATGAGCCACCATCCACGACAAGTCCTTGAGCCTGTTCTGGAGAGCTGGGTGGGCTGCGTTCCTCCAAACGTCTTTGGCCTCACCTAGTGTGAGGCCTGGAACTGGACTCACCGATTCTCGATCCTGCACAAGAGAGACAAGTAAAATTAGTGATAAAATCACTGCTTTAAAAATTAAAATCTTGCCTTCTAACGTCAGTTGTCTTAGTCCCCAAAAGCCCAGTCTTTGCCTAAAGGCGGGCATACACTGTGCGATTTTCGTCCGATTTTGAGCCGAATTCTGACTCGTGCGACTCATTTTCGTGTCGGACCGATTTTCAGCTTTGTCGTGCGTCGTTTGTCGTGCAGTGTTCGTGCAGTGTACAGGGAGAAACGAGAGGCGATTAGCCTCTCACGATCGACAATCGGATGGTCGGATGAATTTCTGGCATGTCAGAAATTTTGGTCGCTCCTCGTGACTATATCGCACAGTTGAAGCAAAGCTACGAACCGATTGCCCTAAACTCAGTGTTTTTTCCCTCACTGCACCTGCGCGAAAACAGAAGTTTAACCATTTCATCTGCAGAAAAAATAAAATTAAAAATATAGCTGCAGGCAGCGATGGCGGGCCCAAGCCGGTGGCACCGCAACCCCGGTTCCTTTAGTTACCTAAAGGCACCGGGGTGGCGGTGTCGCAGGCTTTAGCCCTTTCATGATTAAATGAAATGTTAAAACAGCTTGCCATACTCTATCTGTCGTTTCGACTAGTCACAATTACATTACAGATATCTTAAATGATAATACAAACTATTCAAAATGTAATTAAGACTAGTCACTTTTGTCAAAAGGTGGCGTGTTGATATCTACAATGTTAATTCCGGATAGGCAAACTTAGCTTTTAAATGTTAAAAGGGCTTTCCATATAGGGACGTACAGTAGGCTCAGAGAGAGGCTCACCATATTCAAACCAAAATATCTGACTTCCTCTTGATTCAAACTAATGACTTTGAATTAGAAAGTTGTCCGGCTTGAGGAGTAAAATGTATATACCGATTTTTGTAACTGTAGATAAAACTAACAACGCCACTTTTGTCAAAAGGTGGCGCTATTTAGTCCCTGCACCATGCCCGTTTCTGAAACTTTGCACATGTCTAACTGGCTAATAAATGTGATGTGTCTGTTGATTTTCATGCAATTTCAAGCATGCTAAGAGTCTCAAAAGCATCCTAAAATAATTTCAAAGTTTGATGCGTTGCCACGGCAACAGTATCAGATATATCAAGAATCCATTCTCAGGTCTTCATCTGCCATGTATTACATTATACAGATGAAGTTTGAAGCAAATCGGGTCAAAATAAAAGGATGATTTTTAAAGCATTTGGAAAGTGACACACTTCCTGCTGCCAGTTGTGGCGCTATAACTTTGACTCACAATAGTCACATCCATGTGATCGGCCTCTTACAGCGAACACACTGCTGAAGTTTCATCAAGATCAGTTAATGTATGCTGAAGTTATAACACACTTCCTGTTTCACGTTTCTCGCCATAATTTTATTTCCTCGCCACGGCCAAACCGTTCGAGATATCAAAAATCCCCTCGCAAAATTTCATCCTCAGTTTCTTGACTTCATGCTGACCGAGTTTCGTGCCGTGTGTTTGAATTCTCTAGGAGGAGTATTTGCAAATTCCATTGTGTGTGTTTTTTGAACAACCCTAAATAACCGACTTCATGTCTAGCTGGGGTAAAAGTAAGAGTGTGAGGTATATATGAAACGATGACATCAACATGTGTACCGAGTTTCATATTATTACATGCAAGCGTGTTTGATTTATGGACCAAGTTTTTGGACCCCTTCCAGGGGGCGCTGTCTAGCCCCCCTGCCACGCCCAGGTACCATCTTCAGCCCGGGCCTGATGGCTGTGGGATCTGACCTGTATGCAAAGTTTCAAGAGTTTTCAAACCCGTTAAGGGCCCCAAAAGCCGCTAAGAGTCTCAAAATCATCAAAAAAAGAAATTTTAAAGTTGATGCATTGCCACGGCAACAGTATCAAAGATATCAATAATCCATTCCCAGGTCTTCATCTGCTATGTATTTACATTATACAGATGAAGTTTGAGGCAAATCGGGTCAAAATAAAAGGGTGAGTTCAAAGCATTTTGAAAGTGACACACTTCCTGCTACCAGTTGGTGGCGCTATAACTTTGACTCACAATAGTCACATCCATGTGATCGTCCTCTTACAGCGAACAAACTGCTGAAGTTTCATCAAGATCAGTTAATGTATGCTGAAGTTATGACACACTTCCTGTTTCACGTTTCTCGCCATAATTTCGTTTCCTCGCCACGGCCAAACCGTTCGAGATATCAAAAATCCCCTCGCAAACTTTCATCCTCAATGCCTTGACTTCATGCTGACCGAGTTTCGTGCCGTGTGTTTGAATTCTCTAGGAGGAGTATTGCAAATTCCATTGCGAGTGTTTTATGAACAACCCTAAATAACCGACTTCCTGTTGGGCTGGGGTAAAAAGTAATAGTTTGAGGTATATATGAACGATGAGATCAACATGTGTACCGAGTTTCATATTATTACATACAAGCGTGTTTGATTTATGGACCAAGTTTTCGGACCCCGTTCCAGGGGGCGCTGTCTAGCCCCCCTGCCACGCCCGGGTACCATCTTCAGCCCGGCCCTGATGGCCGCAGATTCTGACCCGTGTGCAAAGTTTCAAGAGTTTTTGAGCATGTTAAGGGCCCCAAAAGTGCCCAAATAGTCGTATAAATAATAATAATAATAAATATAGCTGCGAGCAGCGATTGCGGGCCCAAGCCGGTGGCACCGCAACCCCGATGCCTTTAGTTACCTAAAGGCACCGAGATGGTGGTACCGCCGGCTTTGGCCCTTTATCGCTGCTCACAGCTATGTTTATATTGAATATAAAGCCGGTGGAACCGCCACCTTGGTGCATTTAGGGTTATTCTGTACGACGTGCAAAAACGTAACCCCCGCTTTGACTGTCTAAAAGAAGTGTATTGTAGAGCTTGCATCAATGCGGACTCGATGCGCTGTGCGCTGTAACTCCATGTGGCTTTAAGCGCATCATTCTCCACTCGGGATGCGCATAAGCGTTTTGTGCCACACTGTACTGAAGCCTTTCATATCATAATGCAAGTGACGCAATGACAGTTTATTAATTGCCTTTCTTGTTCTGTTCTATCTATTATATGTAGATAATAGATAGGACAGAGCATTAAAAACGTCAAACAAAGCACTAAAACTTAAGCTGTTTGCTGTGTAGTCTGAGAATGAGCTGTTTGATTTGCACCCTCTCCTCTTCACTGTCCTCCATAAAAACCAGCTATTCAGGTCCATGTTGTTCTAGAAAGTTTGTATGTTGCTGCTCATTTAACATCTCTGCTATACATTTAAAACATATATCAATTTTATAGCAGCCATGGCTATATCTAAAATAATGTTCTTTTTGATTTTTGT